>JACEVL010000100.1:715000-915000 GCA_020284085.1 Aporrectodea caliginosa
TCTCTAAGTTCTAAAAATGCCTCATGGTCTTAATGTTTATGACATGGCCAAGTATTGATCTAGTTCCAGCTTATCTTTCTTATCATAGATGGTAGATAAACATGTTTTGGTAGAGCTTTTATGTCATCTTGAGGCAAACCCACTGCTTTGGGTGATGAGTCACTTCCTGCTTCTCAAAACAAGATATTGCTTTTCCTTCTCTTAAGCATCATGGTCCTGATGTTAATGGCCAATTATTTACCTACCTACTTCCAGTGTCTTAGAGCATTGTTGAGAAGTATTGTGTTGATTCGGTATTATACAATTACTTTAGCTTGAAGCCAAATTCCTCCGACCTAAACAATAAAGAGAGTTCAGAACGTTTGATTTAACACATTCTTTCTGACATTGTTTTGGGCTGTTGACTTGTCATCTTTCTTGCCCTGTTTGATGTGAGTGTGGCCTTTGACACTGTTGACCATGGCGTGCTTTTAGAGCACCTTGGAAAGTTATTCCGTGTTGATGGCCATGTTCTGTTTAGGTCCTGTCCATTCTTTGCTTCCACATGGGCTAGATGGTCCTTGCTCACTGGGTCTTCAACAACATTCCATCATACCAGCATGGTACCTAAGATTGTCAGCCCCGGGCTACGCAGGTATTCTGGCGAGACTAATTAACAACTCTCTTGCTGGCTCCCATGTTCCATTTCAGTGGAAAACTGCAGTCATCCGCCCGCAACCGAAGATAGCTGCACCGAAGACACCTGCTGATTACCGTCCCATCTCGGTGCTTCCGGTTCTCTCGCGAATGGTGGAGCGAATCCTGGTTCGGACTTATCTCTATCCAACCTTTCAGAACATGCCTGGATCGCTGTCGCTCGACGACCAATACGCTTTCCGTCCAACAGGATCCACCACGGCGGCGCTAGTATCTATACTACAGAACATCACTGAGTTGCTTAAAACCAACGACCACGTAATCGTAATATCAATGGATTACTCTAAAGCGTTCGACTCGATCCGGCACTCCGCTATTGCAGACACGCTCTCCTGTCTTGACATACCAGACAATATCTTCAACTGGTTCGTAAACTATCTACACAACCGACAACATACAACGTGTTTCGAGGGGAAAATGTCCGCAGTTGTCACCATTAATGCGAGCGTGGTTCAGGGTTCGGTGATCGGCCCCGCTGATTACATTATCGGAACATCGGACCTCCATCCCCTGCACCCCCAGAACAGGCTAAAGAAATACGCTGATGACTCGTACTTGCTTATAGGGTCACAGCATAAAGAAACAGGTCCGGCGGAACTGAGGCATATTTCTGAATGGGCAGCAAGCAAGAACCTGCATATAAACTCCTCAAAGACACGTGAAATAGTAATAGTGCGTAGTCACTCAGCATCCCTCTCCGAGCAGCCATCAATAACGGGCATGCAGCGTTCAACTTCGATAAAGATCCTCGGAGTAACCATTGGGGAGAAACTAGCGCTAACAGAGCACATCGATCTGATACTTGGTTCCTGCTCCTCCTCTCTGTATGCGCTCAGAACTCTCCGAGCGCATGGACTCCCAACACAGGCCTTGTTCCAAGTGGCGCGCTCTACCACAGTAGCGCGGTTGATGTACGCATCCCCGGCCTGGTGGGGCTTCACAAGTGGAAGAGACAGGGACCGCCTTGAGAGATTCTTGCAACGAGTTGTGCGCGCGGGACTTCTCCCTGTAAACACCCCTACTGTGGCTAACCTGGCGAGTGAAGCAGACGATGTACTGTTTAAGGCTATATTAACAGATTCGGAGCATGTACTAAGACGTCTTTGCCCCGCACACCGAGCAACCCAGTACAATTTGCGCACTCGTCCACATCCATATGTCCTCCCAGATAAAGACGATAAAAACTTCATTCCACGCATGATGTTTAAAAACATTTACTAGAGAGTCCCAAATCTAGACAATTAAGCCAAGCTTATCTACCTGAGCCAGAATGACTCTTTTAGCTTAATTAGGCCTACGTTTCACTCAAGCCGACTAACGATGAAGAACCTTGTAACTAGCTGCGTTATGACAGCCAGAGTTGATTAATAAACGAAAATACAATACAATACTGTGTATTCTCAACACTGCCAATTTAGGCATGGTCTTTTTTTCTTTGGGGATTGCTGCTCATCAGTATTCTGATAACAGTTACGCATATGTATGGCTGTAATGGCAATCACCATAGTAAAAAGTGCTTCAGACATCGTAGCTTATTATTAAAATGCTATTGTATAATAATAGCTTATTATTAAAATGCTTCAAACATCATAGGTTCTTCGTGCTTGGATGTCATTGTATCACCTCTGAGTGAATCCTGTGAAAACCAAGTTCATCTGGGTTTCATTATTAATTAATTAGGAGGTTTTATTTCAAGACCATCTATTCAGGAGCACTCCCGAGAGTCCCGACCCAACCCCGGCTAATTAGAACAGTCTTCAGGTTTGGTAATCATAATCACATTAATCAGATTTCTAAAATTGACTTGCCTTGTCTGCAGGATTGCATCCTTGATATCTGTTTCTTTATTACCATCCATGATCTGGTTGGATCATGAATTGACATTTAAGAAAATGTAACATGTATGTTGAATGTGATCACTTATGCCAGATTTCATCTATGCACTATACCTCTTTTGCAACCCTGATGACTACCAGAGTTCACTATGGCTATGATGTTTTTATGCAGGCCTAACTCTAGCCTGAATTAATCAGCATCAATCATTTTTAAATGCTAGGGATCATCATCATCATCATCATCAATGGCATGGCCCTATCTGGAGCATTACCATTTCCACCACTCTGCCTATTGGTCTGGACTTTGACTCATCTCCAGGCTGTATTCAGTGTGTAAAGATCCTCCTCCACCATCCAGATGTATGTGTGCCTTGGTCAACTGACTGGTCTCTTCCATGCCTTGGGGAACTGGAAATCAAGGTTTCGAGCAACCTAGCATGGTTCTATCTGGCACCACACAGTGTGAAGTGCCAAGCATCTAGAGTCTTCTGGTTGCTATCATCTAAGACAGGTGGTTGTCCAGTTGAAAATGTTGGCTTATTCTTCATATCTGCTGCTGGTTTTGTACATCTGTGTCTCTACGACTGCATGAGGAGGGATGGTCTTCCTCATGTACTGTGGAGTCTGGGAGTGCAAACTGCGTACACCATCTGCAGCCTGTTATACATCCAAAGGGAGGAGGAGAGACTTCCTTTGGAGTGACCACCTTGACCGTTAGTCACTGGTGGCTCTTTGATCTTCCAATTAGCAGGCAATGAATACCAACCTGTTCTTTGATCTTCCAATTAGCAGGCAATGAATACCAACCTGTTCTTTGATCTTCCAATTAGCAGGCAATGAATACCAACCTGTTCTTTGATCTTCCAATTAGCAGGCAATGAATACCAACCTGTTCTATGTGCTCTCGACGGCTCAATGAGTAGCTGGGCCTGTGTCATCTTCAACCAGTGACGGATTGCTGGATGGTGGGGTTATCGTGTGTTGTGGCCATTACTTTACATTATTGACATAACTTCTTCCAGAGACCATGATTATGTTAGCTTTGAATTGGAATCCGTTCGGTTGGGCTTCGCGTCGGTGTATAAGGCAGCCGCTGGCAGTGGCTTCTATCCCCCCTAAACAACCGGGCGCAATCCGTCCCCTTCCCCCCCTCCCGGGCCTCTCCTCTCTCCCAGATCCCATATTGCCGATGTGAGTTTTAGCTCATTTCTGATCAGATAAATGTGTCTCTAATTCATAGGTTTCATCTGATAAAATATCATCAATGCAACTTCTATTTATGCAAAGATTTCTTTCATCAATCCAGCTTCTATTTAGGCAAACAATTATTTTCATTAGTCCAGCTTCCATTTCAAATTGACCATATACAATGAAGACCAATGCAAAATAACTAAAGCACCTAAAATGGAGGAGTTGTTCAATGATTATTGATTAAGCATGCGAGTCAACGGGTGTGAATTAAGTAGATTAAAGTCTCGCATTCGCAATCACCAAAATGCAACAAATTCATCAATCTACTCAACTTGAGTCGAGCATTAATGCATTATGGCATGGAGAGGAGAGTTGCTCACAATGCGATAAGGATCACATGGTTCAAGTAAAGGTTACAGTTAGTTGGGTAAGCCTACGGACCAAAAGCCATAGTACCGCTAAGTGAAAGTATATTTTAAAGTTGAAACCAATGTGAATGCTTATTTTTGTCAGAACTATGCAGACGATAATGTCGCGCGATTAGGCTAAGTGCGAGAAAAGTATTGATTGACTGATTGAACTCCATAACACATTAAATACAGTGTGTTAACAAAATCAAGCAACTTAACCGACGGTGTCACCAGTTCACACTAATTTATAGGCCTACAAGAAAAGTTGGTGTTTCACACAACTGTCAGTGAAGACTTTGTAATTGTATAAAGTGTGATAAAAATTGAAAACGACACTTTCCCCCCTGTTATTCACTGGGCTCAACTTGCGCCCGCCATGTATAGGGATAGAAGTCCCTGGCCGCTGGTGACCTTCCTAGTTGTCTGTACACTGCTTTCTTGTTGATGAAATTCTGTTCTTAATGACGTCTGACATCATTTAGGCTAGCTCAGAGAGCACCTCAGGTTTCTGAAGATACACTATAGAAATTTGTTTATAATAAATAGTTAAATAAGTAAAAAAAGTTGCAAGATTCTCGTTGGGTACCACTGTTGGAAGTCTTCCAGCTTCTTCTCTTGTTTCAACCAAGAGTATTTGGTCTCTGCCCCATAAGGGAGCACAGGTTGTGTGTAAGATGTAAACAGTTCAACTGGTTATTTTTAGTTGTATGTTTGATTGGAAAGCACATGTCTGCTCTTCAGTTTACAATACATATATTTCTTATTAATTATACACATACACAGTAAAAGTCTCGTAATGCGCATTGTATCAGCTCAGTTATTCCTTTAATGCACGGCAGCATCAACATCGTGCTTCCAATTATACCAAATTAACATGCATCGTAGGTAGACTAGCACTACACACTAGCTGATTCATTTGTGTAGCAAACTGCAGCACATTTGTGTGTACTGGTGCAATTTACAGGCATTCTGTTTTCCTCTTTTTCTAATGGCTGATATTTGTGAGATATATCACATATGTTTGTACTGTCACACTAACTGTTTCGCATTCATACATGTATTTAGCTACATAGATATATTGAATATAATTATGTATTGGTTAGTAATCTTTATTAGTGCTAGACAAGCGCGCCCACACTTTTGAACAACAATACATACACTAGTGAAAAAGTAGCACAGTGTCACATCTAAATATACAGTTTTAAACATCTAAATATACAGTTATCTATAGCTCTGAATTGACAACATATAACAGAGGTCTCTGTTTTTAGAATAAACATTTTAAAACTAACGGGTAAGATATTGGAGCAATCATTAAAACTGACATTATCACAATATTTATATTTGTACGGCATGTGAATGGTGAATGATTTTTTAATGCAACAGTGTATGAAAGTATTGTCATTCAAATGTGTGCCCATTTTCTAAAAAATTGAATTTATGGAAGTGCTTGGCAGGCTGTAATTGGTTAAGACTGTGATGGGTGACTGGATGCTCTTAAAGAACTTCAGTTTTCTCCCAAATTTTGCCCAATGTTATACTGTTGCCACTCAAAAGGATGCTGTGCCCAGCCCTGTGCAAAAGCGAATAAATTCCTCCAACCAAATCCATTGACAGGAAGCCCCAGGATGGAAGGGCATTAGTTAACCGAGAAACTACAAGAGCTTGGAAAGTATTTGTTAGTTTATTGGAAGGAATTTCTTGAGATTGGTGGCAAACCTTCAAAATGATTGTCACATGGTCATCGAATTTAAAATCTGTTCAGAAAAGAATGCCCAGTTGTTTAACAAAGTTTCACTCGTTCGGGATTGTTGATAGGATCTGGAAGGGAAAAGAGTCTAGGACTTCTTCTATGGATAGATTAAGTATCATTCTAATCCTGGATTGGATAAGGCGAATTAAGTTTCCGATTGGTTGCCCGGCTTCAATGTGCACTTCTGAACTTTGTAAGGAGGGCATTATCAAATTACAGTTGTATTGTATTGCACTGTATTGCATTAGATATTTCAGGCATCGTGTTTAGAGCCATTTAACTAGAAATGTGGATTAGAATTGAGTGGTCAGCATCAAATATACTTTAGAAAAGTTGACTAAACAAGCACCTCAAATAAGAGTTGCTTTCTAACGTCAGCATCATTTAAGGTGTAAGAATAAGAGGTATTAGTGCTGTATTGGTACCAAGTGTGTAACATCAGTGGCAAAATGATAACTTGGATGCTTATTTCCTATAGCTTGGTTGTATGCTACAAAATTTACTTCTTTGTTTGGTCTTAGGGAGATTCGTGAATGTTTAAAGCTCGATGCTGATCATAAGGATTGTCACACTCATTATAAGAAGGTCAAAAAGTTAGTGCAACAGATGCAGTCTGCAGATGATGCCATTAAAGAGCAGCAGTGGAACGACTGCGTCAGCAGGGTTGAAAAAATGCTGAAGACAGAAAATGAAGTAGAAACGTTTCTCGATAAAGCATCATCTCTTTTATGTCACTGCCATTCGCAGGTAAATTATGACTTACTGTTTCATTTGTTAAATTTACTTGTCTTTGAGTAACATTCAGTTGCTGTTTTATGTAAAATATGGTCTTGGCATTCTTTGCCTAGTACATTATGCAGTTGTGAGCGGAGAAAATAGGCAACGGAACAACTCTTTAGAGTTGTACTGTGAAGCAACCAAAAATATTTGTTGACCCTGAATTTTCCATTGGCAGAAGAGTAGCAGAAGATGGATCTGGAAGATGGGCGGAAGAATCTTGAATAATAATAATAATAATAATAATAATAATAATAATTGGCGATTGGTTATTCGCACTCCCGATGTCATCATGCGGGTTGCGAATGGATGATGAGACAATCAGAGTGGCTGTGGGTCTCAGACTTGGATCGATGATATGCGAGCCCCACACGTGCCCATGCGGGGCTAGGGTTGCTGCAGATGGTTCGCATGGGCTATCATGTGGCCTAGGTCCTGGTCGCATAGCCAGACACGCGACCATAAATGACCTCATAAGCCGAAGTCTCACACAGTCTGGAATGCCGAACATTAAGGAACCACCAGGACTTTCACGAACGGATGGTAAAAGACCCGACGGGATGTATTTGATTCCGTGGCGAGGGGGGGCGCAGCCTCTTATGGGATGCCACCATAATAGACATGGTCGCTCCATCCTATCTGCATGCGGCGGCGGGGGCAGCAGCGGAATTGGCGACCATGAGAAAAAATGCTAAATACAACCACCTGCTGGCCAACCACCATTTTGTCCCCTTGGCCTTTGAGACCCTTGGCCCTATAAACAACAGTGGACTGGACTTTATTAAGGACCTGGGAAAACGTTTAACACTAAGTTCCAGAGATATTAGAGAAACATCTTATCTTTTCCAACGCATGTCTACCACCATCCAACGCTTTAATGCTGTCGCCTTCCGAGGTACATTTGCCCAACCAGACACTGCCGAGTGAGTTGCCGTTCCAGACCACCATCAGTAACATCTCTGGATATTGTTTGGATCGCCTGAGGGATCAATAATAATAATTAATAATTAATAATAATAATAATCGTTTACCAATGCAAACTGACAAGTATGCAGTAAGATTACATGATTGATTACATATGATAACAAGTTTAACAGGAGTCAGATTTAACTGTGTGGCAGTGCAACTTGCCCATCTGTCCTACTGCTCATTCTACCATCGCCCCTAGGGACTGTCAGGCAGAGTCAACCTTTTTGGGCTAACGGGTATTGAACCCACGTCCTTCTGTTCTTTGTGCCAGCGTGTTACCATTCAACCATCTCCCCGCCCCAATGTAATTTGATCCTGACTGGAAGCCAGTGCAATGTCTCTCGCATGTAGTTTGAAACATCAAAATTTTGGCAATTTGGCCTTGACCTAAGGGGCAAAGTTAAGGACGAACTGAAGCTGACGAATTCTGACCTTAAGGACAGCGCTGCAAAAGTCCAAGTGTGTTATGATGAAGTAATGAACAAGGGTCACAAGAACGACCCTGATCTGGTGCAGTTGCTAAAAGCGGGATCTGCAGAGAGAGTTGACATGGGCCATCATAGATAGATCTTCGTCCAAGAGGACTCCAAAGTCCCGGATAACATGCTCTGGATCCCAGCCCAGGAATGTCACCACTATCCGTCTTTGTCCATCTTTGCTCTTGCCTGTCATGTACCCAGCCAAATGAACTGCGGCTTAGTCGAATTCAACCACAGCCGATTTTAAGACATCCAGTTTTTGTACTTTGGCCAGAGTTCCTGACATTTCAGAAACACAGTTGAGTGCATGAACTGAACGGGTGGTCCACTGATGTGCAACTGAACGGTTTGAGGTCCACTGATGTGGACTGATATATGTGTGTTGTAATGGTTTGGTTTGTGTATCATGCTACTTCAGAAAGGCATGTTGTTGTTTGTTGAATGAGGATTTAGAGAGATACTTTACTGAACAATTAACTAGTTTAAGATTGTTTTTCTGCTTTTAGGCAAAGAACATAAATGAAGGTTTTGAACACTGTAATCAGGTACTTGCTAAACATCCAGATGATGTTGGTGCTCTATGTGACAGGGGTGAAATCTTTATTCTGAATGAACAATTCGACGAAGGTAAATGAATAAACACATGTATAGGACCTGTTTTTCAAAGAAGCTACATAAGCCATGATAGGGTTGCCAGACGTCCGGCAAAAGGAGGACATGTCCTCCTTTTTGGCCTCATGTCCTCTGTCAGGCAAAGCTAAAAACCTGGAAAATGTCTGGCTTTTTGTATGTTTGTTGTATTGGGCTATTTCTTTATTATTTCATGGCAGTTTTAATGAGTGTACACGCGCTTGTTTTCCCTAAGTTCCCGTCAGGCCTCATCCCACCACTCTCACCATTACTGAGAAAGATGATTGCTGTCTTTCAGTACTTGGTTGCAGCGGTGATACTCGAGTGACAGGCTAACTTCGGGGGCTTAGTTTGCAGTTGAGCACGTGGGCTGTCATATCAAGCAGAGACATTTACGAGACACTTCGTTTGACGAATATTATTGCACGAAACTGTACGTAGCGTATTTACAGAACAGTTACATCATATCGTAACAGAGTCTGTGACGTTGTTTATCAGACTTCATGATTCGCCATCTAGATAAGTCAGGTCGCTCTAGGAGGCCCGTGGCTGCGTAGTCCTCCTATCCTGCTCTCTCTGTTCTCTCTCGCCAAGCTCTCCTCTCATGTGACTCTCCTCTCCGACTCTGTCTCGTGTCACTCGCCGAAACCCCAAGAGTCCCTTCTTCCGCTTGAGAGGCTTTTCTACCGCCGCCTGTCATTTCTCCATCCTCCCCCCCAACTCTGCTCTTCTATTCGTTCCCCTTGCTACCTGCTTTCTGCCTTCTATCCCCTCGACCCTATGACAGGCGTGGCCTGTCACTCTCCAGGCTTCGCTCCCTTGGACGTGTCAATGATGTCTCATACGTCTTAAAAGTTCACGAGGGCTCAAAACCCGTCGCTTGTCGCGTCCTAGATATTGAGCTGAAATAGGCAAGACAGGTCAAAAATAAAGAATATTCTTTAACTCAGCAGTTGTTTATGAAGTTGCCATAATTTATAAAGTAGTCATCCGATTTGGATGCCGTTTGCTTTATTCGATGCAGGGTATAGCCCTTTATTTCCCAGCAAAATTGCAGTATAATCAAGTAATGGTTGCTGAGGACTTTGATGATTATGAATATTCTGAAACTTTTATTTGATTTTCTCACTCAATACTAATGAAAGAATCAAACGAGCAGTTAGAAAATAGATATTTTCATTCTGTAAATAGTATTTTGAAGCAGATTAATTGTAGAGTATGACTGAATAAAAAGGTCAGAACCGACGTTTGACGGGTTTTGAGCCACTATGTCACATATGAGAAAAATGTTTTATAATTTTTAATTTCATGTAAACCAAAGTGCAGTTATGCAGTTGGATAATAAAGAATATACTTGCTTACTTACTTAGATATGTAGAGGATGAAGAAGACTGCAAAGGGTTTTGTGTTGTAATTTAAGCTTCAATTGATTAGTTAGAGAGGCAGTGATGGCTGCACTTCTGTGCAACTCTGGAATTTCTGTATCTCAGTGATTTTTATTAAACCATTAATGCCTTCTGTTATAATGGTGGTATAAGGTTTAAAAGGTTTTCCTAGATCTGGCTGAGCTCTTCATTTCCCCCTTTGACTAACCCTAACTCTTCCTCCCCTTTATTCTCCTTGATGTACAATAACTTCTCTCATTCATTTCTTGGTTTGTATATGAATTTGTTTGTTTGTTTGAATGTATTAAGCTTGCCATGTACAGTGGTGCATTTCCTAGTGCTTCTCATTAAAGAATATACTTACTTACTTACATTGGATTTTTCTCTGCAGTCTCATTTAACTGATCATTTAATGACTTGCAGCTGTAAATGATTTCAAGAAAGCTGAAAGTATCGATGCTAATCAAAGAGTTCAAGAGGGATCACAGCGTGCACAGAAGCTCCTCAAACAATCGCAGAAAAGAGATTATTATAAAATACTGGGTGTCAAAAGGTAAGACATCTGATTGATCTGATCTGATGACTACCATAGTGCCATTATTATAATGACAGAGCATCAGTCGATGGTTGTGTGACGTGAGACGACCATCAGAAATTATCCGATGGGAGAGGCTTCATCAAAATTTCAATATACCAGAGAGACCAGAAATCAGACTACAGCAGGTAAGCAAGTTGAAAAAGATGAGTCTTAAGATTAGATCTGACTAACATGACATGAGGTTTCTATATACCTGTGTACTATTGTTGCGTGATGCTAAGTAAAGTTGTAAGCAATTTTAACTCATCTGGCTGTCATAGAAATGGTTGTATACCTATACCTATACGAGTGCTTCTGAACGGTTCACCCTACTAGAGGCGCTTTACAAATGCTTAAATACAATACAATACAATATACTTACAAGATCCTGAGTGGCCGAGTGGGTTGGTGCCCGCTCACCGCGCCGGCGCCCGGGTTCGCTTCCGGTCGGGTCGGATTATCAGAGATTAATTTCTCGGATCTTTACTGCGGGTGGCTCGGTCGCATTATAAACGTGGAGTACAATACAACACACAATACAACACATCACAATACAACTGGGGCGTGGTGGTTTAGGGGTATGTTCGGTGCCTTGCAGCTGGAGGGTTGCGGGTTCGAATCCACCTCAAAGTCGCCGCGTAGGGACCCTGGGCAAGTCCTTCACTCGCAATTGCTCATGCGCTTCGGCGTGAAACTCCGATTCAGCGTTCGCGCAGTAGTCGGGAGCGCCTCTGAATGGGAAATCTGTTTGGGGCGCTATAACAAGTGTTCAAATACAATACAATACAATACTCCCCAGTGTTTGCATTTATTAAGCAATGTATCACAGAAGTTGACTGTTGTAAAAATGTGTAGTGACAGTGATGTTCACCTAATCATGATCATCATTGTGGATAAAAGGCAGAGCTCTGACTTTTATCTGTGTATATGTCATGCCTCCAATTAAATGTAAAAAATGCCCAAAATATTCTGCAACTTAACTCTTGAGTATTTACAATGAAATTTAGCTATTTTACATATACTGGGCATAAAATTAAATATATAACATCTTTGCATCTCCAAATTCCTTAAATGGCATGACACCCATTAAAACGGGCAGCAGTGGTGATGGATCCCACCTGTATGGTCTCAACCTTGCTCTTTTGATACTTACATATATCGTCGACTACACCATGGTCAACGATTTGATCCTATGAAGTTCTGTATGGATGTTGTATGGGGGCTGCTTGCTAACTATTAGTGACCAGTCACTAGGGTCCATCACAGGCCACCATAGCCACCACCGAGTCGACTAGGTGAGAGACATTTCTTGGTCAATGCTACAAGCACTCCTGCTGCAACACATCCTCATGCCTGGACTGTGTAGATTGTTCTGATCGAATTATAAAGCAAACAATGCATATTACCAGTGTGTGCATTGTCTTGCTTTGTATGCTATGACACAAGGGAAAGTATACTGCAATATATTCTTAGCTGGTTAGGTCGACGCAACCTTTTCATTCGCCAGAAGGCGTTGAAAAAATTAGCAGTAGTATGTGATGGGCACCTTGCATGGCTGCCAAACAGTTAAATTCGACTCCTCTAATAACGTGTTCATACTATGAATTCTAATCATACTGCATACATAGCCGTTTGAAAATATTAAACGAAGATTATTATTATGTATGTTACTTGGGCACCATGTAAAAGAACATGTATATAAGCATAATTTTCAGTCTTTATATGAGCACTGGTCTTTCTTGATTCACCATGATGATATTTTCTGCTATACTGCATTTTCATGCTGCTGTATCATTGATTCAGACTGGAGGCAAGTTGAACTGTTGTGTTGTATATTGATAGAACTGCTCAAAAACAGGAGATCGTAAAGGCTTACAGAAAATTAGCAGCACAGTGGCATCCGGACCAGTACAATGGCGATGACAAGAGCCATGCTGAAAAAATGTTCATAGATATTGCCGCTGCTAAGGAAGTTCTCACTGACTCAGGCAAGTCACTTCATTTCCTGCTTATTCTTTAAACATGAAAGTCTGTTAGTTGTACTTTGAAGTTGTAGTCAGTCTTTACATTAGAAAATTAGTCACAGTGCTGCCATTGCGGTAGTTCATAGATAATGATGTGAAGAGTTGACTTGCAGTTTTTCGGCTAAAGTAGGGTTGGCAACTGCAGAGAAGCAGCAGAAGGAGGCTGATGCTAACGGAATGCATCTACAGCAAAACTTCATTATATCAAAGTTGCAAGGGCCATTCACAACAGTTCAGTATATCCAAGGTTCGAATTAATAGGCAAGACATTCAGTGTCATTCACGTCAAGCTGTGTCCGACTCCAGAGTGTTTACGCAAATGGAAATCTGTTTCTATAGCTACCGTATGCTCGTTTTTATATGAATTGATTGGGTAAGGTCCTTCACCACCGTCCAACAGGTGTGGCACCCATTCGGGTGCCACACCTTTTGAAGTCACTATGTATGGACTGTGTTCGCCTGAGACTAAAATCTCTTAAATCAGCCAATATAGGTGTCAGTGGTGTCACTGTCACCAAAGCCCCTCATTTTCATCACCCTTTCAGAAGCTCTACAATTTAGGTAAAAATGAGGCTAAGATACGAAAGTGAATGTAGATAACCTAGTCTCAGCTGACTGGTCTCCTCCCAGTGACCAGGCATTAGTCTGTATTGCACCTGGAGCCAGACAGAAAGCATCTGTTAATTATTCATTAGTCAGCTACATCTAGATCAATTTAGTAATGAGTTGCAGAGTGGCCCTGTAACATTTTGACCATCATGACCTTCTAGTTCCTCAGTCTCGGACTGCCATGGCACAGCATCGTGCCCTTTGCTGTGGAATGACCTTCCTGCTTTAACTCGTGCTGTGGTGCTATCTGGGGGCACCACTGATTCTGCTCGTTCTCTTAAAACTTTTCTTTTTTAGAGGGGCCCTTCGCACTGGAAACGCCTCTGATTAGGTTGTACTGTGAGAGGTGCTTTATAAGTCCGTAAATAGAATAGAATAGAATTAATATATATGCCAGCCAGCAGTTCGATAAAGTGCCTTCACAATAAGCAAAGCTTTGATATAAGGATTATAAGCATGTTTGATAAAACCGCTATGTTTGTATGTATTTGCATTGGTTCTTGCCGGGTCTTTGATATAACCGCATATATTTGATATAAGCATATTGAATTCAAGATATCAATCAGTCTTGGTCTGGCGGTGCCAGTTAGGAAATGTCTTTGGCTACTTGTGGGAGCTCTATTGCCCTACTTTGGGTTTGGCTGGCTTAGGTGTCTTTCTTTAGCATTGTATTTACTGTCTACATAGTAAATGCTGTCTACATACTAAATTTGCTTGTATTTGTAGAAAAACGAGCTAAATTTGACAGTGGTGAAGATCCCCTAGATCCCGAACAGCAAGCTGGAGGCGGCGGCCCTTTCTTTCATCAGGGATTTAATCCATTTGGGCAAGGGGGCTTTCAGTTTAAATTCAACTTTAACTAGGACTGTTGTAAACCATCATCTTGCTGCCTTAGATTGTATAGCTACACAGGGCAATGCCATTTTGAATGTCATTAACTGCAAACAACCAAGCATGCACATACAGATTTATTTCAAAGCAATGTATCTTCAGCATTTTATGAGAATAGCATTTGATTTAGCTCACTCCTGGGCACAAATTGCCTTGACCCTAAATTACTGCAAATTCTTCCTGTTTAACGAGAAATAAGCTAATAATAAAGCTGTCTTACTGTATGTTGGAATTTCAAACACTTTATATGCTGCTCTAATTTCTGACATAATTTATCCTGTGCTGAATCCTGTTCATATTGTTATGAAATGGTAGTGTTTTTGCATATACTAAGGTATATGGATTTTAAACCTGTTCTTGTATTACTGCTTTTGCTTGCTGATAATTTAACAGTTATACAGTACAAATGATACTTCTCAAATGCTGAAAAAAATTTCAAAAGTATTCTCTAATCATGCTGTGGTCCCTGTTGTAATTTTACTGTTTTACATCTTCCATTTGTATTTTAGGAAAATTGTTATATAAATCATTGATGTAAAGTAAAATTAACAGAATCTGCCCTTGCTTCCTGTGCAGTGTTCTCATATATATTCTGATAAATGAAGCCTTTGTGAGTACCTGACATACATAGTCCAGAGTTCCAGTCTCAAGCCAGCCACCTAACTCGCCTATCAAGGCTGTGGCTAGAGGGTGTTTTGGGTGTTTAAACACCACCAAAAATTAAATAATGCAAAAATGAAATTCAACAACGCCGAAGAATGCTTCAGGCAGCCAGTATGTATGCTTGTAATGCATGATTTCATTCAGCAGCTGGAGGCCCGGTTTAAAAATCACCAAAGCACCATAAGCAGCTTGTACAGGATCCTTCCAGCCCGCTGTGTTAATGCGGTTCTAGGGCAATCCGGAGCCGGACAATTGTGAGCGGACAGTTTGGAGCGGATAAATCTGAGCAGACAATTGGGAGCGGACAATTCGGAGCAGCCAATTCGGAAAATCGAAGGACGGAGAATTTTCATCATCTGATGATGATAAGCCGTTGATTTCCCCGGGCAAAATAAAATTCAGACGCACTTCCTTGCTGCAAAGATGCGCTGGATAATGACATGGATTCATGTCCACTGCAGTGGTGGAAGGAGCATGCTATAGCTCACCAAGTCCTAGCTTCTCTAGCAAGGAAATATCTAGCTTCTACTGCCACAAGTGTTACTTCTGAAAATGGTCTCTGTCTACGGGACTATTTTGAATAAAAGGCGAGCATCCTAGACTGCTACAGTTAAAGATTGAGACACTTGTTTTAGAATTTTGACTGAATTCTTCAAAATCTAGACCCTTAAACATAAAAAAGTCAACGAATGTGCAATTAATCGCGTCAATTTTGCGTCAATTTTTGTAGTAGTGCGATTAAAAAAAATTAATCGAAATGCAGCCATATAAAAAATAAATATGTGAGAGCCGACGCTATTCTATCCACTCCGAATTGCCCGGCTCCCAATTGTCCACTTAGATTTATCCGCTCCAAAATGTCTGCTCCGAATTGCCCGTCTCCGAATTGTCCGCTCCGAACTGTCCGCCCCAATTGTCCGGTCACCGTTAATGCTCAGTACAGTGATATGGAACAGTGTATTAAGTTTTATTGCCAGACATAATGACGATACGGTTGACACCGACAGTGTAAAAGCAGAGTTCAGCATTTGGCAAGTTAAATGTGCCAAAATATCTGCACTGTTGTCACTTTCACTGTGTAACAGAGACTTCTTTCCCAATTTGCACTTCATGCTGAAAGTTTTGGCTACACTTCCATTGTCAGTGGCTACAGCTGAAGGACCATTTTTGAGCTTGAGAAGCTCAAGAAAGGCTAACAGGGCTGGCTGTAATGTTCATAAAATCCAATATAATTTGCCCCATTAGAACTATACCTATTAAAGTGCTGAACAGTGCATTATTCAGGCCCAAAGCAATAATAGTACTATAGTCTCTAATACTATAACTGCATAATCATGCATTGATGTTACTTGTTGGTCTTGACAGCAAGTTATTAAATGTTCATTGTGACAT
The DNA here is from genome assembly GCA_020284085.1 of Aporrectodea caliginosa. Lineage (NCBI taxonomy): Eukaryota > Metazoa > Annelida > Clitellata > Crassiclitellata > Lumbricidae > Aporrectodea > Aporrectodea caliginosa. The sequence continues at coordinate 731,282 of JACEVL010000100.1, forward strand.
TGTCGTTGACAAGTTATCACTGAACTGGCATGGCAGCCAAGATGCATGCATTGTGTTCCTAAATTAGAAAATGTATGATTCAATGATAGTTTGATCATAGCAGCCAGGTGTGGGCTGCCATTTTGGACAGACTAAGCCATTAGTTTTGAAGTTCTTATTTCTATCATGTGCGTCTATATTACAATTTAATTGAATCATTTCAATACAATGCTATTAGCCGATTTTGTAAAATTGATGCTCTGGAATTGTAGACTAACTGTACTACAGTCTTTAAGTTATAGGCTGCCCCAGACTGGCTATGAGAGCTCACGACTCCGTTGCTTGTCGGCTTGCTCTCACTCCCTACACAAAATCCTGGTTACAGCCTTGTTGCCTATGATCTGTTAACTATCTTTAACATCCACTTCATCTTCCCACTCATACAAACCCTGTCTTTCTTGACAAATTTACTTTGCTTCTATCACTTACGGTGTGACACAGTTGCTCTGGTTACAGTGTTTGACTTGTAATGTGGAGAGTATGGGTTTGATCCTCATCCGGGGAAGGAACAGTGCAGGGACTGTGAGCAAGTCCTTCGTGCACAATTGCTCTGCAATATGATTGAATCTGTGCCGCCGAGGCATGTGCATTTCTGAGCTTTGGGCCACCTTTGGAAGAAGGGCGATATCAAAGGCAGTTGTATTGTACTGTATTGTACTGCCACTACTCCTAAGGGGTCATCCATTTAGTACGTACGCATCGAGGGGGAGGGGGTAACCCAAATGCATCTGATTGTGTATGCTTGCGTATGCTTAGGAAGGGGGTAAACCTTGATAATACTGTCTATATTGGCCTTCCTTCAAATGAGTGTCTAACTTTCTATATTGGCCTTCCTACAAATGAGTCACAGTTCAGGGCAATTAGTAGCAATCTTCTTCCTTTTGCAGTCATCTTTATATCCTCCTGGATAGGCCACTTATGCCAAGTCCCCAGGGACATCACTAACCAAACCATGAACCACTGTTCATACCACATTTATCCAGTTCCTCTGCATTATATCACTTGATATAATGCAAGAGGGACATCACTATAGATATAACAAAGGGAAATCACTAGGAGGACATCACTAGAGACATAGCAAAGGGGACATTACTTAAGATACAGCATTGCTCTGTCAAAATTAGTTCCCATCGCCTGTCAAACCCGCTACAATATCACTGTTCATACCACATTTATTAATAACTACATTTACACTAATTAAACCTACACAAGGCCGGCCTACACAGGCAAAGCAGGCCTGGGGTGCAAAAATCCAGGGGCGCCATTTTCACAAAAAATTTGATAGTTTTGTTTTTCACTGTTTCGCCATTTTTCGTTTACAATGATTATTTTCATTTGAATTCAAAACTTTCGCTTATGGAACACATTTTAAGTAATTATTGATTTCATTGCACCTTGTTATGTAATTCAAAAAATTTTCAACACCGCACAAATTTTAGTTCAACCATTAAGGTTCAGTTATTTCACTGTACTCTGCAGTTTGTGTCTGTAATTGTAATCAATGATTCCTGTAGTCTGCGTCCGTGCTTACGGGACTCCAAAACTTTGAAGCTTGGCACAGAAAAACAAAGGCATTGCGTCCATAGACATACCTAAGTTGTGGATGGATGCATAAATAAACAATGCATAAATAAATTAACGATAAATTAACGTCCAAGGGACGCAAAAGAAATACCATGTGTTTCACTGACCCACTGTGTGCATTGCGTAGGCTACACTGACTCAGTTAACATGACCCTATGTGACTCCCAAAATGGATGGGTGTGGAGTCCATGAGTCTTATCTATTTTGCTTGGACTCCAAATGCTGTGCTGTGCTCCATGAATTCAGGCACGGCACTAACAGAATCACTCTGTAATAGACCTGACCGTCTGTAAATCTGATGCCGACATATTGACAACTTTCGACTGAAAATGCCAACATTTGAAGAAACATTGTAGTATAGATGATCTCTGTATCTTTATTTGTTGACTGACATCGCAGTTGCATTAATGAAGTTAATTATCTGTAAAAATCTGTACATTTTAACAACAGTTTTCTTAATTATGTCTAAATCATAGTTTTGATCCTATAAATTTGAAACTTTAATTTTAAAACCCATGTCAAGCCGTATGAAGTGTCACATGTTGCTGGGTGCTCAAAATCATTAGGAAAAAAACAAGAAACAGCAATCAAACAGCAAACAGCAAAATGAATGGCTTTCCAACTATTTCAACAAAACTGAAACTACTTGAACTGTTTGTGTTAGTGCCCAGTCATCAACTAGTAATTCCTTTGTAATATACTAATGTGGCAGTTATTTGCTTAAACTGCTTTCAGCTTTATTGTGTTTTGATAAACTGAAAGGAGAAAAACTACAAGCAGAACAAATTTTTTATTCCTTCAACAAATACTTTTTTGTAATAAATATTTGTTGTGTTTCGGTAAGTTTGGCTTGAGGGTTGAGTGTACTAATAAATAATAATAATAATAATAATAATAAATAACTCAGTCGCTCTGGGTGGTTCACAATAATTGTGTGAATGAAGCTGACACTGAAAAACTTAAGTGAATATTGTTACTAATATATATAATATTCATTCTGATATTTAATAGGCCCTAAGTGATGAGAAATAAAACTTTAAGCATTTACCATTTTAAATAATTTTTTACCATTTTTTACCACGGTAAAATATAATGCGGATATTTTACCGGTAAAAAATCATTTCACATCACTAACTAATACAGTTTAACTGTCATCGTGAAAATCCCTGAAGTTGTAATAATTACTAATGAATAAAAATTTAAATCTTTATGAAATGCAGAATACATTGTTACATGTTGAAGTGTTAAACATTAGCAAAATTAGCAAACACACCAATTGGACAGTTACAATTCAAATTCACCATAAATCGGTACAGCTATTATTTATTGTTGCATTATTTATTGTTCTGTGTTGCTTAATAAAATCAAACTTCTACACAGATAACATTAACTGTTAGGTGTCAGTTAACAAGTAAGTAAGTAAGTGTGTTCTTTATTAAACGCTTGCAAACGCACGGCGCTGTACATACAAAGTTATCAAATAGTAGCGAAAAAGTTAGTAAATAGTAAACTAAAAAACACTATATGGCTTAGCTGTACAACATCCTAGCCAGGAAACCTCGCCTGGTGAGGGAATCAAATCTAGAAAGAACACGGTTATGTGAGCGTGGGCGCAAATCGTGACCAGTATATAGGACAGGGGAAGTAGGTAATGAAGGATATGTCCGGGATTATTTAAGATATTTCTAAAAAGGTCATCGTCGGCTTTTTTACAGAGTTCCTCAAAAGTGGGGAAAGATTTTGGTAGGAAGCCAAAGCGTACCAGCTTGCGGACCACAGCACTTAGAGAGTCACGTTCCTGTTTGCTGGCAAAGCCCCACCACACTTGGGAACAATAAAGCATTCGGTTGACAGTGGTGGACCGGACCACATCATATAGCCTGACTCCCAAAAGCCCATGCGAGATTAAAATACGATGGGCGTGGAGAGATTGCTTGGCCCGTACACAAATCTTTTGGATATGGGAGGAAAAACCGAGCTTTGCGGAAATCTCGATACCCAATATATTCAGGAATGTGACCCTTTTTATGCCACGTATATTATAATTGGAGGACCTTGTTTAAGATTCACATTTGGTCTGGTCAAGATAATTTCGTTAGATTTAGAATGGTTTAGGTGGAGATTACATTTGCGAGCCCAGGCACTAATGTGATCTAATTCTGCATCCGTGGTGGAAATATTTGAAGCCAAGATCAAAAGATAGCAATAATCAGCATATTTGAAGATATAATTGAAGCTGTGGAGAGGTTTAAGACCGGAGAACAGGACCTATAAACCGTTGCTTTGGCTCTGGTTGCCATAGATTTCCTGATTGTTCCTATGCGAGATGTGCCAAACAGAGAGGAGCTCCCTACTCGAAGGGCAACGGATAAGTCCTGGAGCTGATGGCCAGTCTTATGCAAGTTACCCGTCACTCCCCAGCTCTTGCAGAAACTTTAGCTACACGGTGTCACCTTCATGTGGTTTCAACTGCAAAAGGGTTGAAATGGTCTTGACTGCAGCATATATGCTTGCCTTGTCATGGGCTGATTTTTACACTGCCAAACTTGTTTTGCGATGTTATATGTTCGTATGATGCCGTGACATGTCTTATACCACAACATAACCATGCCAAGCAACAACCTCTGGGCCTTGTGACATGCGATCTTGATATTCCAGAACTGAACTTTGCTGCAAATTATCACAATGATCCGATTGATTGGCATAGTGTAAAACTAACACATCCACACTTCCAAAGTTGACCTTGAAGAGTGTATCACCAGTGATTATCGACCAGGTTATCGACAAGGTAATACAACGAAAAGGATTTTTTGGACATCCAGAAAACATCCTTCTTGGAAAGATAACCGACACTCGGAAGCATATCTGTGCTCTTGGACTACGCAGAATCTTGCGATTGATTGTGAAGCAATGATAATCAATCAATTGGATCGTTGTAATCATTTGCAGCAAAGTTAAGTTCTGGAATAGAAAATTAACATATTTTGTTTTCTGTTGTCAACACTTGATTTTCCCGAATTTCTATGCCACACACAATTGGTTGAGCACTGTGTCAAACTTGTTGAAGAGGCATCTCCCGCTGTGTTTGGACAAACACCTAGACATCGTTCCATCCTTGCCAGCAGTGATATTTTCGTTAACAAAAACTAAAATTAGAAGTAAAAATAAAGGATTTCGTTAACGAAAATTAGAAGTAAAATTAGGAATTATTTTGGTTTCAAAAACGAAATTAGGAATTAAATTATAAATTATTTACAGAATTAAAATTATGAATGAAATTAGGAATTATTTTCACAAGTAAAATCATTTTACTTCTTGTGGCCCTTAAGTTGAGATGAAGGCGAGTAAATCGCATGCGATCCAAACACATAATCCACCGAAAATCTCCAGTTGAGATGAAGGTGCTGCGCATACCATTCTCTATGCAATATACTATCTTTGGTCTTCGTTGTCTAATAACTGTCCCGCCTGCGTGCCAACCTAATAACGACCTCAGTTGCGCATGACTTTTTATTTCGCGTTAAATTGCTTATCATGAATGTTGGCTGGAAGAAAGCGAGATAGCCCGGTTTGGGAGTTTTCCATTTTGACGAAAGCACAAGCCGATCTACATGCCAAGTACCAAACGGTTAAAAAGACGCAATTTGTCGGACAGCGCTTGCTGGGAAGAACACAAGCAATATGGTAACATTGGTTGCTCAACTTGCTCATATGCTACGCTTGCATAAAGAAGCGCACCAAACTTATATCGAGAAAGAACAAAAACTGATGGACGAAGAAATCGCATGAATAAATCTGGAAATGAGAGTGTTCTTGAAATTGAACAAAGATATCTTATACATGTATGTAGTAACGTTAAAATACATTTTACTGCACTGAAATTAATAATTATTTGGAAAACTAAAATAAGAAGTAAAATTAATTGAGAACTAAAATAGGAATGATAAGTAAAATTATTTGTGAAGTAAAATTAGAATTAGAAGTAAAATTCAAGGACACAGAACTGAATTAGAACTGAATTAGGAATTATTTTGAGAAGTAAAATATCACTGCTTGCCAGATGGAAATCACGGAAACTAATTCCTTCTTTCTATACCAAAAGCAGAATTTCAATCAGAGCTGAATCAACAGAATAATAAAATGACTAACTTTTCAGTGATTAATGAGCATAGTCTTGAACTGCTGGGATTGCTTAATGTTTATTGTTTAGTGTTTGTTTAATATTGCTGACATACAGTACTTATTAATTTTATTGTGCATGGTCATTAAATAAGTCATAATTAAATGCTTAAACACTATTACAATTAGCGTGTTATAATTTTTAAATTTACTGAATTTTTGTATAAATTTAACAATTTTTTTAACAATTGTCAAATTTTAAAACTCTTAGAGAATGAATTTTACAAATATATTTTGCATGATAACTAACTACACCAAAAGGCAACAACTTGTTACTATTAAGTTTAGTTAGTAGAATTTCTAGTACAACTATGCAAAGACATATACAACACAGGAGTATGGCCAGAGGATTTCTTACAGACCATTATGGTTCTGATAAAGAAGAAACCAAATGCAACAACATGTGAAGACCACAGAACTATTAGCCTACTAACACATGCATCCAAAATCGTACTAAGAGTGCTCACGAAGAGAATGCAGTCAAGGGCAGAAACAAATGACTGCTTAGGAGAGGACCAATACGGTTTTAGAAAGGGAAAGGGCACAAAAGATGCAATTGGAGCATTGAGGGTGCTGACAGAAAGAAGCATACAGCATGGACAGGACATCTACATTTGCTTTGTGGATTATGAAAAGGCTTTCGATAGAGTAGATTGGAAGAAATTAATGCATGCACTGAGAAGAATAGGAGTGGACTGGAAAGACTCATAGGAAACCTATACATGGGACAGAGAGTAAGAATAAAAATAGAAGGATAATTCTCAGTACCAGGAGTGATAGGTAGAGGAGTACGACAAGGGTGCCCACTATCACCAATTCTCTTTAACATCTACATTGAGGAATTAGTAAGAGAGGCGATGGAGGAGGTGCAGGAGGGCATAACGGTGGGAGGAAGATTGACGAAAGCACTAAGATTTGCAGATGACCAGGCGATGTTGGCAGGTAGCCAGAATGGGCTACAAAAAATGATGGATCAGCTGAATAAGATCTCGAAGGCATATGATATGAAAATAAATATTAAAAAGACAAAGATCATGAGGATAAGCAAAGGAAAGGAAAGAACAGTAAAGATCACTATAGATGGTAAGGAACTGGAACAAGTCGGAAAATTCTGTTGCCTAGGAAGTATGATCACAACTGATGCAAAGTGTCATGTAGAAATAAAGAGAAGAATAGCCATGGGAAAAGATGCCTTCTATAAAAGAAAGGAATTAATGAGAGGCAAGCTAAATAAGAATCTGAAGAAAAGAATTATCAAGTCAAATGATATGGAGTGTGGTGTTATACGGATCAGAGACATGGACTCTAAGGAAGGAAGACATCAGAAGATTGGAGGCCTTCGAGATGTGGATATGGCGAAGAATGGAGAGAGTCAGCTGGATGGATCAGAGGACAAATGAAGACATACTACAAATGGTGGACGAAAAAAGATCCATGATAGGGATAATAAGAAGCCGACAAAGAAAATGGTTGGGCCACATCATGAGGGGAGATTCCCTTCTAAGAATTATAATTGAGGGAAGAACGGAGGGGGAAGAAGACACGAGGAAGACCGAGAATGATGTTGTTGGACTGGATGTTGGAGGAAGATTACAGCAAACTGAAGGAAATAGCCAGAAAATGTGATGAATGGCGAAATTGGACGTACGAACCTGCCTAGCAAGGCAGAGAATCAAAAGAAAAGAAGAAGAAAAGTAGAATTTATATTTTTTTCACTCCACCCTATTGAGCAGTGCAACAGACTGGGAGGCAGTGTTGCATCAATTACATTCTAAATGTAATTCAATTATAATTGTAATTACATGTTTGTAAATGTAATTGAATTACAATTACTTGATTGTGAAAGTAATTGAATTACAATTACATTTTGATTGTAATTCAATTACCAATTACTTTTCAATTATTCCTTTAAAATTGGCAAATGATTTAAAATTTTTTTAGATAATTTTTAATTTTACTCTTATTTAAACTAAAACATCCAATGGACCAATGGCCTGTAAATTGTAATAATAATTATATACATTCAATTGTATTATAAGTTTGTCAGGTATCCAAAATACGATTTGCAATTATGATCCATTAAAACAAGAGTTTATTTGATTTTTAGTAGAAGTTTTTCAAAATGATAATCTGTTAGAGAACTCTGTTGATTGCGCCTGGGTGAGTGAGTGCTAAGAGACGCTCAATGAAGATGGAAGCTCTGTTTTCTGTAGGCGGCCACAGTAAGCTAGCTAAGAATGAGTGCATGACTGCATGGATAGTCTGATAATGAAGGTCAGCCCTTGCCCTTGAGGTCTATCAAAGTGTGCTGTAAGATTGTAAGAGAGGTGTAAGGAAAGAATAATGTTGACAATTATGTTGCAATGCAAACATAATGCACAGCAGTTTATTCAATTAAACGGGTGGTCCGGGTCAACCCGGCAGGCTGGCATCTTTGTTGACTTTGTGAAAGTAATTTGTAATTTACACTTCATTCAATTACAAATTACATGCAATTTTGTAATTGAAATACAATTACAATTACTGGACTTAAAATGTAATTCAATTACAATTACAGAACTTGTAATTCAACAAGGGCTGATTACAATTACGGGCTCAAGATGAAGTGTGGAAGTGTAGGACCTGTATAATTCTACAGCTAGCAGAGCACAATGATTGTTACGTAATACAATTACATGTATTTCAATTACTGAACAACACTGCCGGGAGGATAGGGAATTGACAAGGAGCTTTGTGTTGCAGTCTGGAGCCAACCAGGTCAACAATCATTGTGCTCTGCTAGCTGTAGAATTATACAGGTCCTACACTTCCACACTTCATCTTGAGCCCGTCATGACCTCTAATGTGTTGGACTGCCATACCTTCTAATTTGTTGGACCATCTTCCTGGAAAAGTCTTGCATTGTATTTATATACTGTTGCATTCTGTGTAGCAAACACTTTCAGACTGTCTTAAAATGCACTTGTTCAGATCAGTCAGATAGCCATGTTTGCAGTGCTTTTGTGAGGTACTTCAAAGACGCTGTTTTATGTATCTTCATACACAAATATGTACAGTAAGACAATTAATGATGACAATACACCTACGTTATTCTAATAACTCAGACAACGGTACAGCTTCACATTTGAATGAAGATGAAAATACGCTCGAACTGAGACACTCGTGTCTACGTCTGTTTGGATTTGCATGCATATACTACGTAATTACAAATATTTTCATACATAATTACAGATATTTTCAAACATGCATTTATCTGCATCCTTTTTTTTATCAGATTCTGCACGTTGCAAGTTTTTTCAGAAACACATTGTGTGTGTGTATGTATGTATGTGAGTGTGTGTGTGTGTGTGAAAAGAACTTGCAACATAATGTTGCATTCATCGTAAAACCTGAAAGCATGTTTGCCCACTTAAAGGTAAAGAAAACAACTTGCAACAGTTAACTGATTTCAAAGCACTATGATTACTTCTGACACATAAAGAACATTCAATACTATTTACAAATGAACATCCACAATTATCCAGTAACGCTGTACTTGTTATTACAAGGGATGTATGCCTGTGTGCCACGCCGAAGTGCACACATCATCAGTAAGTAGCATAACTTGAGAAGAGAGTGTTTCATGGAATGTATGCCACCATAGCCATTGTTTGCAGACACTGCTTGAGACATGATGTACTGGACTAATGTAAAAGCACCAGTGTTCTCGTGCCGCAAAACTTTGAAGATAGACCTCACACCTGCAAAACAAATCTTATATTTAATGGATGCAGAGGTAAGACAAGATCATTTACTACATGTTCCTATGCAAATGTCTTGCAGGGGCTTTTTATAATCTGAAGAAAACAACGAGGAGAACTCAAACACTTGCTTAATTCCCAAATTCTTAGCCAACTCTTACAATCAAAGTAATTCTGAAGACTTACAAAAGTCTTTTATTTTATTTTATGTAACTGAAATGCGGTTTGTCATCTGGTGTGTCAATAAAAGCGAATATCATCATCATCATCATCTTAGAAAGTCTCTCAATGCCATATTGACATACAGGCAGTGGCCCTTGAACTAGCCAGATCTAAAAAAGAATGTAAAACATTTCTGGAGGACCAGCACTGGTCCTGGACAACTGAATATCTATAATGCACTGGACACAGGACTAGCACATTCCAACGGCCATAATTATGTTGCTTACAGAGTCTTCTGATTTAATTATTTTGAAGTGTTCAGTTTAGTTTTACATCATCAATGTCACTAATCTGATTTGTCCGAACACATCATCATGCACTTTTCATAACTCAGCCAATATCGAAGCCAGAAAGACACTTTAAGCATCAGAATGTTTACAAATGTGTCCTCTTTCATGCGTCCTAAAAGTATACATGTATGCACTCACAGTTTTTAATTTAAGTGAAAACATTGTGTGATGAAGTTTTTAAAGTTTGAAAATAATGACAATAGCTGTATTACGAATTTAGTAAGAAGAAAGTGGTGAAAGGATAAAAAAAATCAGATAACAAATTATTTTAAAAACTTAAAAAAATCCATAAGCCCTTGTAACTTCCAATTTTGCATTTGAACAGCAATCTCATAGCATGGTGATAGAAAGCTTTCATAATTTTCTAGTTTCCCACCACTGTAGCTCGGCCTTCCTTCGATTTGCTTGTGTAAGGGAGGCCAGTTCGTGTGGGAAACACCCAACATTGGGTGGGGACATAATAAAGTCAGCTCCAGGTCTGTTGTCCATAAGGTTGGCTTCCAAAAGCCTGACTCATAATTAGGGATGCAAAGCCATATAATATATATATATATATATATATATATATATATATAGACAAAAGTATATATATATGTATAGACAAAAGTATATATATATATATACAAATATACTTTTGTCTATACATACATACATACTGTTAATGTTTCTGTCTTTATATAACATAGCATAATGATATAAAGTCTGAACCAAAAGCATTCATTTAAGAGATCATTGCCTATATTCGGTTTAAAGTTCTTTTCCTTACTTCCAGAGCATTTAGGCTACATGCTATCTTTGTGATCTTATCCATCGTCCTCTTTCGGCTGTCTCCGTTCGTTAGACTGACATGAACTCTTGGTGACTCGAACTGCTACTGCCCAATACTGCCCTTGCTCTGGAACGATCTTGCCTCTACGACTCGATCTATGGTCTTAACGGGTGGTACTTCTGTCTTTTCCCGTACTCTTAAGACAGACTTTTCTTTTCTCTCAGGGCTTTTCGCCAAAGCCGGCTTTAGGTATCGATGATACAGGCGACTGCCTAGAGCAGCATTTTTCAAGGGGCAGCAAATTGCGGCAAAATAAAGCAAGAAAAGCATATCTTTTCTTGAAATTTAACTATTAACTATAAAAAGGGCAGCATTTTTGTCCTTGCCTATAGCACAAAACTGTCAAATGCTGTCAAAGGCCGCCTCTGCTTTTCGCACTGGGAGCGCCTCTGATTAGGCCGAACTGTGAGATGCGCTTTAGAAATCCGTAAGTACAATACAATACAATACAACTATAAAGTTAACAAAACCTGATGAATTCAGAAACTGTTGAAAATGCCGTCATGAATTCTGTTACAAGAAACGGGGTGACCCTGTTAGTGGGACTTGTTATCCCTTCTGGTCAAAGGTGATCTGAATGCCTACTAATACTTTCTGTGATTTTAATCAATTGTTATTATTGGTGTTCAACAAAATGATTCACTGTCATTACATACATATTTAAAGCCTACAAAGAAAATGTGGCCAAAGGCTATTTCTGACCACATGTCTAATCAGGCAAGTGATCCGAAGCAGCCACTTTCACTGACCTAATTTTGAGTAGTACTTCAATCATGGCATTGACTCAGTTTTGCTACAGCCAATAAATTATTTTTTACAAGTACTTTGACTTTAATATCAATCTTAAATTAAAGAATGACAGTTCAACCAGCCTTCATCTTCAAGTCTTCTTCAAGCTCTCTGCTCTTGGTTCAAACGTTCAATGGCTCTCGATGGTGGGCTTCTTCCTTCAGTTTCCTGTATTAATTCAGTCTGTTCAAAATCTGTTCTGGTCTTCGGATCTCAACTAAAAGCAGCTTGTCTTGTCCTTGCTTTTAACGGGACTTACCCTGGAATTAATTTGGCTTGCACAACGATCTCCTTGATTAATAGCAACCATTGATTATGACAGTGGCACCATAGATCGGATTACGGACAGAGAAAGGCACAGTGAGAGATATGATAGTCCGGTCGGGCTGGCGGCGCATCGGTCGCCAGCCAACATTCGTTCAGGGGAAATGTGGGGTTTAATTGGTTATTAAACCGTTTGTTAGCAAAGGCCTCGCGTATTCGGGGATATAAGACGTCCGAGCCCAATTCTGCGATGTCTACTGAGTCAGCAGCGAGGAATTATGCGTTCTCGGACGATCTCTAATACCTACAGTCGTCACCGTGTGGTTGCCGCCATGCTAACAACGAAACAACGAACAGCCGCAACTTCCACGTGCTCCTCCCTAGATCTTCAGAATTGGACAATAAAGATAACATCAACCATCACGTGCATTCGATCGAGGACATACTGCGACCAAGTCCGACTCTGCGATGCCTAGCGAGCTAGCCTCCTGGAATTACGCACTTTTGGAAATTGGACGACCTCTAAGCCGACGCCATGTTTTTCTTAAACAACGAAAAGCCGCGTTCTCCACGTGCTTCTCCGTAGGCCCGCAGCATGGGACATTGGACAATACAGATTACATCAAACATCAATATCATAGCATGAGACTAGCACAGACATTATCTTCCTTTATTTTTCTCCTGTTACGCGTTTTCGTGCAAGATTCCAATTTTGTTTAGGCGCGTTATAAATGACAGTCTAATAATAATAATAATAATAATAAAGTTTATGTATGTTCTGCTTCGACAGTCTTGCCATAAATCCAGATAAGTTTGAGGCAATCATGTTTTGGCTCTTGCCAGTGACTGTGCTCTTTCTCTTCTCATTCCAGGGTTTACCTTGCGTACACAGTTGTTATGCTATCAAAATCTGTCAAAACACTTGGGTTCACTTTGGACAGTAATCTCACAGTCCATATCTAGAAGTCAACAGGCTTCAACTCATAAAAAATTCTCTGGCTCCTGTGGTGCTGTGTGCATCTTCTCGTTCAAACTCCTTAACTATGGAGCTGCATTGGCTTCCTGTAGAATTCAGAACAGGATGTAAACTGGCTTGTCTGACCTATAAACAGTGAGCACTCCTACCAAGGGCCTCTGATTGGTGTGCACTGCGAGAGGCACTATATAAATTGATAGATACAATACAATACAATACAATACTTCCACCAATGGTTTCTCCGTACATCCCTACCCACAGTCTGCGATCCTCTGTACTCGGTCTTTTGATTGAGTCTCGATTTAACAGTGCTGTCATGGGCTCCTCTCGTGCATTCCGTGTTGCTGTCCCCATGGAATGGAATTGACTACCAATGTTTATCCACCTCAAAACTCACTATTTCTTATTGTATTGTATTTGAAAATTTGTAAAGCACTTCTTACAGTACTAGCTATTCGGAGGCGCTCTCATTGTTAAAGCCCCGAGGGAATAAGAAAGTCTTCAAGCAGCGGGCAGATGAGGGAGAGACCTCAGCCAAAATCTTACAGCATTTAAAGGGGAAGGCCATTCCAAGAGGAAGGACCCACAATAGCAAAGGTGCGATGTTGGGCCATAGCAGTTCTTGCCAGAGGGACAAAGAGATCAAGACGGTCTAGAAAGCGGAGAGGACGAAGAGAAACAGCAGAGGTGGGCTTGCACAACAAATCACAGAGGTACTTGGGAGCCCGTCCTTGCCGAGTTCTGGAAACCATGAGCAAGATCTTATTGGCCTTCAAAGATCTGGATAAGGGCTGCAGATTTTAACGATTAATTTCGGCTTGTTCGACTGATTTTCTTACTCATTTCATGACGTCAACTGACCTATTTCCGAAATAAACAATATGGTGAACAGTAATAATGTGAAATATTTGAGTGGAAAATTAAGCGATTATTTAGCATTTAAGGTAAATGCGGAGAGAAAGTCGAAGATGGCGAAATTATTGAAGATTTGTGTAGACAGAAGGTAGTTTACGACACACTACATTTCTCAGTTTGACAATTTGAACTGTAGCACGTCGAATGATTGAAGGATTTTGCAGTGTATACAGTCTAAACAGTTTTTCACGCTTTATGTAATATGGACCAAATTAATCAAATTTAATCGATTAATCTCGATTAAATTTTGGAGATCAATCGATTAAAATTATTTAATCAGTACCAGCCCTAATGTAGATGTCTAACTACTCTTCAACTCACGTTAAAAATGTTTGTAATAATAATAATATGTAGAGACAGCATATAATATATATATGTAATGTATATATTATATATATATTACATGCTTATGCCTACAGGTGGCACATATCAGACAGCAACAAAAACTTAAACTATGTTTAATTTAAAACTGCAACCGAGACGACAATAAGTAAATATAATTATAAGCTTATTTAAAGTTCAAACTTGATAACATAACTATTAGGGGTGGCAAAAATTTAACTGATGCAAAGCTAGTCATTAGAAATTCCAGAAAATTGCTGCACTGTCAGACTGTTAAAATGCAAAATTGGAGGTGATGAGGACACATAGAGCCCTCAGCTACTGGAATCAGTCAATTATTTGACTGAAACAAGTTTTTTTTACCCCCTCATCATCACCAGCATCAATTCCTGATTTGGTGGTGATAGGTGAAAATAAATAAAAGTCATTTTCAAGTCGAGTGTTCGTCTCAACGTCTGTCTTGAATCTCATTATGTCCTTGTTTATATTCTTGATCTTCCTTTGTTTCTCTTTCCTTCAAACCTTCCATGTATTCACCACCTCACTTAAATTCTTAACACAGCTGCTGTCACCATTTCAAATATAAAAGCCATCAAGTTAAGTTTTCATGTAAATAAGAAAACTACAAGTTCATATAGTTTCAAGATAACAGCAGGAATGCCTTCAATTTGTTCACAAAGAGATTTATACACATAAAATAGGACACCCCAGTGTCATTTGGGAACATTTTGATCCTAAAAGTGTTTTTCTAGCTTAAATAGTGGCTGAAAAGTACAACATGATGCCGTTTTTAGGCAAAAAGAAAATAATTAACATTTTTTGATGTCACACTGGACTTTTACAGACTGGGCTTTAAAATTAATTCAGTCTCATTAGAGTTAAACAACTCTTTGTATTCGATATACGGTAGAGTTGGGCCGAATGTTGATCCGGAAATCGGTTTACACTAATCGGTACTAATTGGATTCGGAGCATCCCAAACACCCAGAAAAGTGATATTTTTGGACAAAAACAATTTCTTTCTTCATTAATACAAAATAGAAACCTGCTTTGGCAACCTCCTATGGTAATCTTTAATCTTTATCATTGACAGTCCGTGTAAAATAATTAAATTGTGACTCGAGTCACTCAACGCATCAACAAAATGGCGGACAATCGGGCTTCTTTCTTCAGCCACGCGGTTTCAAATGTTATTTTCATATTTGGTTTATCTTTAACTATTACTATTACTTATTATATCTTTGCAAATGAAAAGAAATATTGTCCATTAATCGGATGGAATCTGGATTCGGCCGAAAAAGCAAGCCAAAAATATCCGGTCACTATCCAGATTCTGAAATCTGCAAAAAATGCCCATCCCTACTGTATGGTTTAAAATACCTGTAAGTATAACTATCAGTGTCGTCCTGCGAATTCATGAATGCTCTGTGACTGTAAGGATACATCTCGAGGTCTTGTCTAAAACAAAATAAACACTTTAGAAATATTTGAAAATGCAGGGTTTAAAAATATAAACAGCTTTGCTGTGTTGCATTAGCATTATGATGCTAAATTCGAATAACAAACAGTGCAATGGTATAGCAACCAAATACAATATATAGAAAGCATTTGCAAACTATTAATACCAGGTAGTGCAAGAATGTGTGGAAAAATTGTGTACAATAAGTCTAAATGCATAATTACTGATATGTGTGTATATGTGTCAAGTTTAGGTTAATGTTTAGGCACTAGTGCAATCTTTTACACTACAATGCTATAAACACATAAGTGTATGTGTATGCAATCTTGCTTCTAAAGACGTTCTTTTTATCACCTGAAGCAAGTAGACTATAGACCTAAACAAAGCAAAACTGCCTTAGCATTGCTATGCCACCAAGAGAAAGGTTGAAAACAGCATCAGTGGCAATCAGTAGACAAAGTTTGGCTGTCGATTCAGATCTGTCGAGCAAAGGTGACTGAATCTGAGAACATGCTGCTTAACCCTTTAACAACGGGCTGCCTATGGTTTCCCATACATTTTAGTACACGCTCGTCGTTAAAGGGTTAAACCATCCAGCAAGTTCTGCATTGGTGAGGTGGAGAAATTGCTCAGGATTGTATTGGTTCAGTTGGCTCCAATGACTCAGAGCTTAAAATTCATCTAAGCTAGATAAAATGCTTACTGTTATATATAAGATCACCAAGATCAAACAGGTAACTGCAGAACAAATAATACAAGGAAAATGTAAAGTTAAGTCACACTCACTTCAATTAGATGATGATCTGTTCCAAGTGCCAGCAAGTTATTAAATTCTCTTTCCAACACCTGCCGAATCTAAACATACAACAGAAAAATAGATTCAAATCAATATACACTGACACATTAACGTGATGTGGCCTGATTATGCGAATGCCATTCAACTGCTGATCTTTCTTACTTCAACCGTACTCTCTCACAGATAGTGATGTAGCTTTTCCGGAAAAGTATTTTGCGGGAAATTTTCGGGAAAATTTCCGGAAATTTTCCGCAGAACCGGAAAAATACATTTAACTCATAATGTCAGATTTTCAGTATGACATGACACTAGAAAAATTGGTTTTTTAAAGTTCCTTTTATTTACAGTATTTTTGTCAATGTGGACAACGTTCACCTTAAAATAAACATTAACACTGTTCAGTATTCATTAGCGGTTCAGACTAGAGTAGCCTAGTTCAAACGAGTTGTAGCCTGTATGTCTGCAGTCTATTCTGCTGCAGTAAAGTTTTAAAAATTGAAATAAACATTAAACAATCTACCAAAAGTTGAAACAATACTGTTTGAAACAATTTTCTCATCAATAGTTTACTGTTCATTAGTGGTTCAGACTAAAGTAGCCTACTAGTGCAACCTAGTTGTAGCTTGTAAGTCTGCTCTGCTTCAGTGTCACTGTCAATCTCTACTGCATCATCCATGTCCAGATCATCATTTTCATCAGCTATTAGTCAGCTTTACCTTAGTCCAGGAGTTCCCAATCTTTTGCCCCTCACCTCTGGGAAATGTTTGACCAATGTTCACACCCCCTACAAAGGTATTATCACATTTGAAGACGCATACACGAAATTTGTACTACTGGAACTTGTGCTTACAAGCCTTACATGCTTACAATGCTACATGGAAATAAACTTCTAACCTGACGGTTTTACCCATACTTATCCTATGACAGCTCAACAATTTATAATGTATTATCAATGCATTCTTATAATTCATACAAGTTTTCCATCTTTGTTGCACCCCCTGAAATGACAGGGAGCATGCACCCCAGTTTGGGAACCCCTGCCTTAGCCATACACCGCTCACTCAAGGCTCACAGCTCATAGACAAACTAAAACGCATTCTTTTGCTACTTACCAAGAAAAGCAGATTTGAAAATAGATTAGTCTCAGATTGCAATGGCAAAATGCCAATAACATATTTCAAAACATAAAAAAGTAGAATAAAAAGCCTCATAAGAATTAACCTGTTACAGAATTAAAATAGTGTCTATAGTTCTACGGCATCAGTTACTGTTTTTGTCTCATATTTTCATTACTAAAATATATTAAGGAGACTAAACCATAGAAAATATTTTCTCTAAATTAACAGGCTAATTCTTAGATGTATTGTCGTTGTTTCGCCTTGTGAACACAATGAACAGTAAGCACTAACAGTGCCATCTGTTTTGAATAAACATATCAATTATAACTGCATAAGATAGCTTAGAGTGAGTGATGTTTAAACATTATTATGCATTTATATTGTTATTGTTATTTAGTAATATTATATTGATGGAAAAATATCGGAAAATTTTCCGGAAAAAAACACCGGAAATTTTCCGAAATTTTCCGGAAAAATATGAAATTTTCCGGACAATTTTTCCGCCTCTCAACACTACTCACAGATCCCATACTCTCTCACAGTTCCATAGATGTCTTTTGCATATTATGATTTTTTGTGATTTCTGTGATTTTGTGATTTAACACTCTAAGATTGTTCTTATCCAATGTTCCTGCAGTGCGTTTGCAGGCGGTTCAATAAAGCATGTACTTACTTACTTACTTGTTAAAAATAGCACAGAAAAAATGTATATAATATACATTAATTTGCCATATTATTATCCTATCCTCCATTCACTATTAATGTAGCATACCATACATCTCGCATATACATAAAAATTGTGGACAGTGCTAAAAGTCTAAAGTTAGGGAGTTGACTTATATGAGAATCAAGCCGAGATCACAAGGCACATTGCAGGGAATATAGCATCAGAAATCAGCAAGGTATGGAAATAAGAATAAAGTTCACCAACACCTGTTTCAATCTTATTTGTAAAAATTAATCATGAATTAACCGTTCTACTGCGGTGATGATCTATGGCAAGTAGCCACTAAGAAGACTGTTGTGCCCCACAGACTCAGTGGAAGAGGGATGTCTTCTAACATCTGCAGGGGACTGCTTGTGGGGGAGGGGGGAGGTTCAAGTCCCATTGCCTGTTGTTGCTCCTCTGCTTCAACACTATATAGTCCAAGAACTCTAAGCATGGTCTCTGCTATCAGCTCTGGATGGGAATCCATCTGCTGGGCTCTGCTCATGTCTGCAGAAGCTGGCCGGTGGTGATTCTTCTAGTTATTGTATTGTATTGTATTTTATTTAAGCATTTGTAAAGCGCCTCTAGTAGGGTGAACCGTTCAGAAGCGCTCCCAGTGTGCAAGGCCCCGCGAAAGGAAGCAGGTTTTGAGAAAAGCGAAGGAAGAAAGAGTGCTAGATAGAATTGTAGAGTGAACAGAAGTAGAAAGGGCATTCCAAAGAGAGGGACCGATTGCAGCAAAGGAACGAGACTGAGCCATAGCAGGTCTACTACGGGGAATCATGAGGTCAAGTCTATTGGAGGAACGAAGTGTACGGTGGGAGGAAGATGAATGAGGCAGAAGTATTACGTCAACCAGATATTTGTGGGCAAGACCCCTCTGAGCCTTCGAGATTAGAATGAGGATTTTGAATTGAATACGAACAGGGAGAGGGAGCCAATGTAGTTCATCAAACATAAAGGTAGAGATGTGAGAGTACCAGGGAAGGCGGGCTATCAGTCTAGCAGCTGTGTTGACTGAAGTGGAGAGAGACGAACCTTAAGAAGACCTAGTTATCTGAGCACTGTTCACATTTTGATTCTTAATGACTTATTGACTTAAATCCTAAAGCAGTGTTTTTAAAGACTTAAAGCAGTGTTTTTAAGTACTTAAAAGGTGTTAGAGTAAGTGTCTGAATACACACATACACCGTATGTAGACTCTGCTAGCTAGAACCAGATTTTGAAATGGATTCTTAGCTCAACTGACGGCTTGCGTAAAGAAATCTGAGCTGTCTATTTGTAAAGTCACTGTGAAGTTCAGTGTCGGACGAAACATCTTAATTAATTATTGAAGAAGAAGGATTCAATAAGCATCAGTACAGACTAAGCAGGATTTAAGTTAAGTAGGATTTAAGTTAAGTTGGATTTAAGTTAAGCAGGATTTAAGTTAAGCAGGATTTAAGTTAAGTAGGATTTAAGTTAAGTAGGATTTAAGTTAAGCACGATTTAAGTTAAGCAGGATTTAAGTTAAGTAGGATTTAAGTTAAGTTGGATTTAAGTTAAGCAGGATTTAAGTTAAGCAGGATTTAAGTTAAGTAGGATTTAAGTTAAGTTGGATTTAAGTTAAGCAGGATTTAAGTTAAGCAGGATTTAAGTTAAGTAGGATTTAAGTTAAGTAGGATTTAAGTTAAGCAGGATTTAAGTTAAGTAGGATTTAAGTTAAGCAGGATTTAAGTTAAGCAGGATTTAAGTTAAGTAGGATTTAAGTTAAGTTGGATTTAAGTTAAGCAGGATTTAAGTTAAGCAGGATTTAAGTTAAGCAGGATTTAAGTTAAGTAGGATTTAAGTTAAGCAGGATTTAAGTTAAGCAGGATTTAAGTTAAGTAGGATTTAAGTTAAGTTGGATTTAAGTTAAGCAGGATTTAAGTTAAGCAGGATTTAAGTTAAGTAGGATTTAAGTTAAGTTGGATTTAAGTTAAGCAGGATTTAAGTTAAGCAGGATTTAAGTTAAGTAGGATTTAAGTTAAGTAGGATTTAAGTTAAGCAGGATTTAAGTTAAGCAGGATTTAAGTTAAGCAGGATTTAAGTTAAGCAGGATTTAAGTTAAGTTGGATTTAAGTTAAGCAGGATTTAAGTTAAGTAGGATTTAAGTTAAGTAGGATTTAAGTTAAGCAGGATTTAAGTTAAGCAGGATTTAAGTTAAGCAGGATTTAAGTTAAGTAGGATTTAAGTTAAGCAGGATTTAAGTTAAGCAGGATTTAAGTTAAGTAGGATTTAAGTTAAGTAGGATTTAAGTTAAGTAGGATTTAAGTTAAGTAGGATTTAAGTTAAGTAGGATTTAAGTTAAGTAATATTTAAGTTAAGTAGGATTTAAGTTAAGTAGGATTTAAGTTAAGTAGGATTTAAGTTAAGTAGGATTTAAGTTAAGTAATATTTAAGTTAAGTAGGATTTAAGTTGATGGTTAAGTGCATGCTATTTAAGTGAACTGATATTTCATGCAGGTAGAACCGCATGAAGTCCACTTTAAACTGGATTCTTTGCTCAACTAGCAGCAAGATGGTTGCAATATGTTGATATGAGATAACAATAAATCAATACTCCTGATTGTATAGAAAGGCAATCAACAGTTCAACTATATCAGTTAGTTTGCAAAGCTGTTGTTCACGAAGCAAACCAATCAAATTTGTGCAGTTGTTGGCTAGTGCCTAGAAGAAGAAATTCAGTTTTACAAAAGATGTAGAAGAAGTTCATTGCTAGCCAATCAACTCTGGACATTGCCAAAAACAGAAGCAGTAAATAGTTGGAATGCAGGAAATGACGTGAAACTGATAGTTCCATTTTCCTTCGTCGCCATCTGTACTGCCTTTAATTTGGTGACCCTATTCAAGCGGAACTCTGTTTCTTCTGGGTCTACCGGTTGTTTCTCAATACCCATGTCAATGTTTCATGTCTATATATTTTATTTTACTGATTTTTTGGGATTCAATAAACGAAGAATGAATGACAGCTACGTTTTTTACACATGTCTAAATTTCACCAGCACTCGCATACCTCCTGAACCATGTCATAAAGACTTTAGAACTCTGCTATTGCCTGACTAGATTTCAGCAGTAGAGAAACAAAGCATTATTGATGATGAATAACCACCAGAAACTTAAATTCCATTTTTATGGCTTAAAGCTCTTTAATACCATCAATTCAACGATATTTAAGTGGAGTAATAAGTTTTCTGACCACAAACAGAAGGAAACCTTCACCTTTGAATGCATACGCATATTCCATGACGGCTTTAAAACAATTGGGAGTTGTTCCAAATTTTTTACCCGTGTAAGTCCAGTAAATTCCAGTAACCGACTTAGTGTACACCTGGTGAATTCCAGCTATAGACTTTAGAAGTTTAACGGGTTATGTGTACCCAATTCTTCTTAAAGGACACTAAAAGTAATCATCTTGAAAAATATTAGTCTTCAAACAAACGTCTACAAATCTAGTGCCATGGTAAGAGTATTGCACTGAGAATGGGGTGGACAAAATTAATCAACTCTAGATGCACTAATTCAGGTTATGAACCTCAAAGGTTTAAAGTTTCCTTTTCACTGAATTGTGCACACATTTCCAACATTGTTGCCAAGGATGATTAGTAGGTACTGTTATACCAAATTAAGTAAATAATATTATCTTGAAGAGTAACATTTTACATCTCTAACTACCAACCTGTGAATTTGATGTTGGTATTTGGAGTGCCAGAGCCATGCTGTTGTGATCAAATGACTCATCAAGCGCAATAAGAGATCCATGAACGCCCGATTCGATTAGACTATTTGCATAATCTCTGAGTCCAATTGACTGAACCCATTTTATCACTCGCTCATTTGACCAGACCATAATGTCTAAAAGAAGCAAACCAAATACAAAAATTGGTCATCAGTGCTTTCTGCCACAGGGAGTCTGAATTATCTGTATAGATGATAAAACATTTCTGACATGTCTACCGGTAGACATGTCAGAAATCACAGTATCAGTCCTTATATACAAATGTTTTCACGAAACTGAATTGCAATGCCATCCGAACATTTTCTAAAGAATCAGTCGGCCGAGTATCAGGTTAGTGCCCACAGATCCATTTGTATTTTAAATTTCTCTGATCAAAGTAGCAGATAGACAACGGAATTTTGGACACCATCTTGAAAATGACCGTGTTCGGATGATCCGAATAGAGGAGACTTTTACTATGTTTATAGGTATGCCATATGGTAACAGATTCCGTTGAGAAAAAACTTTTGTATCAATTTTAATAATAATAATAAAATTTAATCTTTTCTTTATTGAAGCGCCTGACAAACGCACTGCGCTGTACATTTACATGTTATGCAATTTAAATCTTAATTACTAACAGAACAGACAGCCTGTAATACACGGCGCTAATAGCAGCCTACAAAGCATATCCGCCCAACGGGGCTCGAACTCGGTACCTCTCGCTCTCTGTGCCAGATGTTATCCAATGCGCTATCGGGCCCCCCTAGGCCATATAGACAATTTTAGTTCCAGGCAGCCATCTTGGACGCCATCTTGAAAATGACCCTGTTCCGATCGTCAGATTAAAGGAGACTTTTACTATGTCAATATGCATTACAAATGGTACCAGATTCCGTTGAGAAACCTTTTGTATCAATTTTTTTAGGGTTAAACCATATATTGACCTGTCTAATTGGTTTCCTGAGAGTAGCTGTGAGGCTTTCAGTTCAGACTTTGATGTTGGAATAGGCAAAGGGAAGCGAGCAAGCTTCAGGTAGGAAGCAAGGCAACTCCTCCACCAAATTCACCCCATCAAGGTTGAATTAAGAGAGATAAGGATGGGGGAATTATGTACGAAATGAAGGAAGATGTGTAGATGGTTAGAGCCATCTGACAGACTATCCTTCATTTCAAACATATCATCGAGAGATCAGATACATCGGGAGTTTACAACTTAAAACTGGACAGAAAGACAGATTACCTTTTATTTCATCATTACTTTCTTCTCTTCGTCTTTCCAATTCGGCACGGTCGTAATTAAGTCGCTTGAGACAACTAATGCCGTACTGAAGACTAGTTCTGCGATAAACAACAACATCTATCTGTCATCATCAAGTAGCAAAAAGCATAATCTAAAGGATTTTTGCAACAGATTTTCTGTGATGAATAGATGTTGTGCTACTTGGCAGTTATTGTATTGTATTGTATTTAAAGATTTATAAAGCGCCTCTCAAAGTGCACACCAATCAGAGGCGCTCCCAGTGCGAAAGTCCTCGAGAATAAAAACAAGTTTTGAGGTAACAAAAAGATGTAGCAGGACCACCACACAGTTATACCTGTAACTGGCAGTTAGGTCCTTGACTTGTCTTGCATATGGAACTTTGGAGTTCACATTTTAGTTGTAACTGTACAGAATGAATGCCAGTTAGGGGCTTTGCTATTGGTCATTAATGTAAATTCACCAACCAATGCATGTGATAGAGTGGATGATTTGTACTACTCTACATGAGGTGGGTAAATACTGTGCATGAGCTGGGTAAATACTGTGCATGAGCTGGGTAAATACTGTACATGAGGTGGGTAAATACTGTGCATGAGGTGGGTAAATACTGTGCATGAGGTGGGTAAATACTGTGCATGAGGTGGGTAAATACTGTGCATGAGGTGGGTAAATACTGTGCATGAGGTGGGTAAATAGTGCATGGGTAAATACTGTGCATGAGGTGGGTAAATACTGTGCATGAGGTGGGTAAATACTGTGCATGAGGTGGGTAAATACTGTGCATGAGGTGGGTAAATACTGTGCATGAGGTGGGTAAATACTGTGCATGAGGTGGGTAAATACTGTGCATGAGGTGGGTAAATACTGTGCATGAGGTGGGTAAATACTGTGCATGAGGTGGGTAAATACTGTGCATGAGGTGGGTAAATACTGTGCATGAGGTGGGTAAATACTGTGCATGAGGTGGGTAAATACTGTGCATGAGGTGGGTAAAATACTGTACATGAGGTGGGTAAATACTGTACATGAGGTGGGTAAATACTGTGCATGAGGTGGGTAAATACTGTGCATGAGGTGGGTAAATACTGTGCATGAGGTGGGTAAATACTGTGCATGAGGTGGGTAAATACTGTGCATGAGGTGGGTAAATACTGTGCATGAGGTGGGTAAATACTGTGCATGAGGTGGGTAAATACTGTGCATGAGGTGGGTAAATACTGTGCATGAGGTGGGTAAATACTGTGCATGAGGTGGGTAAATACTGTGCATGAGGTGGGTAAATACTGTGCATGAGGTGGGTAAATACTGTGCATGAGGTGGGTAAATACTGTGCATGAGGTGGGTAAATGACTGGGTGCATGAGGTGGGTAAATACTGTGCATGAGGTGGGTAAATACTGTACATGAGGTGGGTAAATACTGTGCATGAGGTGGGTAAATACTGTACTGAGGTGGGCACTGAGGTGGGTAAATACTGTGCATGAGGTGGGTAAATACTGTACATGAGGTGGGTAAATACTGTGCATGAGGTGGGTAAATACTGTACATGAGGTGGGTAAATACTGTACATGAGGTGGGTAAATACTGTGCATGAGGTGGGTAAATACTGTGCATGAGGTGGGTAAATACTGTACATGAGGTGGGTAAATACTGTGCATGAGGTGGGTAAATACTGTGCATGAGGTGGGTAAAACTGTACATGAGGTGGGTAAATACTGTGCATGAGGTGGGTAAATACTGTACATGAGGTGGGTAAATACTGTGCATGAGGTGGGTAAATACTGTGCATGAGGTGGGTAAATACTGTGCATGAGGTGGGTAAATGCATGAGGTGGGTAAATACTGTGCATGAGGTGGGTAAATACTGTATGAGGTGGGTAATGAGGTGAGGTAAATACTGTGCATGAGGTGGGTAAATACTGTGCATGAGGTGGGTAAATACTGTGCATGAGGTGGGTAAATACTGTGCATGAGGTGGGTAAATACTGTGCATGAGGTGGGTAAATACTGTGCATGAGGTGGGTAAATACTGTGCATGAGGTGGGTAAATACTGTGCATGAGGTGGGTAAATACTGTGCATGAGGTGGGTAAAACTGTACTGAGGTGGGTAAATACATGAGGTGGGTAAATACTGTACATGAGGTGGGTAAATACTGTGCATGAGGTGGGTAAATACTGTGCATGAGGTGGGTAAATACTGTGCATGAGGTGGGTAAATACTGTGCATGAGGTGGGTAAATACTGTGCATGAGGTGGGGTATGAGGTGGGTACTGTGCATGAGGTGGGTAAATACTGTGCATGAGGTGGGTAAATACTGTGCATGAGGTGGGTAAATACTGTGCATGAGGTGGGTAAAACTGTGCATGAGGTGGGTGCATGAGGTGGGTAAATACTGTGCATGAGGTGGGTAAATACTGTGCATGAGGTGGGTAAATACTGTGCATGAGGTGGGTAAATACTGTGCATGAGGTGGGTAAATACTGTGCATGAGGTGGGTAAATACTGTGCATGAGGTGGGTAAATACTGTGCATGAGGTGGGTAAATACTGTGCATGAGGTGGGTAAATACTGTGCATGAGGTGGGTAAATACTGTGCATGAGGTGGGTAAATACTGGGCATGAGGTGGGTAAATACTGTGCATGAGGTGGGTAAATACTGTGCATGAGGTGGGTAAATACTGTGCATGAGGTGGGTAAATACTGTGCATGAGGTGGGTAAATACTGTGCATGAGGTGGGTAAATACTGTGCATGAGGTGGGTAAATACTGTGCATGAGGTGGGTAAATACTGTGCATGAGGTGGGTAAATACTGTGCATGAGGTGGGTAAATACTGTGCATGAGGTGGGTAAATACTGTGCATGAGGTGGGTAAATACTGTGCATGAGGTGGGTAAATACTGTGCATGAGGTGGGTAAATACTGTGCATGAGGTGGGTAAATACTGTACATGAGGTGGGTAAATACTGTGCATGAGGTGGGTAAGGTGGGTACTGTGCATGAGGTGGGTAAATACTGTGCATGAGGTGGGTAAATACTGTACATGAGGTGGGTAAATACTGTGCATGAGGTGGGTAAATACATGAGGTGGGTAAATACTGTGCATGAGGTGGGTAAATACTGTGCATGAGGTGGGTAAATACTGTGCATGAGGTGGGTAAATACTGTGCATGAGGTGGGTAAATACTGTGCATGAGGTGGGTAAATACTGTGCATGAGGTGGGTAAATACTGTGCATGAGGTGGGTAAATACTGTCAATGAGGTGGGTAAATACTGTGAGGTGGGTAAATACTGCATGAGGTGGGTAAATACTGTGCATGAGGTGGGTAAATACTGTGCATGAGGTGGGTAAATACTGTGCATGAGGTGGGTAAATACTGTGCATGAGGTGGGTAAATACTGTGGGCATGAGGTGGGTAAATACTGTGCATGAGGTGGGTAAATACTGTGCATGAGGTGGGTAAATACTGTGCATGAGGTGGGTAAATACTGTGCATGAGGTGGGTAAATACTGTGCATGAGGTGGGTAAATACTGTGCATGAGGTGGGTAATACTACATGAGGTGGGTAAATATGCATGAGGTGGGTAAATACTGTCATGAGGTGGGTAAATACTGTGCATGAGGTGGGTAAATACTGTGCATGAGGTGGGTAAATACTGTGCATGAGGTGGGTAAATACTGTCAATGAGGTGGGTAAATGCATGAGGTGGGTAAATACTGTGCATGAGGTGGGTAAATACTGTGCATGAGGTGGGTAAATACTGTGCATGAGGTGGGTAAATACTGTGCATGAGGTGGGTAAATACTGTGCATGAGGTGGGTAAATACTGTGCATGAGGTGGGTAAATACTGTGCACTGTGCATGAGGTGGGTAAATACTGTGCATGAGGTGGGTAAATACTGTGCATGAGGTGGGTAAATACTGTGCATGAGGTGGGTAAATACTGTCAATGAGGTGGGTAAATACTGTGCATGAGGTGGGTAAATACTGTCAATGAGGTGGGTAAATACTGTGCATGAGGTGGGTAAATACTGTACATGAGGTGTAAATACTGTACATGAGGTGGGTAAATACTGTGCATGAGGTGGGTAAATACTGTGCATGAGGTGGGTAAATACTGTGCATGAGGTGGGTAAATACTGTACATGAGGTGGGTAAATACTGTGCATGAGGTGGGTAAATACTGTCAATGAGGTGGGTAAATACTGTACATGAGGTGGGTAAATACTGTACATGAGGTGGGTAAATACTGTGCATGAGGTGGGTAAATACTGTGCATGAGGTGGGTAAATACTGTGCATGAGGTGGGTAAATACTGTGCATGAGGTGGGTAAATACTGTGCATGAGGTGGGTAAATACTGTGCATGAGGTGGGTAAATACTGTCAATGAGGTGGGTAAATACTGTGCATGAGGTGGGTAAATACTGTGCATGAGGTGGTAAATACTGTGCATGAGGTGGGTAAATACTGTGCATGAGGTGGGTAAATACTGTGCATGAGGTGGGTAAATACTGTGCATGAGGTGGGTAAATACTGTCAATGAGGTGGGTAAATACTGTGCATGAGGTGGGTAAATACTGTGCATGAGGTGGGTAAATACTGTGCATGAGGTGGGTAAATGAGGTGGGTAAATACTGTGCATGAGGTGGGTAAATACTGTGCATGAGGTGGGTAAATACTGTGCATGAGGTGGGTAAATACTGTACATGAGGTGGGTAAATACTGTGCATGAGGTGGGTAAATACTGTGCATGAGGTGGGTAAATACATGAGGTGTAAATACTGTCAATGAGGTGGGTAAATACTGTGCATGAGGTGGGTAAATACTGTGCATGAGGTGGGTAAATACTGTGCATGAGGTGGGTAAATACATGAGGTGGGTAAATACTGCATGAGGTGGGTAAATACTGTGCATGAGGTGGGTAAATACTGTGCATGAGGTGGGTAAATACTGTGCATGAGGTGGGTAAATACTGTAAATACTGTCAATGAGGTGGGTAAATACTGTGCATGAGGTGGGTAAATACTGTGCATGAGGTGGGTAATACTGTACATGAGGTGGGTAAATACTGTGCATGAGGTGGGGTGAGGTGGGTAAATAAATACTGTGCATGAGGTGGGTAAATACTGTGCATGAGGTGGGTAAATACTGTGCATGAGGTGGGTAAATACTGTGCATGAGGTGGGTAAATACTGTGCATGAGGTGGGTAAATACTGTGCATGAGGTGGGTAAATACTGTGCATGAGGTGGGTAAATATACTGAGGTGGGCACTGTGAGGAGGGGTAAATACACTGAGGTGGGTGCATGAGGTGGGTAAATACATGAGGTGGGTAAATACTGTACATGAGGTGGGTAAATACTGTGCATGAGGTGGGTAAATACTGTGCATGAGGTGGGTAAATACTGTGCATGAGGTGGGTAAACTGTACATGAGGTGGGTAAATACTGTGCATGAGGTGGGTAAATACTGTACATGAGGTGGGTAAATACTGTGCATGAGGTGGGTAAATACTGTGCATGAGGTGGGTAAATACTGTGCATGAGGTGGGTAAATACTGTGCATGAGGTGGGTAAATACTGTGCATGAGGTGGGTAAATACTGTGCATGAGGTGGGTAAATACTGTGCATGAGGTGGGTAAACACTAGAAATGGACCGATTGGCATCATTTTGCCGATTTCCAATTTCCGGATAGCTTGTATTGGATGTCCAGGGATTCCAATTAATCGATCTAGGGCAAAATCCGGCGAAAACCAATTTGCAGATCAAGATTCATTCAGTCCATCTAGCAAACACCATACATACGGTATAAACACCTTACATGAGGTGGGTAAATACCAGATTGGAGACTTTAGGAACGTCCATGTTTTAATTTCATGAAAGCATCAACTTCCACCCGGAGTCTTCCAATGACTTGAGGAAAATCCTCTTTGCTTCGTCCATCTTAGCTTTGTCATCATTGGTGGCATTTGAACTCGATCAACAATGCCCTTCTACCGTCTGCAAGGGACGGGTTTTGGGGCTGGTGTGTTACGAGCCCCTTGCCTGTCGTTGCTGCTCTTTGGTGCTACACACACCAGCAACTCCAAACATGGCGTCTACTATCAGCTCTGAATAGGAATCTGTTGGCTGAGCGTTGCCACACTGAAATATCTAATAGAGTTATTATGTGTTGGTGATCATTGGTTGTGCTCTGTAGCTCAGAAACATACTTCTACTCCATTTCAACTGGAGTCCATCATGGCTTCCTCTGCATTTGACCTTTGTCATCTTGGAACATGCTGCACATGTATACTGTTGCATTTGACTGTCTTAAGTGAACATCTTCAAACTGCCTCAAAATGCACTTGTTTAGATTATATAGATGCAGCACACTTAGTCAGGTACTCAGAAGCACTACTGGTAGATTAAATGTCTTGTTATATACTAACATGTACCTAGAAGAGCAATCTAACAATAAGACAAGACACTCTCTACGCTCCCCAAACCGGGTTGGTACTCAGTCATTGAGTAGCCTAGATAGCCTGGCATTGCACAGATGGTCACCTATCTAAGTACTAACCAGACTTGGTAAGTTGGTATATTACTTCACTTTTCTGAAGCTATCTCCTTGAATGTAATGCTAGACATTTATACTATTTACCTGTGAAAACTGTCAACCATTTTTAGTTGACCACGGAGATCCTTTTTGGTGAGATGGTCGAGCATTCTGGCGTCCACCAAACATTCCATGAAGAGACTTCGATATTGTGGTAAGCCCAGTGCAGGCAGCCACTCGTTTCCAATCCATTCATGGTTCATTTCACCAAATGCCAAACTCTACAAACAATATTTACAACATATTGTAAAGTAAAACATAGTAACATGCATCAGACATTTAGTATTAGCAAGTCCCTCAATCAGCTTCCATGAATGCTACTCCACTATTGTAATTCTGATGACATTTTCTCTTCTAGTGAGCTTGACCTTGGTGCTGCCTTTGCTGCTGTTACCATCTACTTCTTGATATATTGACAAAACGCTTTGATGTCTCTTGTGCTGCTTTAAGCATCTAAAAAATTCAGCAGAAGGTAGCAGAGTCGGCCTTCAACTCAGGTATTACTGCAGCCAGAGAGCAGCTGGCATGAAAGGTGTAGGGCTCCCATTTACCGCTGATCTGCTTAAATTTTGCACCACTGTTTGCAAGGTTGTCTCAGCAGCCAAACCCAGCCACATAGTCATCCATCTTGTGTTTCTGAAAGCTCTTCTTCTTGCAAATAGGTTCTTACACTTCTCAAACAAGACCTTGGCTCAAAGACTCATTTTCAAATGATCCTTCCTCCGATGACCTCTCACATCCTGCATCTCTTCCAAGATGTGACAGAGATTGGAAATTTTCCATTATCTCCTCCTGATAAGCAGTGCACTCTGGACCTCATTCCCACTGCTCTTCGAAAACACTGTTTTGATGTCCTGGGCCAAATTATATCCATTGTCAATGTATTTCTCTCACTGAGGTTGCTTCCTCACCAGCTTTATACATCTCACAGTTCACACTCCTTAAAAACCGTTTAAATGTCTCTCTTGAAGATCTGTCCCATCTCTACTCTCAGTTTCATTTCCAAAATCACACAAAGAGTAGTTGGAGATCGTTTGAGCTGTCATCTCTTGTCTTCCCTTTCCATCCAGCCTACCACAACAGAACCATAATCATACAAGTAAAATCAGCTCAAACATTTAGCACAAAATCTGTTCTGACATTTTGCAGACTCAAGCACTGCACCTCACTTTTCACAGCCTTTGCAATTTGCTGTCCAGTTCTGTGTGTTCTGTCAGTTCTCCTTAAAACTCATCTGTTTCAGCTTCTTTGGCCATACTAGGGTTGACTTCGCTTTCTCTGACTTATCGGATTTCAGCCGGGCTTCTCCATCGGATTATGATTTTGTCTGAGTCTATTTCAATTGATCATTGATTGATGTCTTATGCATTCTGACAATGGCACCATAACAGTCATATTAGATAATATTCAATCAGTTTAGAGAAGATTATCTCAGCCCCTGAGATGCCAGTGTCCCAACAATCCTACTTGTGATGGCCTCTTATATCGTATCGTATCGTATCGTATCTAAGCATTTGTAAAGCGCCTCTCGTAGGGTGAACCGTTCAGAAGCGCTCCCAGTGTGCTAAGCCCCGCGAAAATAAACAGGTTTTGAGAAAAGCGAAGGAAGAAGAGAGACTGCCAGAGAGAATTTTAGAGCGAACAGAAGGAGAAAGAGCATTCCAAAGAGAGGGACCAACTGAAGCAAAGGAACGAGCCTGAGCCATAGCAGTTCTACTACGGGGAACCAAGAGGTCAAGTCTATTGCAGGAACGAAGTGGACGGTGGGAGGAAGCTGAGTGTGGCCAAAGTAGTACGCCAACCAGATATTGCGGGGCAAGACCCCTCTGAGCCTTGAAGATCAGAGAGAGGATTTTAAATTGTATGCAAGCATGCAGAGGCAGCCAATGAAGTTCATCAAACATAAAGGAAGAGATGTGAGAGTACCTGGGAAGGCGCGCTATAAGTCTAGCAGCTGTGTTGAGGACCGACTGAAGAGGAGAGAGACGAATCTTAGGAAGACCAACAAGAAGGGAATTGCAGTAGTCAATCCGAGAAAATACAAAAGCATGAACTAAAGTTGTGAATATATATGGAGGAGGAGACAGAACGACGAATGACCCTGAGACGCCTTAAGTGAAAATAGGAGGAGCGTGAGAGATTAGAGATGTGATCGGTAAAGGTAAGTGAACTATCAAGGGTAACACCCAGATCACGTACACTTGACGAGAAAGAGAAGAGTGGGAACTTTTCAGAGAGGAGAGCAAAATCAAGTTTATGGAGCTGCTGAGGGGTACCAAACCAGATGAATTGAGTCTTAGAAGCATTAAGGGAGAGGCGATTAGATGACATCCAAAAGTGGAGATGATTAGAGAGAGATTGAATACTCCCGACCAAAAGCAACTGCGATGACGAAGGACCATGAACAAATGCTTGCACATCATCAGCGAAGAGATGACCAGCAGCACCACAGATCGGAAAAAGAGAGGAGATGTCAGCCGTATATAAAATAAATAAGAGAGGGCCGAGAACGGAGCCTTGAGGGACACCCAGTTTAACGTGGACCCATTGGGTTCTGGAGTCACCAGTAACAATCATTTGGGTTCGTTCAGATAGGTATGAGCGAAACCAACAAAGGGGGAGGCCCTTAACCCGTTCCCGCCGGATCGGGTCTTTTGTAATTTATTGATAGTTGTGATGTAAAACTATTGTATGTTGATTGAAAGCAAACTTTTGGTTAGTGATAATCAACTAATTATTCAAACAAAACTTTGTAATGAAAATTGTTTCGTGGGAAAAATGGGCATGTACATTGATCAGCTGATTGAGAATGAATTATTCTTTTTCCATTATCCTATCTAATTCAGAATTTATCATTTTTCCATTTATAGGCTGCATCTCCACCTTTTGAGGAAACCATCACAGCCAACAGCATCAGAGGGAGAAGCAGTTGCTGTCGAGGTCGTGGTCAAGGTCATGGTCAAAGTCGTGTTCATGAAGGTCAACGTCGAGGCGGTGAATTCTGCGGAACATCACTAAACCAACCGACTGCAGCTTGTGACAATGAACAATGGAACTGGCAAAAGGCATTTTCAAAGAAGGACATTCATTTTACTGGGACAGCAGGATCTTCAGACTCTGCACACTGCTGTGCAATGCCTGCTGAATTCTTTGGATTGTTTTTGGTGACACTGTTATCGACCTTTTAGTCAAAGAAACCAACAAGTTTACTCTACAATCTAGGCAGGACTCACCATCTAGCTTGTCTTGGCTCCCTGTTACTAGACAGGAAATTGAAGCATTTTAGTCTTACAAATTGCTATGGGGGTTGCTGTTTTGCCAGAAATCCATAACTATTGGTCAACTGAACCCACACTTGAGATGTTGCCATGCCAGGTCCTGGTAGGCACCCTCCCCCGCCCATTCCTAGGCTGCTTGGCAAGCATTTTTTATCCAGTGCACCCATATGGAGAAGGTGCAGAGTCTGTACCAAGCACAACAATCTTGAGACTGGGAAATACAAATATACTAAGATGGCGATATGTTGCGAGAAATGCAATGCCCATTTGTGTATCGGTGACTGTATTGCACGTTGGCATATATACTTTATTATGCCGCTATATAAATTAAGTTTTGTTTACAATAAAATGTACATTTCAGAGCCAGAAGTCTGCTGATTCCGAAAATATATACTTTATTATGCTTATCTGTAATCCTTGTTGCACTATTGTTGTTCTACTATGGGTATTGTGACTGTTTGTGCATGTTGGCATTCGAAAGGCGCTATATAAATTAATTTTTGTTTACAATAAAATGTACATTTCATAGCCAGAAGTCTGCTGATTCCGAAAATATATACTTTATTATGCTTATCTGTAATCCTTGTTGCACTATTGTTGTTCTACTATGGGTACCGTCAAATTACTGATATTCCGAAAAAACAATTCAGGCGGGAATGGGTTAAGCCCATAAGAGGTCTCAAGACGCTGAAGAAGAATCTCATGATCAACCATATCGAAAGCTGCTGAGACATCATAGAGAGCCAGAAGAGTCAGTTCAGACCTATCAACAGCAGAATAGATTTCAGAAAGTAGGGAAAGGAGGGCAGTCTCGGTGGAATGGTTAGCCCTAAAGCCCGACTGGTTAGTAGGAAGTAGACCAGATTGATCAAGATATACTACCAAATATATATATATATATATAAATATATATATTATATATATACATTTACATATATACATATACATTTTGGGATTACCAGTAGTCGTCGGTGTGCTTATCTTGTGAGAGAGGGTTTTAGCATGTTTGGCAAGATTTGTTGTTGGTTTTGGACCACCGAGTTTAGCAGTTTTTGTGGTGAGGGGTTTTACAAGTAATCAGAGGTAAACATTAGCATTTAAAGAATTAACATAAAGGTCAAACAATGTATCTACGTGTTTTACAAATGAACTATACAAAGAATGTTGTGTAGTACATACAGTCCTTGCCGTCTTTGGTGCAGATGGACTTGTCAGGCTGACCATTTCCTGAATTGCCAGTCGCAGTTTGAGTCGATGAAGAGGATTACTGATGCCAATTTCTTGCTGAATCTCTTGATCTGACAGTGCTGACATGATGGCACCACTCTTGACATTTGCATGACATGCAGCTACATACCATGCTGGCATTCCAACCCACAGCTGAAAAATATACAGACAAGTATCTTCATTTAAAACTTGAAACCCCAAAAGAAATCAAGACATTTCTATGTATGTGTGCATGGATGCATATGTATGAATGTAATATCAAACTACCATACTTCTCAAAGTTCTTCGAAAGAGTTGTTTATCAGAGGCTCATGACATATTTTACAGCAGTGCAGCTTTCGCTCTGGGCACTCCGGTTTCATGGCTTTACTCCATTGGCTTTTTCAACCTATTAAGCATTACATACAGTAAATCATCAAATTTTCATTAAAAAGCTGGAAAATAACGGTCAGCCTTAATTTTGGTTTTCTGATTACTTTAGAAACAGAGAACAAAATGTATCCTACTATGGACACCTCTCACAGCAAACAGATGTATAATGTACATAATGTATGTATGTATGCATGCATGCAAGCATATTATTACCATATAACTTCTATTGTGCCAATGTCTAATGCACAAAGCGTCGTCAACTGATGGCACACCAAACCAACCCATAATCAGGTAAAAAAATATTGAGAAGATCAGAGGCAGCCCCCTATGGTGGAAACGCAATTTGGAAAAGGTAAATCTTAAGCGGAGAACAAAATGACATTTTACAAGCGACTGAGCAGAACAAACAGACAGAGGGAGATAATTCCACAATCTATGACCAGCAGCCAAAAAATCTTGTTCACCAAGAACAGTTCTAGTCCTGGTGTATGACTGGTCAGAGACAGAATCTGATAAACTCATTAAATGATGATAAGTCTGAGATTGTGGTTGATTGTGGTTGGCCAGCATTCAATGTTGTTTTGTAATTCAATGTTACTTTGTAAACTATGAGCTCCAATTCAAATAATCGCATGCTAAAAAGGTACCTAACGCAAAGCTCATATTTAGAGACAGGTTAGTTTTAAACTACAAATGATACAGATATAATTAGATTTTTATATACATGTTGTTTCAAACTACATGTGAGAGACAATACTGCACTGGCTTCCGGTTGTGGATCAAATTACTTCTGCTGAGCATTGAGGGTCATTTGAGACTCAGAGTACGTCAGGCATCTCTGTGTTCCTGTACTGGGTCAACCAGGTTGCTGAACTCTCCAGCACGTGGGGATCTGTTGGTTCACGCTCCACTCACACCAATCCTCTTCATGTCTTAGACTGTCTTCATGAAACAGTCGTCCATTTGAAATATTAGGACTTTAATACTGCCACAAATTGCTCAGAAAACATTTTCAGCTTATCTCTGTGAGGTTCTTAAACCATGCCATTTAGTGTTCAGATGGCACCCCCGTCAAAATAGCCCCGTCAAAATAGCCCAGCGTCAAAGTAGCCCTGTCAAAATAGCCCCGTCAAAATAGCCCCATAAATACGCCAAAGGCAAGCAGTTCCACAACGACTAATAAGTTGAATGTTACAAGAAATGTTTTGATTTCAACAAAAGTAGAACCAATACTTCAAAGAGGTGGTTCTGACACATACTGACTAAATACAAATTAATTTGTTAATTGGAAATCGGATCACTAATTGGTACGATCAAAAGAGTACTTCGACGGTGTATCCGAATGAAGACGACAGTAAGTGAAATAGGGAAGACCTTCTTCAAAGCGGTATTTTCCAAACGATTGCGAGGTCGTGACTAAGGCCAAAACAAAATAATGGTGTGTTTCCGGTAACCCGACCGACTCACTTTTTTGCCGCGACTCGAAAAATTTTGTAAAAAATTTTTACAAAACATTTAAAAAAAATTTTTTCGGAAAATTTTTAAAAAATTTTTTTTCCTACTTCACTTACATTAAGCCTTTG
Organism: Aporrectodea caliginosa; assembly: GCA_020284085.1. Classification (NCBI taxonomy): domain Eukaryota; kingdom Metazoa; phylum Annelida; class Clitellata; order Crassiclitellata; family Lumbricidae; genus Aporrectodea; species Aporrectodea caliginosa. The sequence continues at coordinate 767,596 of JACEVL010000100.1, forward strand.
CATGCCGGTGATGCAGAATCGCGACATTATAGGTGCATTCACTGAAGCAGAGACGTTCGGAAACTAGCGGTCTTTCAATGGAAAGAATGGTGCCGTAAATTACAGCAATAAAAGGGCTAAAGTGTGGAGTTTGGGAGAGGGAGGTAATAGACTCGAAAGTGGTGGATTTTCTCAGGGTAATTTGACAGGGTTATTTCACAAATCTGACCCCCATATTCATTGTATCAGAAATACCTATTACCGTACGTGCAATTATAACAGTAAAGCCTCCCAATAGCAATCAGCTTACTTAACAACCTCCGTAGCATTGTACTTTCGTAGCAAGCAGCCTCTATGTCAGCCTCATTAGCAACCAGTTTCAAAGTCAGACTTGGCCCCTTTAGCAACCGCCTTCCTTAGCAACAGTTATCCTTAGAAACTGTCCTGCTTAGCAACTGCCTTCATTAGCAACTAGTCTCCTTAACAACCAGTCTTTGTAGCAACCAATCTTCGTAGCAAGCAGTCTCCTTAGCAGATGACGTTAGGAAACCATATTTCTTTCTATGCAGTGTTAATAATATTATAACAATAAATGGGCTCAATGTTTCCCATGGACAATTTACACACATTTATGATGTTGAGGAGACAACAAACACCAAAAAGTCAGCGATTTTCTCACGTTACCACCCATGCATATTTCCTAAAGAGCCGTTGTCTGCTACACATTTATTGTTTAATGAACATAATCTATAATTCCTTCCCCACCCCTGCCCCTTCCATTTCACCTTGCAAGAAAAACGATGTCAGCAAAAATGAAATAAATAAGATTGTTTTCTACAGCAGTTTGCAGGTACATTCTGCAAAAAGGCACTTTTAATACTGGCATAGAAAATACATACTTTGGTACAGCATGTACCGCTGTGCATAAATGGGCAGTGGCGTAATTTTGGGAAATCACTGCATAAAATTATTTTACCAAAATAAAATTATTTTCCTACCTACCTACCCAGTTTTTTTAACTCTGTTACCGGAAACACACCATTATTTTTTTTTGGCCTAAGTACAAATGAATTTGTTAATTGGAAATCGGTTCACCATTTGATGAGATCAAACGAGTACATCGACGGGGTATCTGAATGAAGATAAGAGTAAGGTCAATAGGGAACACCTACTTCCAAGAAATAATTTGCAAACGCTAAGCCGAAAGAAAAAAGTGAGTAAATAACGACTCAAAGAACGGGCACCAAGCACTGAGATTGGCCACTTATGGCGCTACTGCAATTCTGGAATACCTTCACGCCATAGCGCATTTAGTATCTAGGCTCTTGCTTAAGACATCGACATTAACTTTCTTTTTAGATGGTCACAATTATTACCTAATACCTAGAAACTTTTGTTCGCGTTTCGTAGAAAAACATTTAACATTCCATGCTTGTAGTCTCTTTTTTTATAGTAGTATCTTTTATTAGTATCTTCTTATAAATGAATAAATCTTGTGGAAAACATTTTCACATTGTTTTCTGTCGTAGTCATTTAAGACGGGGCTGTTTTGACGGGGCTATTTTGACGCTGGGCGATTTTGATGGGGCTATTTTGACGGGGCTATTTTGACGGGGCTATTTTGACGGGGCTATTTTGACGGGGCTGTTTTGACGGGGCTATTTTGACGGGGCTATTTTGACGGGTCACAGTTCAGATACATACATACAGATAGAAAGTAGTAATGGCAAAGCGTCTCAAGCAACACTAACAACACTACGGGTAATAAGCACCTTCGTATTGTGGAGGTTGGGAATCGACCAACTGGGAAGTGGATCTAATGAAATACGTTGGAGGGCTAAATGGAAGTGAACTTTTCAAAATTCTCACTGTAAATGCTGCAGGCAGAGGTTTAACATTAGCCAAAAATGAAAATAATAATTATAAATTATGCCTAAACCCACAGAAAAGATCTGTGGTTTTTCATGATCAGTCTTCAATATGCTCTTCAATTAGATTCTTATAATAAGGAAGTTTTAAGATGTATATGAAACGACTGACCTCAAGCCAGGCAACAATGGTTGGCCCATTCCAGAGTGCAAATGGAGTGGCTGCCTTCATTGCTTCTTCTAGCAATTCATTTCTGGAACAAAAACAACTCAGTTACAAATATATGACACATACTTTAAGCAACTTAAACAAGCATTTAAAGTCTTGATGAACAATAATATATAATATATATATATTAATAATATAATAAAAGAGAAATGTCTGTCTGTCTGTCTGTCGTGAAGTGACTCATGTTACGCAAATTTACTCAATGAGTCATTTGCCAGCTGGCAGCACACATTTCTGTTTCTCGTAGCCATGGGCTGGACTCTTCTTTGTGTGGTTAACTGATCGATTTGGTAGATGGCAGGAGGAGGAGCGGTGGGGGAAGGGTAGGGAGGATGAGCGGTGGGGGAAGGGTAGGGGGAGGAGGAGGAGGGAGGGGTAGGGGAGTGGGTGGGGATGGGGATGGGGCAGGGGAGGGGGAGGGAGGAGGGGAAGGGAAGTAGGAGGTGAGGGAGGGGTAGGAGGTGAGGGAAGGAGTGGGAAGGATGGGTGATGGGTAGGGGAGGGAAACAGGAATGGGAGGGGACAGAAAGGGGAAAAGAGAAGGGAAAGGGCGGGGAAGAGGAGGGAAAGTGGAATTGGAGGATAGAGGAAGGGGAAGTTGGGGAAAGGGAAGGAGAGGGCTGCTTTTAAGTGGCCCGTCCAAGCTTATTAAACTTTACCATCTTAGGACGGGCAAAGATCTACTTATCAATAACACTTTAAATTTGATTAATATCCCTCTGCCAAGATAAGCTTTTGTTGATGCTTGATTGTGTTGCATTTGTATATTTATCTGTGGCTGTCTTGGTGTAAAGAGATGAACTCTTTGTCTTATCTGCCCTAAGGACTCATTATACGCAACAAGTTTCCTCCACTGCTCTTCAATTGTTTCAGTGTAGATGGAAAGCAACATCACTGAAAGACTTCCGCTTTCTGTGCTTATGAGTTGTCCACAACTCAAAGATTCCAAGTCTTTCTAAGCTAAATTAAGTCAATTTGCACACTCAATTGAGGTTTCAGCAGATCAGACAGACGTCATTTTCCTGTGAACATCGGCCAACCAACATTTCTTCTTTCCTGAATAAATCTGCAGCACTACATAACTGTCTTAGTGAGCATTTCAATCATATACTTGCTCTTGGTGAGACTTGGCTTCAACCTGATGATACACTGACATTCCTATTTGATCTTAATCCAACAACTCTCTCTTTCATAAATGAACCTCAGTGCAGTGAAAAAGGTGGGAGACTTGCACTTTCATCTTCCCTAGAAGCACACTAGGTTCTGCAACAGTGCAAACTAATGATCAAACATGTTTCATCTGCCATGCCTGTCATTCACTGTGCAGCTCTTGTCCATGGCCTTTGAGGAGGTTCGTTCTTGGATGGTAGCCAATAAACTCACTCTTAATTGTCCACAACCTGACACTTTGCACCTATGCACTCAGCTGCAGAAAACATCTGAATTATTTGAATCTAGCAAACTTGATGACTCGATTATGAGTTATCAAATTTCAGTTGCATTTTATAGCATTCTGTATCCAGCACTATAAATTGAAGTGCTACAAATGTTGTGAGTGGCGAGATCTTCTGTTGTGAGAAAGTACATATGTATCTGGACTGTTGTAAATTGCATGTTAGGATAAGTGCTATGAACATAGCTATCTAAGGTATATGAACAGATGAATCTTAACACAGCTGGAAAAAGTAATTGAGCAGAGTTTGAAGGGGCAGCTGGAAGATCATTACAAAGGCATGACAGTGCACTTGTGTTGACATATGACAGTAAGGGACCAGAATATCTCCTCCACAGGTGGCTGAACGAAGCTATCAGCAACCTGACTGAGCTTAAACCGGTACACACAGCTCTCGTACGTATGATAGTACAGAGCCAAGCAACGTCAGGCCAAGAAGGAGGATTTTGAATTTGATTGAACTGACAGGGAGCCAGTGGAGCGTATCTTTCATGTCTACAGAGATATAACAGAATAAGATTGGTCACAAACTGAGCAGTGCAGTTCAGGACGGACTGGAGCTGGGACTCTTTGGCTAGCCATAACTAATCAGTCCAAATATGAACATACATAAGCCCTGTGCAGAAATCTTGGCAGTGGTTGCTGTTCAGCAAAGGATTTGTTTCAAATTGGCACCGAAACTTTAGAAAACATTGAATTCTGGCCACCCACAATACTTAATATCAGTCCTGACTCTCAAGATCGATTATTGCACAGTAAACTAGATTGTGTTGTATCTATAAATTTATATGGCACCTCTCGCAGTGCACACCAATCAGAGGCACTCCCAGTGCGAAAGACCCAGAGAAAAGAAAGAAGTCTTGAGACAACGAAAAGAGGCACTTGGCCCACCAGTTAATAAACAGGAACGTGTCAAAGGAGGAAGCTGGTTCCATAGTGCAGGGCCAATGAAGGTAAAGGCTTGCGTTTTAGCCATAGCAGTTCTCGCTTCCGGGACAAAGAGATCATGCGGTTTCATGAGAGTAGCGGGCGAAGAGAAGTAGCCGAGGCCGGTAGCCGAATAAGGTCACATAGATGCTTGGGAGCTCGGCCAGTATAAGACCGGTAGATTAAAGAAAGTACCTTGAGCTGAACCCGAGCAGTAAGAGGGAGCCAATGAAAGTGGTCAAACATGAAAGCCGAGATGTGGGATGAGCGAGGAAGTCGGGCTACTAGTCTGGCCGCAGCATTTAAAACAGACTGAAGAGGAGAGAGACGAACCTTTGGGAGACCAACCAAGAGAGAATTACAGTAATAGATCCGAGAGCAGATGAAGGCATGGACAATAGAGGTAAGACAGAAGAGGAGACAGAGTGTCAAACTGCTCTAAGACACCTCAGATGGAAGTAAGAAGAACGTGTAAGATTAGCAATATGTTCAGAAAAGGTTTAAGAGTTCTGTCCAGGACTACACCAAGATCTCGTACACTGGAGTTAAAAGTGAAGGAGGGGAATCTCTCTGCAAGAAGAGGGAAATCTAGCTTAAGAAGCTGTTGACGAGTGCCGAACCAGATGAGCTGCATCACTAATGAGACACTGATGCCCACAGCTGGAGCCAACCAACAGATTCCCATTGACAGTAGGCATCACATTCAGAGTATCTGGACCTGGTTGCATCGATACAGCCAGTGACAAGTACAGATGTTAACCTAATTACAGCTTGGTTTTGGTGCGCAATTAGTTGATGCCTTGTGTATTAAACGCCGTCACAATAGAAATTACTAATTACAATTACAATACATGCAGCAGTTCATACATTCAGATTTCCTCACCAAATAAATGCTCTCTCTATGACGCTATTCCCACATCTCTTCTGAAAGAGAGTTTTTATGTTGCAGGTCCAAACATTTCTTCAATGATTAACTTCTCGTTATATGAAGTAACCTTTCCATCTGCCTTTGCTTATCATGTTCATTCTCTACTATGGAACTTTCTCTCAAACCTTTTGACCTTTCCATCTCAACTTTGTATTTTGTATTCACAAGCCTTGCACATGACGCCTTGATTTGCAGGCAATATCACATATTTTCTAATTCATGCCTTTTTCCAGTCTACATATAATAAGTTTCACCCAACAGAATCTGCATTTCTTGCTGTTCATTATGATATAATGAGCTCAATGGACAAGGGTTAAGCAACAGTCCTTGTTCTTAGCTTGTCTGTTGCTTTTTCTGTGGATGGCAGATCATTCACTTAGTTTCTGTTGCCTCCAGCATTGGTTTCGGTTTTCTGGTCCTGCCCTGAATTCATTTGTTACATCTCTGTCTGAGCACTTAATGACAATAGCTTAAATGACAATCAATAGCTAACATGTGGCGTTCTTTAGGGTTCGCTGCTTGGACTTCCATTGTTCACAATGTATATTGCACATCACATCAATAGGTACATTACATGGCAGTCATTCACTTAGATATCGTTTTCATGTGGATGATATTCAAATTTACATTTCATTAGACAGTTTATGTTGTAATTAATCTGTGCACCTGTTTTCCTCGGCCTTATGAGGAGATGGCCATAAACTCTTCTTTAATCCATCAAAAACTGAATTTCTACTGCTGAAACATTTGATTATCTTAAATCTGTCAAACTGGGACACTGACTCACTTGTTCAACTGGCCGATTCTGCTCATAATTTGGTTGTTATCTTTAACGACTATTTCAGTGGTGTTTGTAAACTGTTCTACATGAAGCTAGGTTATGAACATGCTCAGTTTCATGAAGCATATATTCAAAAGTTAGTGTATACATCACATAGTTGTGCATAAAGCATTCCCGGTTTCCTGGTTTTACTGTACCCTGCTGCGCTTGGTAAAGAGCAGTTAACAGTTTCACAGCTTCAAGGTTGAGTTCACAAGACATCAAACTATTTAGCATGATTAGCAGCCAAAATGGTTAAACTTACTTTTTCTTTTTCCGTCTGTCAAATTCGGCTTGCTTGCCAAGACTTCCCAAGCCTATTGTCTCAGCTGCACTGAAATCCGGACCCATTTCAACATATGGACTTATATCTAAAAATACAGTCAGACATAATGATATATCTAACATTGTCAGAAAGACAATAAAAATCAGCTTTAACAAAATCAGCTCACTGAAACTGTACATGACCATCAAGCAATTCATGATAGCGTAAGATTAGGAACAAAGGAACCAGACAGAAGCCTTAAGTATCGTCAAAACGTTTAAGGGAGCTTCTTGGACTATGAGAAGGCATTAGCTATAGTAGACTGGTAAAACGGATGCATGCACTCAGAATGATGATCGCGAATGATTAGGACGCAAAGAGTGATTGACTGTCTAAATTTGATTCAGTGACAGTGTTCAAAATCTGATATTTCTGAACTAACTGGTGACATCTGGTGGTGGAGGAGCCATCTCTCGGAAGTCAACTTGCTGCAGTGTTGCCATCTCCTTACGACCCTTCTCTTTTTTACTAAAAATTCGACCAAGAGAACTTTTGATGCCACTGCTCTTCTTCTTCGTGTGCTTATGAAGTGAATCTTGGCTTGAATGAGTGCTGCTCAATGGACTTGTAATACTGTGAGAGCTGTCCACTGACCTAAACACAAAAACAAACAAAACACATTCCTTTAACTAGTGGTATTGTTTAACACAAGGGTTACCAATCTCTTTTATGCCCCGCACCCCTGGCAAATGTTTGACCAATGTTCGCAACCCCTACAAAAGTATTATCACACTTAAAGACACATAAACAAATTTTTTACTACTGAAACTTGTGCTTACAAGCCTTAGCCTTACAGGCTTACAATGTTACAAGGAAATAAACTTCTTATCTTGTGGTCTTACCCATACTTATCCTATGATATCTAAAAAAAAGTAATATATTATCAATGCATTCTTATAATTCATACTTTCCCTCTTTGTCGCACCCCATGAAATGACATGTCACACCGCTATGGGTGTGTGCACCCATTTTGGGAACCCCTGGTTTAACGTGTAATCATGTGGACTCGTTAACGTGCTCCTGGATAATGCGCTGTTCCACTTAACACTTCGATTTGTAGATAACTGATTCAGAGAAGACTCCAATATGGAAACAATACTACCTGACTGAATCCCATAAAATGTAATATGTAGAAAATTCAAAGTAAAAAAAACAAAGGAAGACTATGACTGTGCTGGAAAACAAAACATAAGCAAAGACAAAACCAGGCTTGGATTAAATAAGAGACAAGCACTAGATATAAAAACGTATTGAAAAGACAGTCATAATTATAGTTCACAAATATCTCAGAACACCCAACCTATATATCCAAGCCAATAAATACTGCACGCAATCAATTGTCTGAATCCCATAATCCCAGACACGTTTGCAAGCGATGTGACATCAGCAGCTGAGATGGACTGTAGTCAACGCCTTACGTCACAGGCAATTTCCTCCACTCACGAATGGCATGCTAAACGTTAGAATTGTCCAATTTACAGTACATCACAATCTTTACAGCCGATTCTGCCCTGCCATTTGACGACCCTGGATAGCGAGGTAAGCTTGTGTTCAAAACACCAAAACATGATATCGTTGGCATTGCAGAATAGGGCAATTTCTTGCCCTAGAGGTCAAAAGTTTGGGTTGGCTTCTATGAGGTGTAACTAAATGAATTCATAGATCAATGAATTCTCCAACCTCACAAACGATGACTGAAGAGTTGATGAGGTCGGCTGTTTTTGCAATTCACTGTTCTGAGTGACAGATTGTGTGACTCGCTCCAACCTCAGCGATCGTAACGTCGGTGGACTGTAGTCTTCGTTTGCAACATATCGTAACTCATCCAGTCCTCCAACGGCATTATCACCAACTGGCTACACAAAAACAATTGTGCCCAACATTAAAGATGACTGTAAAACTTATCCAGACTGAACATGGCTTAAAGAAGTTTAAAAATAAGAAGTGTAAACTATAAATTATTATTTAAAAAAAATAAAGTACCAAATTTTCATCCTGATTTATCATGTTTAACGTTGTACTGTCCAGTGATTTTGTTTGAACCTACAGTGAACCTACTTTTAAGATTTTCATACAAGCCTTCGACTATAGATGCTCTCGAATTCAAGTGCTGTGCAAAGTCGTGACAGCAGGTGAAGGACTGCCAAGCCTGCTAACGTAATCATTGGTGTAAAAGATCAACCACCATTGGAAGTTGGACTAACGGCATCTATATAGGTGAGATTGGATACGAGATCAAATCTGAAAATGGAATGACAAGACACTGCAAATCACAGCATGTCCGTTTTTCAGCAAAGCTGCATATCTCCTTTAGAGATGATGGGTAAGGAGATGGCAAGGAGATGAATGTTAGTCATACTATTATTAGCAATATAGTTATAGCAATACAGTTGACCCACCTGTAGAAGAGACAATGCCAGAGTTGCCTATCATACGACCTTAAAATGGAGTAAAAATTATGTGCTCAGGTCACTCACTGGGTGGTGACCTTCTCGATACAGAGACTCAGACGGCCAGAGAGAATATACTTTCTTAGTTTATATCAGCCTAATTTATGGTAGATCTGATTAGATTTTAAGTCTGTAGATTCATTTTCTTTTAAGAAAAGAGAGGTAGTACATGATTGGCCCACAGCATTGACCAATCGCTACAGTGATGTTAGTCAAGCAAGAACACTGGCAGACACTGATACACAGCAAAGGACTATTAGCGTTTTTTCCTTAACACATACACACACTATCCAGATGTATCAGATAGAAAAATACTAGTAAATATACACTTAAGTCTTCAGTTGTTCAAGACATACAAAGTACATCCCCCATCCTGATCCCTAACAATTTTGAAAAATCTTTAATTGTTTATTTTATTTTAGTAGGCTAGTTTGTTACACGTCAAATTCTACTTCTGTGCGTCAGTATACTCAGTAAGCCTCTTAATGTCTGTTGTCCAACCACATCAGCATTTCGTGTAAATTCATCATCTAAAGATACCTGTGCTGAGTTTGCAGCCTGTGATTCCGATCCAACCATGGCCAAGTGAGGACTTGAAGTGGAGTATGGATATAGATGTTGACTGATCATTCCCACTGACTGAAACAGTTAAGTAAAACCTTTTCATCACAACATGAAGGAAACTTCAGATGATCCTCGATAAAAGTGAGAAATATAATAAAAGGTAGAGTAACACAATAAATGCAATATAACCCTTTAGTCAATGCTGGTGAATAAACGTGTGACTTCAGGTGAACAATGGAAACCACTCAGAAAGTAGGTCTAGTTGATTAATTAGGGTTTGTTACCCTTTGCTGACCACCATACTGCTGCTAACTGAGGTCCTTCAGTAATGTCCAGCGGTTGAATCAGAGACCATCCACAAATATAGACCATTTACAAGCAACTGATGGAAATATACAACTTTTTTCAGGCTCATCTGTTTTTGAATAAGCTGTTAACTTTTGAGAAAATGCACTTATAAGTTCATACATTTTGCTACAGCAAAATGTATGAACAGCATCAGCTGTCGACTATGAATGGGAAGTTGTTGGGCGATTTATATGTACCTGTGCTAGAGTGCTAGCAGAGGCTTTCTCCAGCTGTACAATCATCACTTATATACAGACAAACTTGTTTTTAGTATCTTAGCATCAGCTAGGCTAGTCAGAAGCACATCTAAGAGTCTCTGAAAGGGGGCTAAAGAAATGCCAATAAACAAATATACAAAAATACCCAATAAGAGACAGACTGACAAAAGAGTCACTCAGCCACTGTGCAAAATGACAACCTGTGAATCAGCTGCTTGCAATGACATCATTATTTCACATTAAATTCAATCATGAAAGTCACGTACAATGTAGCTTCTTACATTGCTATTAAGGGTGTGGTACTTCTGTACATAGTCTCTCGACTGAAGGGAAGGACGAGGGGAGGGAGTCGATCGTCCACTCATTGGTGGTGATGACTTCTCATATTGCGGCTGGTCAGTCTGCCATCTGTGGGTCAGCATAGTATCAAGTCCTCCACTAACAGCCTGGTTCTCCAGTTCCTCGGCTCTCTGCTCTGTAGTCTTCTTCTCCTCCTGGATCAGCCTGTAATCACAATGACGCAATGAAAACGCTTACAGGTGTACAGTGGCACAATATGTAATGATTAAATACTGACAAGGAAAGACCAGAAATAAACACATTCAACCAAGTCATGAATTTATGTGCTAGAGATGCTTGTATAACCTTGACTGTATACCACAAGTTACGATATTCATCAGCAACATCACATGTTTTGCTCAACTTTGGTGAGTTCTGTTCATATCTGCAGCCATGCTAGTCATGTTCACCCTAATTCTGTCATTTTGCAGTTTCTTCATATTGGACAAAACTTGCTCAATAATTCTAGCTTATTCTGACTTCTACTGTAACCAAGTTGGCATTTTGGTTTTTATTCTACATTTGGACATGGTTTTGTGCATTTGCAGATGCAGTTTCATCCCATCAATTGCTGCCATTTGGACCTGACTAACATTCAGAGACGACAGTTGAGCCTCAGATCTACAGACCTGCAGGTCACCCAAAACTCTTCCTTCCTTCACTAAATCCAGGACGGACGAGTGAGAAGATGCTTTGAACTTTTAAGCGTGACATCAACCACCAACTAAAGAACAGGATCTGCCACCAACTGAATGCTGTCCTGGACAGAGCTGTATCATGAGATGGCTGTATGCTTTGAAGGACTGCTGGATATCATTCACTGCTAAATATGTCTGATGTTGCCTGATGCTTGCTGTTAGTGTGCCTCAAAGCAGAACAGTAATTCTTGTTCTCCAGTCTTTTTCAGTCACTGGTCCAAGGCTCTGGTTTCTGTCCACTCTGTCGGTTCTTACATGTTATTAATTCGTAGACAGAATCATTTTTAGCAAAAACAGTCCTGCTACAAGACATTACTCCTATTCAGTGAGCACTCTGACCCCTACAGACTCGATGCATCGGATTCGGCCGACAGTTCAACCGGAACACAGAGCAACATGGTCATCATCAGCAACACCCAGGAAGCGGTCGCAACTGGTGACAAAGGTCATCTTCAAGAGCTGACAGTGCAACAATCAACGTCTTTGTGCATACAAACTTGCAGAGGTTGAAAATCATGGGCTACGGATTGTCTGCAGCTGATACTGTTGTTGGCTCCAGATGGTCATTTCTTGTCTAAGGTGATGGGTGCACTGTATAATCATTTTCAAAGAATGATGAGTATATTTTGAAGTCTTTCCTTAATGCCCCGCTGCCTGTCTTATTGGAGGTATCCCCAGTTTTGGCCATATAGCTTCCTTTATGCAGGATACTTTGCACTAGCTCCCCATATAGCATCATATCAGTTTAAATTCCTGACCCTAATGCGTAATTGTCTTGTTGTCTCTGCTCCATCATGCCTTAGGGACTTTCTGCATTTCGGTTTCATCGGTCCCAGGCTGTGGCACCCTTCGGTCGACTGACCATGCACTCCTGACTGTTACTCATATGTGCACTTCTAAAGCTCAGCCCAGAACCTTTGCCTATGTTGCATTACCTTTCTCAAGAGCTCAGCTAGAGCTCCTCGGTTTGTCCCTTCCACAGTTTCACAAGCACCTAAACTTAAAGTCTGTATTATTTGACAGTAATTGGAGCACTGATGAGTTTATTCTTGAAGTGGCGCTTTACAACTGTCAGATTATAATTACAAAAATTACAATCTAGATATGTGTAGTCTGACTAGGCATGTTTTAAGGGATTTTTCATCTAGGATCCGATGTTCATACTCACTACACCAGAAACTTTAACTCTTATCGCCCCATATACGCACACACCAATACTCGCTTATTCTCCATAAAATCTGTTGGCTCCACAACCTGGAACATGCTTCCCTCTCACATACGTTGTGCCCTCCACCTACGGCACTTAAAAAAAAATGCTGCATGCCTACCTGATTAATGGAAATTAGCTATAACCTACCCTGCCGGATATTCTTTTTCACTGTTAGTTAAGGTTTTCGGTTTTTCTTTATATTTTCATAGTGTTTTGAATCGAGTTAATCATTTACTGTGTAATATGTACTATACTGTTTGCATTGCTGTACGAACCTTGATGTTGCACTGTTTATCAAGGATTTAGCTAATTCATATTTCTGAAATGTTGTTCTAGGTGTCCCTAGTTAGCGGGATCTTGATCCCTTTTGGGACTCCTCTTGCGGCCAATCCTGATACTTTATGTTGAAATGTTATGTGTTTTTTCATTTGGCTTCAATAAAAGAGATTTGATTGATTGATTGATTTGATTGATACATATCCTACAAAATGTTGATGTAAGCCTTAAGGGGAGCCTGTTCCTGCCACTTAATTAGCCTTACTTCCTATAACTAGCATTATATTGTAGTTCTTTATCTTTATACTACACGTTAACTATGTATGGTTCAGTCTTTCCTCAACTGTGCCGTACTTAACTGGCCAAAATTCTTGCATGCTTGAAGTATATATGTTAGGTTATTTTTTTCGCAGAACATGACATAGAAATGTGACAGAACATGACACCTATTCACATGACATAGAAATGTGAGTAAACTGATAGCAAGCAATGAGACGTTGATACACAGCATCATTACCAATGAGTAGGAACATCTCACGAAGAAACTACTTCCCAACCAAACACTGCATACGACTGCATCATCATCATCATCATCATCATCATCATCATCATGATCATGATCATCATCATGATCATGATCATGATCATCATCATGATCATGATCATCATCATCATCATCATCATCATCATCATCATCATCATCATCATCATCATCATCATCATCATCATCATCATCATCCTTTAGTGGAAGTATAGTGCTAGAAGTATAGTGCTAGCACCTGATTTCATTGTTAATGGCATCGAGCTGTTCTTGTAACATCAGAGCAAGTGTCTGTGCATCCGTATGACCAGATGGAGAGAGGACATCAACAGCGCCATACAGATCCTCTTCTGCAACCTCCGTATCACTTGCATCAAATGCGTGCTGTACATTGGCAACAACGTGTGCCTGCTGAAGGCGTTGCCACTCTTGCTCATTCAGAGTATTCACCTGCAAAGTTAACACATCAATGCAAACTCCCGTAGACTTAATGTTAAGTATTTCAATTACGATAACCACTCCTACTGCCAATTACTGTTATCAAACTTACGACACACTTTAAACATTGATCGCAATTATTACAATTGTAATTGGACATTTATATAGCACCACTCAAAGAGTGGTGGCAAAACAAATCAGGTCCTCTGCACTATCCTAAATAATGTTAAATGTTATTTAGAACTAGACTATTACATCTGTTAGCAAAACAACGCACAGTACACCAGAAGAGTCACCAGTTACATAAACACACACACAAGAGCAACAGTAGACAAATTACACAGACTGCATGGTGCAAAAGAGAGATTCACTGGATGTTTATGATGAGACAGGTAATTTCAGGAAATAAGGCTACACGAATTCTGCAGGACCCTCAGTAGAATGATCTCAAACATAAGCTCCCACATGGAATTACAGCTAGTGATGGAAATTACCTTTGACGGGTCATCTCGGAGAGCGAAATCGCGACCTCGTTGCATCCGACATAGGCTGTTGTTGGCATCGCCTTCATCTAGGGCTGCTTGAACAACAACACTTGGTGCCATGCCATAGTAAGATGTGTCAACTCTTCCTTTCTCCATCATCTGCTTTCCTCTGATTTCGTTCATCTGAAGTTTTAGTTCACCGAGTTCCTTCCTATAGGCATCCAGCTGCTCCTGTACAGTATTCTGAAACAAATAAGAAGCCAACTGCTGTTAAGAAAGCAAAATGAAATTATATAGTACAATAAAAAAAGCGACAGCAAGAATACATTAAGGACTAACCAGATGCAGTAATACTGCAGCATAGAGGAAATTTGCAGAATTACCAGAGTTTCATTAAAATTAGTTACATACTGGCATACATAGAAGCCATCTGTACCATGATAGCAGCACTACAGAAGTCTATGGTAGGACAGTAGAACAGAAATGTCATCTATGGGAAAAGCTGAATTCCTCACAAACACTTCAGGTAATATAGCACTGAAAATAAATTCTGACCATTCAGCAGAACTGCATTTCCGGAGTAGCAAGTGAGTAAATAAGTAACTTTTTAATAATGCAGACAGATGCTCACATTATAAAAAACAGACAGCTGATACTGACAGTTACTGTTGTTGGATCAGGAAAAGCCCAGAGCTATTAGCACGCTCAGTTCATGAAGATAAAAGTGTTTGAAGAATGTTCATTCGTAGCCAATGCTTCAAAGTCTTCATATTCGAAGTATACTGCCTGATAAGACTGCATCTGTGCAATATTCTTGGCAACAGATGTTGTGTTTCTGGAATCTTTATAGTCCTGTTCCAAAGGCTCACAGAAGAAGCACGTGGAAATTCCGGACTGTTTGTTTTTAGTTGTTACCAACCCTGTGACATTTTGTTTTCATCTTACTATTAAACACTGAACATTGAACACTAGTGAAGTCCAAAACTGTAGAAAATTTCATACATTTATTGCACTTTTCAGTAAAGTTCATGCAAAATCCCTCATCTGACAGTCTGCAAATGACTTTTCTATACGTTGGAAAAAAGGAATGATTACCCTTTCCATCTGAACCTCTTCCAGATTCCTCTGAATCTTTTCTAATTCCAGAGACAGCTGATTCTTGTCTTCAAGTGCCTGCATCCTTTCCTTCAAATGAAGCTGAAGTCTTTCATTCGATTCTGTCAGCAGCTTATCCACTGTTGCAGATAATCGCATGTTGTGCTCTTCATTCATTTTGTCACGTTTTCTACCCTAAAACATAAGAATAATGCAAACTAGTCTTCACCTTGCTAAAAATAACTTTTACAAGAAACCAAAAGTATTAATTAGTTACAGCAAATCCATTTGTACAAAGTTTAATGCAAAAAATTAGAAACCACCAATACTACTAAACTTTTGGGAACTGACAGTTAACTCCCTGATAATGTCATTAACTGAAAGCTGTCCTATCCTGACAGCTAACTCCATGCTCTTCCTAACGCTTCTCCATTGACTTAATTTAAACAGAGAAAGATTTCTTCAGAGTGTATGCTCGCACAACAGTAAAAAAGGCTTTTTGATATTAATAAACCTTATGGGAGTCTTATGGGGTCTACTTATATGAGGAAGCATCTTATATGCAGAAGTTTCCATGCACAGTGACAAAGGTTAAAAATAATTTACTAACCAGAAATAACAGTTTACCAATAACCACTTTAAAGTTCTACCTAAAAATTTTACGAGTTACACTTGTAATTTTTTCACCTTATTATTTTATTATGCATTTATTAATCGACACTATCTATGATAATGACGAAGCATCAACTGACGATGTTGAGCAAATGTGAGTGAAGGACTTGCTCAAGGTCCCTACATAGTAACCACCTTGTCAGAGGAGGAGGAGGCCCCCTGAACCCATACTCTTTGCATCACATGGCGTTCTAGCCAATTGGTTGCCATGTCCCATCCATCCGTCTGAGGCCTTTAGTCTTCCACAGAGGCCATTTGTGATGCAGAGGTGAATGGATTCAAAGAGGCTGTGACTGAATCCGAAAAAGATACAGTATATTCCAGCTGACTGCCTGATCTGGTCAACCACCTGAGAAGTATGCAGCACGAGGTTCGTGACAAGGAGACTGCATACTGGGAGTCTCTGATCGAGAGGGAGAAGGGGAATTCACGTCGCCTCTGGACTGCACTCTCTGACGTAGTTGGTCGATCATCTACTCCTCGCCTACCGACCCAGTCTGCGTTCACGGCTGCTGAGTATCTGAACTTCTTACAGTCAAAGATAGCCGCCACACGTCAGGCAACGGCCAATGCTCAGCCTCCATCCCTTCAACCTAAGACTTCTTCGCTCTCAGCATGAAACCCTCTTCAACTAGCTACCATTCGACAGCAAGTTCTGGACTCTTTATCCAAATCGTGTGAACTGGATTTATTGCCATCATTTCTAATTAAGGATTTTTTAGACGATTTTTCTCCGTTTTTTGCATCTACTCTGCAACTCTTCTTTGGCACAGGGTTCTGTTCCGGCCTCACACAAACGGGCTGCTGTTTTTCCTTCCATCAAGCGGCAGGGACTAGATCCCAACTCCCCCTCAAATTTTCGGCCTATTTCTAACCTCTCTTTCCTTTCCAAGCTCCTGGAAAAATGTATCGCTTTCCAACTAGTTCACTACCTTGACTCCAACTCCCTCATGCCTTCATTTCAATCCGGTTTCAGGAAATTCCATTCTAAGGAAACTCTCCTGCTCAGGATTATTACTGATGTCTTCCAAGCCCTTGACCAAGGTGACGTTACTTTCCTCGCCCTGTATGACATCAGCGCAGCATTCAACACAGTAGACCATTCCATCCTCCTTAGCCGGCTATCTATATCTTTTGGCATCACGGACAGGGCTCTCCTTTGGTTCCAATCTTTTCTTACTGATAGGTCTATATTCATGGTCTTTGGTTCAAACCACACTCCATAGGGGTCACTGTCCCCTATGGTCTTCCTCAAGGCTCTGTTCTTGCTCCTCTGCTATTTGTTCTGTACACCTCGGACCTTGGGGGTATTTTCCAACTGTTTGGGGTCTCTTTCCATCAATTTGCCGACGATACCCAGGCCCTTTTACATGGCCCGCATCTTCTGCTGTTTAACCTCCTTAGCGTTTCATTTTTTCCCAGAAAAACGAGCCAAAAACGTTGCATTGTTTTACGTATGCATGTATATGCATGAATATACATGTGTAGGTATATATGTGTATATGTAAACATGCATAGCCATATATGCATACATTTACATATATACATATGTATATATGTACAAATACATGTATAAATTTACATATATATATACATTTATACAGATATATGTATGTATGTATGTATGTATGTATGTATGTATGTATATATATGTATATATATGTACATATACATCTATGTGTGTAAATATATACATGTGTAGGTATAATTATATATAATTATGTAGGTATATATGTATTTATATATGTATGTATGTATGTATGTATGTATGTATGTATATATATGTATATATATGTACATATACATCTATGTGTGTAAATATATACATGTGTAGGTATAATTATATATAATTATGTAGGTATATATGTATTTATATATGTATATGTATGTATGTATGTATGTATGTATGTATGTATATATATATATATATGTACATATACATCTGTGTGTAAATATATACATGTGTAGGTATAATTATATATAATTATGTAGGTATATATGTATTTATATATGTATATGTATGTATGTATGTATGCATGTATGTATGTATATGTATATATATGTACATATACATCTATGTGTGTAAATATATACATGTGTAGGCATAATTATATATAATTATGTAGGTATATATTTATTTATATATATATATGTATGTATGTATGTATGTATGTAATACTATGTATGTATGTATATATATATGTACATATACATCTATGTGTGTAAATATACACATGTGTAGGTATAATTATATATAATTATGTAGGTATATATGCATTTATATATGCATATGTATGTATGTATGTATGTATGTATGTATGTATGTATGTATGTATGTATGTATGTATGTATGTATGAGCCCGAACGTGACTCGGGGTTAACCGCTTTTGCATAGAATTCCCGGCCCGAGTAACGTTCGGGGTTAACGTCAAGGAGGTTAAATGGTAGAGCGGTTGTTAGAGGCTTCCTCTGCCATAGACGCATGGCTCTCCTCTAACTGCCTGCGGCTGAATCCTGACAAGACACAATTCATATGGCTTGGTGGCCGTCTTCAGCTCAATAAGATTGATACTGATTCCCTTCATCTCAGGTTTCCCCACATCCACTTCTCCTCTTCTGTTCGTGACCTGGGAATTGTCTTGGATCCTTCCCTTTCTTTTACTGACCAGGTCAACTCGGTTTCCAGATCTTGCTTCTACCATCTGCGCCAACTACGTTCCATTCGCAGCTCTCTTTCACTGCATGCCATTACTACTCTGATCCACGCCTTGATCTGCACTCGGGTCGACTTTGGGAACGCTGCATACATTGGACTCTCCGCCTCTAATACTCACAAACTCCAGTCTATTCTTGATGCAGCTGCTCGGCTTATAGGCGACATTCCAAAGTTTGCCCATATCTCAAGCTATATTCGGGATACCCTTCACTGGCTCCCTATCCAACAGCGGGTACAGTTCAAAATCCTTTCCCTCATGCGTAACTGCCTTGTTGGGGTGGCCCCATCCTACCTGAGGTCTTTTTGCACCTTTGTCTCCTCCTTACCTGCGAAGGCCTCTTTGCGACCTTCGTCCCATGGCCTTATGGTTGTCCCTCGCATGCGCTCTGCTACGGCCCACTCTAGGTGCTTTGCCCGTGTTGGCCCATCAGCTTGGAACTCTCTTCCCCAGTCTCTTCGCCTTGAGTTACTAGCCCTCTCACCTTCCCAGTTCCGGAGATGCCCTAAGACCATCCTGTTCGTTGATGCAGACACTGGCGCAGGTTGAGAGTGCTGCTGATTTCTGAGCGGCGCTATATAAATGTTCGGTTACAATTACAATTACAATATCTGGCTGGGCACCTGTCGTATGCAGCTGGAGTCGTCAAAATTTGCACATGGCAATGTTCCCGATGGGCAAAGGACAAAAAAGTGGCATTGCCATTTAGGAGTGGACACTTCAAAATGATCTTGAACTTTCTGTGTGGCATGATAGATCTCAATTCCAGGCAAAGTCCAGCGCAGAGGCATTTTTTACAAATGCCCCACAGTAGAATAGTTTACCCAGATCCCACCGGCTCCGAGGTCTGGCACCTCAGAAGAAGAGATCCATCACACGGAAACAGTTAAAACCAAGAACCATTCTGGATATGAACAAACTTTGTTTTGGTTACAACGCGTTTTATGCATTTTGTTTATCTGAGTAGTGATTTGATTATAGATTCGCCACACTAGATTAAGTTTTAGATTTGCAAAAAATTGGTGATCCATGACCTTTCAATAAACAATTTAATCACTGGTTCCATTATATGTATACAAAAATCACCGGAGGGAAAATTCTTAGCACATCTATTACCCTTATTACAAAGTTAGGCATGGATCCCTCCAACACACTATACTTGAGGCTGAGAAATTATTACATTTAAAATTTTTACCAAAGCTGAAGTATCTACTTGTTTTTACATGAAGCGTGAAAAACACCGATTTCCATGATTTGCAGTAATACCAACCCGTTGTATTTCTGCTTCTTTTTCTTGTAACTGTATCTCCATTTCCTTCAATCTTTCTTCAGCTGATCCATGCCGTTCCTCTGCCTGCAAGAACATCACTTACAATTTTTAACTATTCCTTTCCTAGATAAAGTTAACAATGTTATAATATATGAGCTGTAATATGCCAAAACTAATCTTTGTCGGCGGCAACGGCCTATGTTGTCATAAGCTGCCGTTAAACTGTGGACACACATTAACAATGTTAGAGATAGGAGTTTACAGTGCTATTACCTTAATACAACTTCACAGCCAACCTTTGACCCTGTCACTTCTGACTATATGGCTGACCTACTGATGAAATCTAAACCCAAACACTGTGAACTTGATCCTTCTAAAATCTCAGCCTCATTTCTTTGCCATTACCCTAGCCTTCCTTATTAACTTTTCTGTTTCTACTACGTCTCCGAAGAGGGCAGTCATTCGTCCTCATCTCTTGATCCTACTCTTTGTCCTAGCTATAGGCCAATCTCTAATGTCTCCATCCTATCCAAGATGATAGAGAGTAGTCCACACTCGGCTATACTCTTAGCTCTCTGCAAACAGCCTGCTTCTGCCTCTTCAGTCGGGATTCAGGCAATTCCACTCCATTGAAACAGCCGTCCTGAAAGTCTACAATGACCATGTCCTTGTTGATGACAAGGGATATGGGGTGACTGCCTTAACACTCCTAGACTTCTCTGCTGCTTTTGACTGTGTAGATCACTGCTTCCTACTTAAAGTTTTGCAACAGTCCTTTGCCATCTCTGGTATTATCCTCAACTGGTTTGCCTCCTACCTCTCCAATTGCACTCAGTAAGTTCGCATCAACCACCTCACATTGCTGCTGTGCTCTTTGGTGTCCCAAAAGGGCCCCTACTGTTCATCCTCTATACCTGTGCACTGTCAGCCATTGCCTCTCGTCATGGCATAGAAAACCAACTCTATGTACATTTGCAATTACATACAATTTGACCCACTGTTCAGCACAATGAACAAGCTTGGGGTCAACAGAAGAGAGCCGCTATCAGTCACTGGCAGTCAGCTTTCAAGCTGAAAAGTTTCTTCACATAGAGGTCTATACGCTACTACTAAACATAAGCAATAGTAATAGAAGTACTTCTAAAACAAATAAAATAAAAGAAGCTAGACCAACCTTGGATAAAGCTTCAAGACGTTGTCGAAGTTCAGCTTCTAAAGTGGGCAAAGCTTCAACCTTTGGTAATGACTGCTGCAACTTCTGTTCAGCAACATCCAATTTTTCTTTCAGTTGCCGTAACTTTTCTTCACTCTGCCATAAACAAATGCTCGTATGATGTATGCTGCTAAACTCACATCTAAGAAATATGAGGAGCAATCTAATGAAACAAAACACAAGTCCAGTAATGCACATTCCATCAACACACTATGGCCATTCTGTTAACTAACACACAATTTCATTCCTCCCAAACTGACACAAATATTAACATGTGAAAGCCATGAATGCTTGGTACATAGACTGACAGACTGACACTAGGTGACTTATGTGCATAGCTAATGGCAGCATGTACATATGCAGCAATATACTATACATCTCCTTTTTTCTGATGGCCAATGTTTTGACCAACAAAGTTGTGAGCATCATGTATTTAAAAATTCAGATCAAGTTATTATGGGCCAAACTAATGTGGCCATTTCGGATGGAACTACTGCTTAAGTGGGTGTCATGAAATTAATTCTGGAGACATCACTTTTCGCATACAAAAGAAACACAGACCTTTGCATTATGGCATACTTCTATCCAAATTATCATACAATACCTGCTGACTAAATTTAGCCCCGTGACTTTTGTTGGCATTTTAGAACAATTTTTATATAGTAGCGACTACTTGGAGCATGATTTAGTAACTGGTCATTTATTCTCAGTTGTCCAAATTTGAAGATAATTTTGCAAACAATTTTGCATGTTTCAGAAAATAAGTCATCGGCCAGGGATAGGACATTGTTTCACATAATATGCTGTATTTAATGCTAACCAGGATGGCTCTGAAAAATGGAACATTTCAGAAAGGAGGACATCAGAAGGTTAGAGGCACTTGAGAAGTGGGTATGGCACAGTTACTAGTTAACTACAGTTAGTTGGACAAAGCAAATAATAAACGAAGAGGTAATACAAAAGGTGTTAGAGGAAAGAATAAGAGGAAGGGCTGGAAGGCAGAGGAAATGGATTGGTCACATACTGAGAGGGGATTCCCTATTAAGAACTATCATGAAGGGATGGATGCAGGGAAAAACCAACAGGAAGAGCAAGGTGGATGCTGATGGTGGATGAGTATAGGAAATTAAGGGAAGAAGCCCACTGTCGAGAGGAGTGGCGTCATTGGACATTTCAACCTGTCCGAGGGCAGAGAAGTTGAAGAATAAGAGTCAGCTGAAGCCATGAGATTAACGTTAGGTGTTAAATCCACACAAGATCTATTCATGTACTAGTTAGTTTCACTTTGAAAGTGTTATGCAAGAGTAGAGTTGAAAACAGAGAGAGGTAACGAAAGGAGAGCAACGCAAAAACTCTGAAATATTAACAGCTAGAGAGACACAGCGATCGATTTGTTTATCACACTGGGGGTCTGTTAAGTGAAGATTTCCGGTCTGTGCCTCTCCTGGTGAGTTACCATGTAACAGACCTCAACAAGTTCTTTGTGCACAGCAAGTGGTTCTGTCACCAAGCCTTGCAGTCTACTAACCCCATGTCCACGATCTTGAGGCTCATCCCTAAATGGCCCAAGAGCAGAAAATATAAGTGCTTCTGCTACATTCCACTACGGAACAGGTGCTTCACTTTTACTTTCAGGACATGTTATTCAAAACAAAAAACTTGCACCCCAAAAGATGTACTTACTATCTTCAGCTGTGTGTCTTTCGTAACAAGCTCAGCTTCCAGTTTGTCATTGAGGTCGTGCAATGATGTCGACTCTCGCTGAGCGTTCAGGTAGCGCTTTTCTAATGTGGCAATTCTTGCTTCTTGATCTTCTCTTTGAGCAATTGACTAAAACACAATCAGCATAATTCTACACCAATAGAAGTCAATTCAGATGTTTCCAACGTCAGCCCACTGCTGATATCCTTGACACAACAATCAACAGGTCAATAAATTCAGAAGCCTAGTTTCTCTGTTTTATAGAAGAAAGACCCAAAGTCCCAACATCTGCTCTACAATTTTAACCCTACAATGTCACACACAGTCAAACTCCATTAACGTGCGCATTAAAGCCATGAGTCTGGTTTAGATGTCGTCCCACTATGTCCCGATGCCATGAGATTAACGTATGAGAATCGTTAACGTGTGGTAGTTTATTGAAAATGATAGCGCTAATGTAGCAACCAAATAACAAAACTTAATTTTATTATTTGTTAAGTATACTGCATTACAATGAAGACAAAACAATAAATAACCTATTAACCTTCTTATGGCAAAATGC
Source organism: Aporrectodea caliginosa (assembly GCA_020284085.1). Taxonomy (NCBI): domain Eukaryota; kingdom Metazoa; phylum Annelida; class Clitellata; order Crassiclitellata; family Lumbricidae; genus Aporrectodea; species Aporrectodea caliginosa. The sequence goes on from JACEVL010000100.1 coordinate 790,919, forward strand.
AAATACAAAACTTTTCAAAATGATAACAGACTGCAAATCACTAACCTCTCGTATGTCACGCTGCAACTTTGAAGTCTGTTCCTGGGATCGCACGAGATCCTTCTGAGCTAGAGTCAAAGACTCCTCTAGCTCTACAATTCTCACATTAAGTTCGACGATCTTGGCTCTCAGCGCCACTAGTTCCGTCATCTGCTTGGTTACTGTTTCCTGTAGTTCTGATGTCAACTGCAGCTCAGTTTCATGACTGATGGGACCATTCGAAACGGACTGCAACAGAATAGCAATGAAACAGTTACAAGTACCTACTTGGCCAATGGATCAGTGTTCTTGTTGTAGCAAGACTTTACTTTAACAAGGACCTGAGTAACGACATCACTGGGTTGTTCATGAACAACATCGTCCACAGCCTCTCAACCCATTGAGTAGCAGCAGCAGCAGTTCACCTGCTCCTGTTCTGATTATTGCACCCTACACCTGAATAGTGCACCATTTCATACACCCAATCCTGCTTGAACCATAGCTAAATCAAATATTCATAGAATAGTATGCACTTTCGACCGATCGGTTCCACCACAGTAGCTTTAACTGCATTGATGTCTCATGGAACTACTGAGAGAAAACCAGTGCGTTCATCTCTTTGCCCTGGACTTTACAAAAGCCTTTGACATGGTGTGACAATCCTACCTGACTGAGCAACTAATGGAGATGCTAATACCCAAATGTCTGTACAGTTGGATCACCACCTTCCTTGAAGACTGGAAACACGGAACAAAAGTCAACAGCTCAATATCAACCACTGTCAATATGAACGCCAGTAGTGTCCAGGGTAACCAGCATTCGGTCATTGTTAACCAACTGTTACTGACAAACACGCACGCACAAGGACACTCACACTTTGGGATAAGGCACTGTTGGTCATAACAATAAGGAAGGTAAAGCTTCACAATTGAGGTCCGTAGCCTCAGCAATCCTCTGCCTCCTCCTCAAAGGTCTCTGTAACAACTGCAGCGTTGATGTCCTCTGCACAATTGGTCATCCAGTGCAGTTCCTTTCATCTCTTAGCTAAGGTTCAACACATGCAGATGCTCAGATACACATAGACACATTACATAATACATACATAGAAAGTGCTTTATTATCTCTCACAGTCACTGTGGACTAAAGAGTAGAGCACTACCTTCAAGTGATGATCCTTTGAATCTGTGTCGATAGGTGTTGCTGTCTCTAATGATCCAGCTTTACTAAGTCTTGCGTCATCCCCAGTTGAATGTCGATTCTTTGAGGATTCCCTTTCGCGTAGTTGAAATAGCTGACATCATAAAACAAATTGAAAACATATAAAAGTGAAGCTGAGCATGTCATCAGTTAACAGCAGTGATGAAAATCCTGCCATCTAAAATATCTATGCTGCAGGAAATAAAACCTTCAGTGTTTGAAATCTTTGAGATAAGAAGCATGTAACTTCTGGTGCTTAATGTTTAACAAACAAGCAGACAATAGAAATTCCCAGATTTTAAATCCATAAATACTTACAAACATGCACATATACAGGTCTGCCAGCAACATAACAGTGTCAAGCTATTTATGAATTTAGGTTGAAGGACTCAAAATACTGCAACCGCAGATAAACCATCACCAGGTCAACATCTTCTGACAGGTAGGCCAGATCTGAGATAGTAGCAGAAGAGTTAATCAGGTTCATAAGCACTGAGCAGGCTTAACCCTATTGACCTGACAAACCTTATATGCATTTTACCTCATCCCAAGAAACAAGGAGACAGGCTTCATGGACACTCACTCAAGATTCTTTTCCTCTACGGAATTGTAAGAAGCCTAGTTATGAAAGTCATTGGATGAAATAACATTGCCTGGAGATGCCCTGCTCATACCCTGCAAGAAGTAAGAGCTACAATTGAAGTTCTTTCACCTGAGACAGGAGATAGACCTGTTTTATATGAAAAGATTAAATTTATATTAAATTAGGTACCTAGTAATATGAGATTAGAAGTCTTGAGCTCTTCAGTTCTTGTCATGCAACCATACAATTTCTGGTTTTCATCACACCAAAGACAGGAAATTATCAAGCCTTAAAATGGATTGGATTGGTATAGTGGCCAGAAGCTCTGCTGAGTTAACCTTCAGCAGCACTATATAAAGCATGCTTGCATAACAATACAAAGTCTGGCTGGCCCACATCTATGTTCTGTCAATCACATGCTGCAATTCAAGCAAGGCTTAGCAAGATGATTAGTATCTGCGGTGACCTGCACTGACTTTATCACATTCAGCAAAAGACAAAGAGCTCTTCAGAGCATGCACACTGTCAGAAAGTAAGTACTGCAAATGAGAGAAACCTCTTGATTGGCTGAAGCAAGTTCTTCCTCCAGTTGAGTTGACCGCTCCAAGGCTACGCGCAGACGTTCACGAACCTGTCAGTTAAAATTCCCATCACATATACACACATACAAATCACAACATCCAGGTAATATAATCACTCATCTATTACATGACTCCATCAACATTATCACTGTGCTGTAGGAGACAGTGGTACACATAACGACATACATCTCCCACACACGTCACAAAAGTACACATTCAAGACTGATATGTATCCACTAGGCAGGCACAGACAAGGAGTTAATTCTGCTTCAATCTTTGCCCTTAAAACACTCAAAAACCATGGTGCATCTGCAGATTCTCTACAACTGATCACCCGCGCAACCATCATAGCCAGAACAATGTATGCTTCCCCGCCTGGTGGGGACTGGCGAGCGAAAAGGACAAATCCCGCATAGAACGTCTGAATAACAGATTAATACGCTCTGGTTTTATTCAGTCTACGAATGTTCTCGCTAATAAAGCAGACACTTCACTCTTTAAGGCCGTCCTCTTAAATGAGAATCATTCACTCAGATGCCTTTTTCCTAACCAACATTATATGCCCTATTTTCTTAGGGTCAGACCACATAACTTTAACCTTCCTGACAAGGACTCACGAAATTTTATATCTCGTATGTTATTCCTGAACTCTTATTAAGCTATTATTACTTCATATACTATAATATCTAGATGTATTTTTTTCTATGTACACCTACAGCGTTATGTCTGTTGTTAACACATTAAACGAATATATGATGATGATATCATCCAGTCAGTTCATATTCTAAATCTAGAACATCCATTACTGGCTTTGCAAGTAATATAATTAACTTCTTCTGGCAAAAATATTATCAACTTCATAATTCACTAATTGAATTCTTAGTTGGCTTCTCCTCTCCTGCTGAACTTTCAACAATGGGCAACTTCAAAAATACTCTGGACTATGGTTCCAGCAAATCTCTTTCCCAACTGATTACATCAGCCCAGGCCCTTAGCCAGAAATAAAGAGTAGCCTGTCCAACAGCCGTTTGAGTCTGACAGCAATTACCCTACCCTACTGAATGACCTATAGGTTTTGATAACATTTATGCCCCTCCAAAATCATTTCCACCCATCCTTTGGACAGGTGGCTGGCTAAGGGTCTGTCAATCAATGAAGTTTCATTCTCCATTCTGTTTACAGCATAATGTATATAATTATATGCCGCCACTCCACTCGGTTCATCACTAACCGATAGCTCCCTTGACTATCAGTTGCATTTCACTGATGATACCCATATATTCCTTAAAATTTCGTAATTCCATATATAATTCTGCTCTTCAACTACTTGCTTCTGTTTTATGGGTAGCAATCAACTTCTGAATCCTTCGACATACGAATTTCTTCTCGTAACCAACAGCTCTAAAAATTTGACTGGCTCAAGACAATTCAAGTGGGTGGCTTACTTGTTACTTGTAAACACTTGGCATGGTGTTTGACATCACCATGTCATTATATAACCACATTTGCGCACTAACCAAATAAGCCCAATTTCACAAATGAGCTATTCATAGGATCAGATCGTTTTTGCCTTCAACTGTCTTAATCCTTATTGACTACTGTAACTCAATTCTTATTGACACCTGTATCTACATAAACTACAAATGGTTCAGAACTCTCTTGTCATACCGAGCATTGACAGCTAGCAGTCTTGTTGTCCCACTAAATTCAACGCTATCTGAAATCCTGAATAAACACATACTGTAGCTATATGTCTAAGAGAGTTGCAGCAAGATCTGTCCTCTTCTGGTACAACTCAGATACTACTGTGTCACAGACAGCTTGAAAGCTGGTTTACCTTAATTTGCCTGCTCAACAAATTTTCTTCTCAACTTTAGGTTCCAGTGTCAAATTGCTTGTAAGCTTGTCTCAGCAGCCAAGTCCACACGCACAATCGCACATCTCTGAAACTGTATTCCAAGGTTATTAAGGCAGGCGCAATGCACCAGATCTAGACAAATGAAGTCTACAACCCAAACCTGCATCAAGCCACTTGCTGACATGTCATTAAGCTTTTTCTCAGACAGGAGGTTGACTCTCCAACTTAAGCGTCTTAATATCCATCCTCCAGTGCCATATCATGCCCTAAATCTTTTCTACTATTTCCAAACTTACTTTAACCCTTTGACTTGCCCTATTTTTTCCCGATAAAAGGTAAATGTGTATGTGTGTGTATGTATGTATGTATGTATGTATATATGTATGTATGTATGTATGTACGTATATATGTATGTATGTATATATGTATGTATATATATATGTATGTATGTATATATGTATGTATGTATATATGTATGTATGTATATATAAATGTATGTATATATATGTATGTATATATATGTATGTATATATAAATGTATGTATATATATGTATGTATATATATATGTATGTATATATATATGTATGTATATATATGTATGTATATATATGTATATATATATGTATGTATATATATGTATGTATATATATATATATATATATGTATGTATATATATATGCATATGCATATATATATGTATATGTATATATATGTATATATATGTATGTATATATATGTATGTATAATTGTATATATATATGTATATATATGTATGTATATATATATGTATGTATGTATATATATGTATGTATATGTATGTATATATATATATGTATATGTATACAGATGTATATATATATATGTATACAGATGTATATATGTATGTATATATATGTATATATATACATACATATATATACATACATATATATATATACATATATATATATATATATACATACATATATATACATACATATATATACATACATATATACATACATTTATATATATACATACATATATATACATACATTTATATATACATACATATAATTGCGCTTTAAACCGCGGTCGCAATACAACTGCATAGGAAAGCGCGCTTTAAAGCGCGCTGGCCAGTCAAAGGGTTAACAAGACTGAGATAAGTAATTTCATTTCCGGATCTTCTGCTAAACATTGTGCTTTGGGCGTCACTCCCACTGTTTTTCAACACAATGCTTTGATGTCTTGAGTCCAACAATTGTGAACCTCTCCCATGGAAGGCTGCTTCTCACCAGTTCTGCACATGTCATAGTTCATGTCACGTTAGTTCGTGTCATATTCTCTTCTTAAAAAGAATCAATCTCTCTCCTCAAACTATCTCCATCTTTACTCTTAATTTCATTCCCAAAATTTGGGGTTTCTGGTCATAACTTGTCTCAATCTGCACTTTTTGCTGTTCAATATAACATCATGTGTTCAATGGATAAGGGTAATAAGGTGACAGCATTTGTTCTGTTTGACTTGTCAACTTGTCTAAGCTTATGATACTGTGGACCATGCTCTTCTGCTTTGTTTCCAACACTGGTTTGGGGTTTCTGGTCATAACTTGTCTTAGTACACACGCTCAATCAGTATATTTAGTATATTTAAATGGCAATTTAATGCTGTGTTGACGTGTGAAGCTTCACAAGGTTCCTTGCATGGTTTTCTTTTGTTTACATTATACATAACTGAAAACACTGCTTGACAATCACTCACTGGAATATCATTTCTATTCGGACAATACTCATATCGACATGATTTCATTGACAGTTTTTCTCACCACTGATCTGTGCAGCTGTAGTCCACTGCCTTAAAGGAGATGCAGTCTTGGATGGTGGCCAATAAACTCCTCTTTAACCTATCAAAAACTGAATGTCTATTAATGGGCACTTCACTGCAACGTAAGAGATTTCAATGGCTTAAATCTTTGAAGCTAGGTGATTCATTTTTTGAGTTGGCTCATGCTCCACATCACTTGTTGTTAATTGTACTGTCTCGTACGGACTATGTAAATGGTATTTTAACTCTTCAACGATATTTCTCACAAGCACATTGTTCTAAGTCGCTTTGATTGCTGTAACTCATTTCTTGTACTTATCACAAACAATCTGAAACTCCAGAGTTCACTCTCTTTGGCTAGAGCCAAAACTAATACGTCATATAATGTTCATATTTTGATGTATTATTAGATGTTTGGTTCTGCGCATGTCACAAACCATGTCAGTCGTTGTTTGACTTCTGCATCATTTCAGAGTATTATTTTGTTTAAATGCAGAAGTTGCTCAGCGATTTCTAACATGCTGAGTTTACTGTCGCTAAGCTAGTGTATCATACTTAATCTTCGTTTCTGCTGCAAATTTTGTACTTCTGACGGTATTCTATTCTCATCTTGTCTTGCCTACATACCTATTATTTTCAAATTGCTAATCCACCATAGGCTGTGAGCAGGGATGGACTTCCTGATGTATGGTATCTAAAGACAGCCAGTAATTCTCATCTCAGCAGAGAAGCGTCACAGGTCTTTGGAGTGACCTTGACTTTAGTAGCTGTTGGTGCTTCGATCTACCGACCAGCCTGTCCTATAGACACCCAGTGGTTTAAGTGATAGCTGGACATGCGTCATCTGCCACCAATGAAGGACTGCTGGATGGAGGTGTACTTTATACTGCTAAGCTGTTGGCCATCAATGCTCCACACTCTGGACACGATGTCATCTGTCAACTATGGACAGAAACCCTTTCGTTGGGCTCCACTTGTGTGGTGTGTATGTGTGTATCACTGGCACATGTCATTGGCCATGTCGGTCGACTGCTCGACCTCTGCGTCATTTTGATGGATATTTTCATCTAAATACAGAATTTGCCCAGTAACTCAAACATGTTGGAGTTTTCTGGAGCTAGGTTTGCATTCCGGACTTATTTATCAGTTTAGCCAAGGATTTTGTTCGTTTAAAGGGTATTTAGTTCACAAGTCGTCAATGCCCATGTGACAGCATCTAGCCCATCCTTCTGATGTATGGTCGAGTCTGGGCCATAAAGACCATGTACACTGCCTGTAGCCAGGTGTTTTCGTCTCAGTGGAGGGCGATTGGAATGACCTTGACCGTTAGTCACTGGTGGCTCTTCAATCTACCAACAACATGCAATGAGTGCCTTTCCTGCACACTCCTTGCACCTCAACGGCTGGCCAGACGTCTATCATCTCCTACCAGTGAGGAACTGCTTTTGTGAAGTTAGTTAAACAGCACTATAGCAAGTATCCTGTTACATACATACATAATCCCTGTGCATGGGCTTCCTGTTCAGCAAAGGATTTCTTTCAAATTTGGGCTCATGGCTATAACATACTGAACGCTGGCCAATCACAATACTCAAAGTCAGTTCTTATTCCACAGACTTATCATGCAAATAGGTCATCATCTGAATGTCTTCTGTGGTCATTCATAAGGCCGAAACAAAATAATGGTGTGTTTCCGGTAACGCGACCGAGTCACTTTTTTGCCGCGACTCGGAAAATGTTGTAAAAAAAAATTTTTTTTCCGGAAAATTTTGTAAAAAAAATTAACATTTTTTCCCCCTACTTCACATACATTAAGCCTTTGCATGCCGGTGATGCAGAATCGCGACATTATAGGTGCATTCACTGAAGCAGAGACGTTCGGAAACTAGCAGTCTTTCAATGGAAATAATGGTGCCGTAAATTACAGCAATAAAAGGGCTAAAGTGTGGCGTTTGGGAGAGGGAGGTAATAGACCCGAAAGTGGTGGATTTTCTCACGGTAATTTGACAGGGTTATTTCACAAATCTGACCGCCATATTCGTTGTATCAGAAATACCTATTATCGTACGTGCCATTATAAAAGTAAAGCCTCCTAATAGCAATCAGCCTACTTAACAACCTTCGTAGCATTCTACTTTCGTAGCAACCAGCCTTCTTAGCAACCAAGCTTTGTAGCAAGCAGCCTCTATGTCAGCCTCATTAGCAACCAGTTTCAAAGTCAGACTTGGCCCCTTTAGCAACCGCCTTCCTTAGCAACAGTTATCCTTAGAAACTGTCCTGCTTAGCAACTGCCTTCATTAGCAACTAGTCTCCTTAACAACCAGTCTTTGTAGCAACCAATCTTCGTAGCAAGCAGTCTCCTTAGCAGATGACGTTAGGAAACCATATTTCTTTCTATGCAGCGTTAATAATATTATAACAATAAATGGGCTCAATGTTTCCCATGGACAATTTACACACATGTATGATGTTGAGGAGATAACAGACACCGAAAAGTCAGCAATTTTCTCACGTTACCACACATGCATATTTCCTAAACAGCCGTTGTCTGCTACACGTTTATTGTTTAATGTACATAATCCATAATTCCTTCCCCACCCTGCCCCTGCCCCTTCCATTTCACCTTGCCAGAAAAACGATGTCAACAAAAATGAAATAAGATTGTTTTCTACAGCAGTTTGTAGGTACATTCTGCAAATAGGCATTTTTATTACTCGCATAGAAAACCACATACTTTGGTACAGCATGTACCGCTGTGCATAAATGGGCAGTGGCGTAATTTTGGAAAATCACTGCATAAAATTATTTTCCTACCTACCTACCCAGTTTTTTTAACTCTGTTACCGGAAACACACCATTATTTTTTTTGGCCTAATACAAGAAACTATTCTTGATGACAAGCTTTTCCAGTTATTGGATTTTGATTTGGAATTCCCTGCTTGTATCATTCTGCTCAGAATATCATTTCGTTCTCAACCTAAGACTTACTTTTTCATTAATTGCTTATCCACCTATGGACCAATTTTCTGGCTACTAACCTGACTTAAGACTTGGTTTTGGTGTGCCATCGGTTGATACCTGGTGCATTAGATACCAGAGTTAAAGAAGTTATTAGTGAATAATAAAACCAAAATAGCACAGCAATTGTTAATACGTCAGTTGTAGCATATATTCAGCACAGTGTCAAATGCTGCACTGATGTCAAGAAAAGCCAGCAGCATGACTTTCCAAAGCCCATAAGTTAACCAGTTGGATTGAGTACAAATGGTGGTCTGTGTCACGCTCTAATCTATACAGAAATTTGGATTATAAACGAGGACATGATCAATCTCCTTCTAGGTGCTGCAGTGTTACATAATTCTTCTAACTACCGTTTGAATACCACAAAAATCTTTCACATGCATATAGTCTATATGAGTAAGTAAGTATATCTTTTATTTTACCAATTGCTAACCACACTTTGGTTTACATACTGTGATGGTCTATAGTCTCTAACGAACCATTATACTTTCTATTGTTTTTCACGCTGTACTGTCTGCAGTGCTTTTATACAATAAAAAAGTTGTCAATCACATACCGTACACTGTATAGGTAAAGTCTTACATCTGCATAAAACTCCAGGAACCTCAACGCTAATGATTAGCAAACAGTTATGGCACCAGTGTCTAATGTATCAGGCATCAACCAATGGTTCACAAAAACCATGCTCAAGTCAGGTCAATAGCCAGAAAGCCCTATGACATTACATTTCAGCCCTATAACATTACATTTCATGCAGTAATCACAAAAAAACTCCAGTACCCAGCCAACTTCATTCTGACAATCTGGAGAAAAACACCTAAAACTGTGTTGAAGTCTTTGTGATAAATGATGAGATCATGTTTATGATTAGTTTCATGGCCATCGTAGCTACAAAAGAACAGGGTATAATAAAATACAGCCCGTAAAAACAAAGTTTTTTACTATATCCATCTACTATCCTATAATGCGTCTTATGAAGCAGTTACCTCTACAAATATATAGTCCGCGTTCATTTTACGTCATAGCGTGCGTTTAATCAGGCAGCGCCCGTTTTTGTTGCGACCAATGGCAGCGCTGCGTATCGGAAAAGTTGAGTCACCGATTCGAAAAGTTGAGTCCCCGATTCTATAAGCTTGCCTTTTTGGGGAGCTGAAATTTTTATAGAATGAAGTGTCTGCGAGGGGCGAGTCTATCTGCCAAGTTTCAGGAAGATTGAATGATTGTAAGTGATCGAATTAGTCGTCGCAAGATTTGACTTTTTAGCCTGTGGCTCAAACAAACAAACATTCAAGATTTCCGTAAGTTAAAGTAGATGGATAAAAAGACAGAGTCAGACAAAAAATGAAGTAGACAGTAGAAAGAGACCAAAATACGAAGTAAGTTAAGATCTGTTCAGCCAGACCTTTTCATCCAGTGCTTTGTGATGTTCAAATAGTGACTTGAGTGCCTTTAAGACTTCCACTTCACTGGAGACACCTGCTGGAGATGAAGCCTGTCGCTTGACAACTGTCATTCGTAGAGATCGTTCATGTCGTGCCACCAAACATTCCAAGTGCTCCAACAACAACTATTAAACAGAAGCATGTCATACAAACTTTAGCTCAATACATTTAAAATATTCAATACGTTCCAGCAGTCGAAGCCCTTCCCAACTGTTTGTCCCCAAAACCAAATAACTTTCCATATCCATCAAAGAAGTGGAGATCAAAATAATGCCGTTTATTCTATATATAGTGGATCAGTACCTTTCTCAGTATGCCTCAACCTAAGTGTTCTCATTGAAGCTGTTGACCAACAGCTAGTTCCTACTCCAGAGATGTCTTAAACTAGTTAGCATCTAGCATCTACAGTTGATCTCAGCAAGTGGTTTTTGCAGGTATCTCAGATCCTTAACACTCAAATATTTGGGAAACCTTGTTCACTACTCACCTCAAATTGCCCCTCTTGCTGCATGGTGGCATTCTGAGCATTTGTTCTATAGTCACACACATGTTACAATACACCGGCCAAGTGATCATAGGCCATGGATGGCGAACCTTTTTAAGGATGCGTGCCAAACTATCGCTAAAACATTTAAAGAATTTTGCAGGATATAATTCTTTTTTTCATGTAGGTTTTAATTGACAAAGCTTAATAAAAAAATGAATTAAAAGATATTATTTCAAAGATGGTTTTAGAATGATGTTACAATAAAGTCCTTCATAAAAGGAAATGTAGATTCCTACAGTGATTTTGTATTTCTAAGTTTGAAATGCTGGGGACGCTCCAAATTCCGCGTGCAAACAATTTTGAGCGCATGCCACTTCGGGCACGCTTGTCATACGTTCGCCATCCCTGTCATAGGCAATGTTAGGCATACAATCAAATACTTGGGAACCCTTGTGCCCTGCTCACCTGTCTCTGACCCTGTAAAGTAAAAATAGAAATAACAATAATGACTGATTGTTCCTGTTGGAATCAGCTAAGCCAGACAGCTCAGATGACCGGAGTACTTGTAAAACAGCAAAATATTGGGGTTCTAGGCAGTAAACTCCAATTGTAACCAATTGATGACCTTTGCAGCTTAAGCATTATGCACTCAATTCCTTATCTTTGAATGACTTCCACTTACACGTGTGTTGTTTCGTTCGGCTTTTAACTCAGATATTTCTTCCTCCCGTTCTGATAGTTGTTCTCTTGCTTGACTTAATTCCTTCGTTAAAACAGTAAATTCCTAGAAATAAGAAGTAACCAACATTTAGAAAAGCAAACTGATGCATTTATTGTACATAACAAGTAGAAGATTCTCTAAAACGGCATCTATACAAGTACTGCAAAATAGCTCCAAAATAAATATTACAAATCCAGCAGAAATAATCTTTTGCTGAGAATAAAAACTCTTACGTCAAAACCAACTCAGGAAATATTCTCACTTTATCCTAAGATGCACCATTTTAGCTTATTATTATTATTATTTTTTTGCATTCTGGGAGTGGTAGACCTCGTAATTATTATTATTATTATTACTATTTTTTTGCCGAGGTAGGAATAATCCCTCAGACTCTTAGAAACTATCCTAGGGTGTGCAATCAATCAAAAAATAAAATCTCCGGAATTGCCCTTTTAATCTGTTATTATTATTAAAATTTATTTTCATCATAAAACCAACAAACTTATATACAGACTGATTAAAATTATTAATATTATTATTACTACTGTTTTTAATTAGTAGCTTCTATAGTGACAGTATCTAATGCACAAGGCATCAACCGATGGCACACCAAAAACAAGCCATAATCAGGTCAATATCCAGAAGGTCAGTCTGTTAAGATGGATAAACACTTTGGAAAAGTAAGTCTTACGTGGAGAACAAAGTGATACAAGTGACTGAGCAAAAATGAAAAGATGCAACTTAGAGGGAGCTCCAAAATCCAGGTGCAGCAAAATGCTCATATACCAAGAACAGTTCTATTAATCAGATGACCTCTGTTGATGCAAGTCTGAGGATTCAAGACTGACTTTAAATATTAAGGTAATTAATAAGCCATCACATGCAAATCTCTAACAGTCTTCATAAACAGCTTACTGTTGAAATCAGTCTAGTTTGATAAAAACAGAAGAATTTTTAAAGTTGTTTTCAAGAATTGGCACCACAGGAGCATGTTTAAGAAGTAAATGAGGAAAAGGAAATTTTAAAAAAGGAAAAGAATTAAGACTGCATTCAAAATTCTTTTATTTGTACTTAAAATTTAAATTAATGATTAATTTTCTCTTAACTGTTTTGACATTCAATGTGTGTCCTAAGCACTCTTGTGGATGGGCAGTTTCTGCAAAACCTGTTTCTCACCTGAGGCTGGGTGGCTGATAATTGCATCTGAAAAGCATCACGCTCATGTTCCGTTTCTTGCATCTTTGACTGGGTTATCGCCAATGTTTCCTGTGTCTCTCTCAGCGTCTCCATTAGTTTATCCCTTTCATCCAGCATGTTCACCATCAGCTGTTCAAAGTTTGAGTCATCTCCGGAATAATTGGAGTCCCGGTCGTTCGACCCATCCTCCGATATAGTTGGCATCACATCACACATCATTGTAGCAGGTGACTGATAGAAACCCAGAGAAATCACGTCCCCATACCAATCTCAAACGGATCCTACAAATATTATGCAAAACCAATATTAGAAATATCTACAAAATCAGCAATCGCTTGACAAATGCTGCCAGTAGGTGGACTCTGCCAAAACTGAATCTACAAGTAATACTAACACAGAATTTACTTCCCAACTGAATTTGCAGATACAGCAGACCTTCGTTAAATCAAGGGACCATTTTGAACAGTTCGATATAGCTGAGGTTTGAACTAAGCGAGATAGATATGCACGTCAAGCTCTATCCCACTCTACACAAATGGATCATGTGCACATGTTTGTGTACAGCGACCGTGAATCAGCTGGTGCTCTTTAGAGTAGCGCGTTAGAAATTTGGAATTTACAGTTATGATTAAGACCGTACGACCTCGACCCTGCCCTTTATTTTCAATGAACTAATTGGGTGAGATCCTTCACCACCGCTACCTGTTTGAATGGACATTGGGCAGACGCCTTTTTAAAAGTCTCCGTGTACAAACCGTTCTAGCCTGAGATTCAAATCCATGAAATACGCTGATATCGCAGCCAGCATCTATGCACAGAGGCACATCGACCTCTAACCAGAAGGTAACTTTGTAAATCAGGGAACCTATTACGATAGAATCAAAGGAACATTTATGTGGCAGAAATTGATAGTTTCAAGATGGCAAGAACCGGGGTTCAGCTCAATGTCACCAGAAAGTACTAGGAGGTAAAAAGTGATAAGTCTTTGGTCAAGATACAAATTTGCAGATATTGGGATGTGGTGAAGAAATGCAGTGTATTAGAAACAAGCATGTAGATACATCTAGACATGGCCAGTTGGATAAGAGAAAAAGGACAGGATTCAGTGGAATGGCTAGACATAATCGAGCAGTTTGTTCCAGCAATGGCACAAGGAATGGCTGGGAAGGAAGGGCATGGGTACAGGAAACAGGAACAATGCTACTAATGACTACTGTTGTGAATGATTTTAAAAGCATCATTTCAGTTACTAAACCTAAACCTGCTGGAATTACAACCGAACCAGCCTAGTAAGAAAATGAGTTGAACAGCTGGTTTACTACAAATGCCTAGAAAAGAGCATGTTCTCTAGGTGCTTCACAAAAAAGGCCAATAACCCAGACTTCCCAGTCCAAGATAAGACCAAGCCAAAAATTGTTGGCTCAAGTACCTCAAAGCCCACATCCAGCCATTAAAAAGCTGCTACTAATCAACGCCTTTGAATAGATGCAAGCCAGATACAGGCAATTATGGAAAAAGCTGACACTGGCTACGTCATGACGTTGGACCTTGACTCTGATCATCTGCAAAATAGGCTAGCCACAGTGATAACCTTATGGCACCATGACAGTCCGAAGGTGTGGACAAGTGACTACATGTACTGTACACTGATACGCAAGTTGGGCGACAAATTCACCAAGTGCACAGTAATAATAATAATACTAATAATAGACAACTGGATGATGGTCTTCATATGGTATCTCTGAACAATCCCTCTGACTTGATATGGTGCTAATACGAATAAGGTGATGTCCTTTGCTTAGATTTAACAGCACTTTATCCCCGTCTGAGCAGACAACATTTCAACATTTCAGCTCCACTTATGTGTGGTAACAGATTCAAATACATATTCACTCAATTCCTGGAAATGATACAGAACCAAATCGCCCGTTGGCATATCCATAAACACCGATAAGACCCATATATGGACTCTATATGGAAACATTAGTCCCATACGATCCTCCTATGGGCATATTGGCCGTTTGCAGATTCACCATCAGCCTCAGGTATACAGTTCCTGGAATCGCCAGCCACCAAATTCAAATATAGGTTTGCCCAATTCTTTAAGATCTATGCTACAGAAATATATTGCACACATGCCTATATATATACATTTTATAGTACCCATATGAAATGGGCGATATTTCGGGAAATTGGTCCCATACAAGTCTCCAATGGGCATGCCAGCAAGATATTATAGATACAGTATTATCAGCCATTTGGTCAACCTGTATCTGAATCTGTTGCTGGCTGGCGATTCTGGTGAATCTGTATATTTTGACTACTGGTGAATCTGTAAATGGTCAACCTGTCCATACGTACAATGTTCATATATGAGACCCAAACAAGGCCCCATATTGGTCATATAAAATGTTTATCGGCATGCTGACATGCTATTTGTTTCTGCAAAAGTTTCAATCCTGGTGAATCCAATTCACTAGGACTGCCAGCAACAGAATCCAATTCTGTTGCTGGCTGGCAATTCCAGCGAATCCAGACTTGTATACGAGACATAAAACTCGAGACCGAGACCGAGACAGTGGGGTTCGAGACCGAGACCGAGACAGTGGGGTCCGAGACCGAGACGAGACACCAGATCCGAGACAGTTCGAGACAGTTCAAAACGAGTGAAATGCACATTGGACCCAAGTCCCGAAACAATTTTTCTCAACTTTTGAAGTCTAATACAAGGGTCAAGTCAATGAAATCAGCCGATCACCTGAATTGTATAAACTATAAAGAAATTAAATATTTCAGCCATTCTGAAACCTTCTAAATGATTCTAAAATTTAAACCAAAAATTCCATATAGGCCCTAGGCCTATTAGCAATTTAGCGACATAAGTCACATCACTCACCTTGAGAAACTATAATTAGGCCCTATGTTGTTAAAACGACGAACGGCATGCCATTTATTTTGGTTTTCATTGATTTCAAACTGCGTGAATGCAAATTTCACGATTTCAGGTTATTTATGAGACATTTTCAGATATTTGGAAATTTTGGACTGAAAGAGCAAACTTAAGACTGCTTTTTTCAATAGCCTACTCTTAAATCTTAATACCAGAAAAACCGCTTTTTAAAACTTCCAATCTGTTTGACACTTTCGATTAACTAGTTATCCATTCGGCACAAGACAATTTTACAGCGCAATAGTCTACTGTACGAAGTTCCGAACAAAATACAGTTTGTATCACGAGAACTTTGGAGACCGCTTCTACAAGTGAACAAGACTTTCGCTTCGAGACAGTTTCCAAAAAGATAAGACTTTCGTTTCGAGACAGTTTCCAAAAAGTCGAGAAATGATCTCGAGACCGAGACAGTGGGGTCCGAGACCGAGACCGAGACATCGAAAAACCTGTCTCGAGACGTCTCGAGACCGAGACAGTGTCTCGAGACAATACAACTCTGGGCGAATCTCCATCTGTGGAATACTGAATACTAGCAAATCTTTATACTTTATACCATTGTAGGCTCGTATGGGACCCATATTTTAGGGTTGCCACCTCTCCCGGATTGGGCGGGAGTCTCCCGTATTTCGATATGATCTCCTATGCGTTAAACACCACCACAATTGCAAATGTTAAAAAAATTCCTTGAATCTCCCGGATTCGTATCCTTAGGAGGTGGCAACCCTACCATATTTCCTTATTCCTGAACTTGGCAAATTTATATCTGAATCTAATTAAGTCTTTAATCAGCCGGATTTTTGGCGAATCTGCATTTGTAGACTCTATTGTCACATTGTGCCGAATTTTCAAATCTGTATGATTCTTTGGTATTTCTCTGAGTTTTGTATATTTTGAACGTCTTTCTGTGTTTGATTTGTATATGCATTTTGTGGTACGTTACCAAACAGTCCAGTTCTTATCATATCTTGCATATTCACATCAGTTTCGCAAATAAGAAAATTGCTGGAAGGTCACACAGTAACGTAACAGACCGAATCTGTATCCGTATCTGTGGCTGGGTTCCTGTACGTCATTATGCCGAGGTTTCGATGAACGAGGTCGCTAACGCTTCATACCTTCTCCTCCTTCTCCTCCTCTCCTCCGCCTCTACCTTCTCCTCTCCTCTTGCTCGGAAGTTTTCGAGTTTACCACGATTACATAGCCTAATGCTGGCCAATAAATATGAAACTATTCAACAGAAAAAGGAAATGAAGACGCTTGAAAGAACAGTTACAACAAATACCTAACGTTCTGCTCTTAAAAGTCCGTATAGAGTCTTGTAAATATATTCCAATTGTGTTGAATCCAATATAGAAGGATCAGATGAACCATCATCGTAAGAAACCGATGATTGCCGCCATGTTGGCCATGGCTATTACTCATCATCGCTGCGAACCATGAAGCAGGCACCGCGGGTGCGTTCCTTCTCTTCCTCCTACGGCATTCGATCGCCACCAACATTATAGATGCAGTGAAAGGATCAATAATTAATTAATTGTTTCTATAAATGTTGTCTATAGCTTTAGCCACATAAAAACTGACTACTTTAAAGAAGCATATGCTCTTCCAGTTAACGCATCCATACATAGACTGACAACCGCCGAAAAAGGCGTCACTGTGTGACTGTGGAACAAATGGCGTTTAACGAAAATCCGCCGAAGTTTTCGACCACTACCCTGCCAAACAATCAAATTACCGTCGCTGGCTGAAAACATTCTTGCAGACTCAAGAGATCACTAGATAACACAGACGGAATCAGTGTGATTTTCCTTACAGATTTTATTTTAGTTATAGTTATAGTTATAGTTAATGATTTTTTATTTTAGTTATAGTTATAGTTATAGTTAGTATTATTTTTTAGTTATAGTTATAGTTATAGTTAATGGATTTTTATTTTAGTTAATTTTAGTTACTACTTAGTTACAATAATTAAGTCTATAAGCAAAATTGTGCGTATTAATACGCTGTTTCACAATTTACTCAGAGCTATGAAAACCTTTGAAGCATGGGTACAGTCAGCTTCATGAATACACGAGTTTCCAAAGTAACTGACAAATTTCACAATAAAAATTTCGAATTTTTTTTGTTCTCATTTATGTCGAATCGTCCATATTGCACTTCCTATTTTTATTTTTTTGTATTAACGAAAATAAAGATGAATTTTCGTTAGTGTTATTTTCGTTATAGTTATAGTTATAGTTAATGATATTTTTAGTTATAGTTATAGTTATCGTTAACGAAGTCATTTTATTTTCGTTAACGAACATTTTCGTTATCGTTATCGTTAACGAAAATCACACTGGACGGAATTTCTGGAGGAAGGAATGTACCCGTATTAAATTGCCACCACTTTAAGGCTGGACTGCATGGTCCACCGCCGAACATCCTTTTTCATACCTGAATAAACAGTGTCCATTAAGTTTAAAACGAGCTTAAATTGGCATTTAGTTATAGGCCTACGCTCAAATTACACTTGCAGCGTGGTTCAAATGCTACTTCTCAGATATTTCCATTTCACATTGCAATTTCTTTGATCTGAATAGGAAACAATTTGCATAAAAAAGCAATCAAACAACACTTAAGAAAAATAGGCCTAATATAATAAACCTCTCATTATTATTAAGTCCATATATAGCCTATAATTGCTGAATGAGAATTGTTTAGTGAACAATAAAGTATTGACTGATCGATTGATTGATTGATTGATGAACCGCTTCTTTATTTTTTATTTCATTATTTAACATATTTCTATTGTAATACTGGTTGCGGTCTGTCAACCTGTCAGAAAATAAAACGAATATCTATGTAGGCTTTATGATTTTCTCCATTTTTTTAAATTTCTTATTTGAATTATTACGATGCAAAATGTATGTATATGTATAAGCTCAGAAGTGCCACACGCCTCGGCGGCGCAGAAGCAATTAGGCCTATATTGCAGAGCGGTGGCTTGAGGTGGATTCGAACCCGCAACCCTCCGGCTGCAAGGCACCGAACATACCCCTACACCACCGCGCCCCATGCTGTTTATATAATTATAGTGAACGCCAATAATAATAATAATAATAATAATATCTTTTCTTTAATAAGCGCCTGACAAACGCACTGCGCTGTACATTTACATGTTATGCAATTTAAATCTTAATTACTAACAGAACAGACAGCTTGCAATACAACGGCGCTAATAGCAGCCTACAAACATATCCGCCCAACGGGGGCTCGAACTCGGTACCTCTCGGTCTGTGTGCCAGATGTTATCCAATGCGCCACGGGCCCCCCCAATAACAATCAATATTACGGCTCGCTCTAATCCTCTTCTGACTTGATTTTAGAAAAGTTAACGCCTTCTTTTTTTACGCAGAAAAGATTTGTTTATGTTAGAAGAAAATATCTTCTGAAACGAAATGTCTGCCAAAACGTGAACTTTGCCCTGGATCGCATCTATCTATGCTCCCAATATACGAAGTCAATGGCTTGGATGGCTTCTGGTGCTTTTCCATGTGTCTCTCTTGTTTGTTTACGTCGTCTATGAGTTTCGTCAGTTTCGTCGTGGTTTTTTGCCTTCTAGACACAGTATCTAGAAGGCAATTAAATGTTCTAACGCAGTCGAAGAAATTTGAGCAGTAGGCGGTGGTAGAGACGAACATTATATCGGGAGTCTACAATTTCTGAAACAGTCTCTATTTTGTACGTTTTCTAAAAACTTGTGGTTGTCAATTTCACGAGGGAAAATTTGCGCAGCAGCGGTGGCTCTGAGCGATGTGCTTCAGGTAATATGTGCATACTTTTGATAAAACGAATTTATAGCATGTTTATTGCAAATTTCCTCGCTATGGTATGGGACATCATCGTCGTCATCATCAACATCATCATCATCGTCATCATCACCGCCACCAGCAACACCAGCGTGACCACTCTGTGGTATATTTCCCAAGATCTTGGGATTTTTGGGGTCGACTTGGGATCTGGGGATTTTGCACAATCTTTGGAATTTTTCTAAGGTCTACAGACTAGTTTTTACCGTACTTTTTAACAGTGGCAGCGAATCAGATTAGAAAAACTCGCTCAGTGTGTCTGTCTGAAAGACGTTTACTATTATTGTTACCTGTAAGTATTGTAATTAATTTAGTTAATTCCTATTATTGTTACCTGTAAGTATTGTAATTAATTTTGTTAATTCAATATTATGCTCCGGTTTTTTTTCTTTGTGAGTTCTTAGCTAGGCATTTTTGTGAGTAATTGTGATTGTTAAAATGCATTTCATATTTCATCACAACTTTTTCGTTTTCAGTAACTTGGGATTTTTGGTACACTTTTGGCCAATCTTGGGATTTTTCTGGAAAGAGCTTGGGATTTCAGAAAATGGAGAGTGGTCGCACTGAGCACCACCAGTTTCTGGTATGAGCCATTTGAATTAATGAATGAATGAGTGAATAATATGCGATTTACGTGCCAGATGTCAATACATGAATCAGAGGTGTTGTCAGTCACTATTAAAGCGGAGTGGATATATAATGGACAGCTGAGGGACCAAACTAAGTGTCTGATAGATTCACGAATTAGAAGGTTTTAAGTTGCCGCTGGAAGAATGAGATTGTTGGGGCTAACCCTATGAATAAAGAAATGTGGTAAAACCGTATTTTACGTTGCTAAATTATTCTAAATTATTCTACTGTCTTCAATGCCGTACTTGACGTTGATAAGTAAGCAGTCTACCTACGTGCATGATGACTATCATCAATCCAGCTTCCTCTTTATCAAGAAATATTTTCATCAATCCAACTTCCATTTAATTGGGAAAAAATTACTTTTATCAATCCCCAACTTCTATTTAACGAAAGGAATATTTTTCATCAATGGAACGTTTATTTAAGCAAAGAAATATTCTCATAGATCCAGCTTCTAATTATGGAAACAATTATTTTCATCAATCCAGCTTCTATTGAATCGAAAACTTAGTTTCATCCATCCAGCTTCTATTTACGGGAAAAATTATTTTGATCAATCCAGCTTCCATTTAAACAGAGGAATGTTTTCATCAATCCCACTTCCATTTAGGGAAACAATTTTTTTCATCAATCCAGCTTCCATTTGAAAGTGACAATATCAAATAATTTAGCAACGTAAAATACGGTTTAACCAGAAATGTCATCCCAGGCAGTGTGAGGCTGAGCTAAAGCACATTCACTGATGGCCTTACAAACAAAAGGTTCTGAAGATCGCTAGATCATGTGATACAGGCAGGGATGTGATGCAGGCACAGACGTGATAGTCAACAGTTACTGTAGATTTAGGATATGGAAGTTGGCTATGTGAAGGAGTTGATGATAGGTTACAGTAGCTGGATTTTAAAATCGATACACCAATGGAGTTGTAATGCTGGCAGATGAGTTTCCTACTGTGACACATGAGATGTGCTGCCAAATGCTGTAAGGACAGGTCGTATGTGCCTGGAGCTCTCAGATGGAATAGGTTGGTTTTGCAGACAGTGCTCAGAAACATGTTGCTTACAGGAAGAGCAGAGTCAACTTGTGATTTCATCTGACAGATTGACATTTGTACCAGTCTTCGGTTCAATGCTGAGAAACTGAAAGACGTGGATGAAACTTCTAAAGTCAGGTATTATAGGAGAATAGAACAGTTCCTAGGCTGCACCTGTTGTGGTGCTTCCTAGATGAGATGAGTTAGGTCGTCTGTGTACGGACTTCCAGAAATTAAATTCCATCACAGTTGTGGGTCTATTTGCCATGTTCAGAATGGGAATGCACGTTGATAAGGTTTGGAAGGCAAAATTTCATATCAAGCTGGAAATGACTAAAGGGTATCGACGAATTCCATTAGATAAGGAAGCCATTCGTTTGACAGGTTTAGTAACATCAGTGGATGTTTCCAATGAAAATTCATTCCATTTGGTTTCAGGATTATTAATTAGTAAGTTCTATCATGTTGGTGTCTAATGCACAAGGCATCAACTGATGGCACATCAAAACCAAGCCATGGTCAGGTGCAGAAGGCCAGTCCTTTAGATAGAGAGGCAGCCTACGGTGGACAAACAGTCTGAAAAAGGTAAGAGAGAGACAGAGACAGAGACAGAGACAGAGACAGAGAACAGGATCAAGAATGAATACAAGATCACAGAGGAAGAGAAGTGCACATTTGGAAACTGAAGACGAAGGGAGTCGGCATAAATCTTGGTACTGGGTCTTGTCTTGGTTAAGACGGAAACGATTTGAGGACAACCGTGCTGCTGCTTTGTAGCCAGATATAAGTTAACCACAGTGCTATCTATCATAAGGATTGTGAATTGATTGGCACTTATTTGAGAGCAGCTGAAGCCTCTAGGGTGCGCTCAACCATAACAGCAGCTGTGTTTGTAGGGCCATGAAAGTAAGCCTGTGTGTCATCAGCATATTCATTAATTCATTCATTACCAAGATTTATATAGCGCCCCTTCAAGGTTACTATACTCAGGAGCACTCCCGACCAGGCCCTTAGCCAGAAATAAAAAGTAGCCCTCCAAAAGCCCCCACGGTTCCAGTCTGACGGCAATGCCCCTACCCTACACTGAATGACCTATAACATTTATGCCCCTCCTGGGCCTCCAAACTAATTTCCACCCATCCTTTGAACGGGTGGCTGGCTAAGGGTCTGCCATTCATTGATTGACAATTGTGACAGGCTGTGAAAAGGAAGGCCTTAACAACCCAATTGAATAGCCTATTGTAAAAGTTTCCAATTAGGCCTACATCAAAGACTTAACTCTTCTGCAGTTTCCAATGTAATTAAATGACCCTTGGACACAGAGAAATTGGAGCAGTAGGCCTAGGACTTAGGTTAATTGAACTGTGACTGCTGTCTGGGTTATAATCTGCCCAAATAGAAGGATATCATTTAACAATTTATGCCCGTCCAAAATTTCCACCCGTCCTTTGGACGGGTGGCTGGATTTATATAGCGCCCCTTCAAGGTTACTACAAGGGCCTGCTCCCGACCCCAGCACGGCTGAAAAGGGCAGTTTTGAGGCAAGAATATTGGTGGGATAGGACACCCAGTGGACCAGGGACCCTCACCAGATCCGAGATATACATGCTTGAACAACTGCACTGGCTTCCTCTCTCTGCACACATTAAATTCAGAATCCTCATTTTGGTCTTCAAGGCACAAAGGGGTCTTGCCCCAAAATATCTAGCTGATGTTTCACTCCGGCCTCTTTCAGCTCCTCCTTGCATCGAACCATGGCTCAGTCCCGGTCCTTTACCTCAGTTGGTCCCTCTCTTTGGAATAAATTTCTCCATCTACTCGCTCTCGAATTCTAGCTGGTAACCCCTCTTCCACCTTTGCTTTCTCAATTTCTCTATTTCTTCTCTTGTGGCCTTGTGCACTGGGAGTGCCTCTGAATGGTTAATAACCCTACTAGAGGCACTTTATAAATGTTTGAGTACAATACAATACAATACAATCAATACAAGATAAACAGAAGGAAGCAAGAACCGATCCCTGAGGTAAGCCATGAGATAGATGGACCCAAGAAGAATGGGGGAACCAAAAACTACCGAGACAGAGCGATCAGTAAGGAATGAGTGGAACCAGAGAAGACCAGAGTCAGTAATCCCAAAAGAGTTAGAGAGCCGGTCGAGAAGGATGGTGTGATTGACAGTGTCGAAAGCAGCACTAATGTCATAGAGGGAAAGTAGAGTGACATGGTCCACGGCATGAAATACATCTGCCACAGGAGAGTCTGTTGAGTGCAATTTGCTAAATCCAGACCGAAGAGGAGGCATTAGAGAGTGAAGGTCGAGGTAGTGGACCAGTTGTACAGATACACATTTCTCAAGAAGCTGTGAGAGGAAAGACGAAGTTGAGATAGGACGATAATTTGAAGGGCAGCCCAGGTCAAGACCTTGCCTGTTGATAGAAGAAAAACCACAGCCCTTTATGCAATGCACATAGCCCTGGGCCAGTGAAAAGTTACATAATATTACCAAAAACAGAACAAATTCATCTGTAAATTCCTTAACTAAGAATGTAGGAAGTAAATCAAGTTCGCATACCTTCAAGGAAGTGTCCAGTATTAGTTGACGGATGGCATCAGGTTGAAGAGGCTTCCACAAAGAAAGAAGAGCTGGAGTGCTGGAGTGCTGGAGAAGACAGGAAGACGTGAGTTTTTCGTGGAATTAGAAATGTGATTGCCACCAACACATCTTGCAGCTGTATGTATCCACCCCAAGGAAAGACATGCTAGCAGTAATCGATTGGGCAATGGTATTAAACTATTAATACAGCTGGGTACTATACAGTGATGTAGCAAAAGCTTTTTCAGATTTCCTATGTAACTGCAATAGAACAGTGGTATAGTTTCAACTGAGCACCCATCAGAAGTGCTCTCTGTTTGTGGGTGGAAATCAGACAGAAATAGATAAGCTGAGTTAAGACTTGGGCAAAACCTTAACTTAATTAAGTTACCAATGCAGCGGAAATTAGTTTGTTCCTTGAAGTTCATAATTATAAGAGTACTATGATTTTGGTTTTGACTTGCAGTACCTAATTGTTGGATCTGATTTTATGTTTATTGATTTTCACAGTAAACCAATTCATGGGCAATTTTGGTTTGTTTCAAACTGAAGACGTCGTTGAAATGCCAGAATATAGCAGCTGAAGATCTGAGATGGCTGATCCGATGGCTTCCTATCTAGACTCGGCCGTACAGACCGATGACGGTTCACTGTTCAGTTACCGATCAGATGCTGTGCTCTGTGATGCAGCTACACAAACAGCGGATCTCAAAGACTATCTGCAAAGCTTGAGTATTACATCAGATGGAAGTATTTTGGGAATGGCCAGTTCGCTTAACAACGGCGGCACGGCCAGTTCGCTCACTGACCCAAGCAATGATAGCAGTATGATTACTGTCATCAATCAGGCTGATGTCAGGCCGAGCATAGATAAATCATTTGGTGTGGCAGAGACGGAGGACGATGATGATGGTGCCGCGTCTTATAAGGACATTGCAGATGAAAACAGTATTCCAGTCATTCACAGTCGTGGAGAATCTCAAAGAACTCACAGTCGACAGCCAGTAGGAACTCTACCTCAGGGTTAGTATGGTTCTTAGAGTCATTTCTAGCCTTATTGCTATCAGTGGGTGCCTGGAGGCCGAGGCAACTGCCTGTAGTGTGGCTTTGGGGCCAATAATGCAAATGCCTGAGAGCCTTGCAGTTGAGCTCCTGCCCATATTAGCCTGATTGGCTCTGGCAGACAAGGGCACAAGTAGGATAATTACAGAGCTCTGCTACTAGGTGTGGTTTGTGTAGCAGCAACCCCAAGGAAGGAAAACCATTGCTTAAACCAGCAATATAAAGGACATCAAGCCAGTGTTATTTCAGTTATGGTTTTTCAGTTACAGTTTCAGTTACAATTACTTAATTTATGATTTTTCAGTTACAGTTATAGTTACAGTTAACTGCAATCAGATTTTTCAGTTTCAGTTATTTTTTTATTTTTCAGTTACAGTTTCAGTTATTATTTTTCACATGTCATGAGTAACGACACACTGATCACAAGTATTCTGATCAGTTTTCCAGAAATATTTACGCAGCAAATCAATCCGATTTAACGTATTGTCGGTACTTTAAGGAAAACAAGACGTTCCAGAATAACACTTGCTCTGTTCCACTTTTGTGCGCATAAATCCCCACAAACTGAGCAAACACGCTCAATATATGCTTGTGAAGCTGGTGCAGATAGGAAGTCTTTCACATACACATCCTTTTATTTGCTGTGCAGATGATTTAGAAGATTTGTCGCATTTTTCCGACTATTAGCGTGTCACACTCGTGGTTTTCAGCGTCCTTGCCAGCAACGGTGCGAACACAACATTGACTCTTGTCGTCTGCGGCTTCGTAAACAAAATATTCCCACACGCCACTTTCTCCTTTTCGACCTCTACTTAGCTTAAACATTGTTCTCGTAGTCGTCGGTTGTTTTACAGTTTAGCGCCAATGACAACACAACGAAGGGAAAAGGAATGATGTCTTAGTAAGACCATCTTCTTAAAATGACCCTTCCGGAAAAGTCTGGCTGAAAACTTAGGCATATGGTCGCTTGCCTCTAAGTAGTGCTGAACAATAATTAATATAATTAATTTGTTATTAATATAATTAATATAATAGCTGGTATTTTTACATTTGGATACTTTGAACAGGCAATGATTAACTAAAATTCAAGGATCTCCAATCGGAATTTGAAGAGGTAACGTTTCCTTCCCAACCAATGAAGTGGACCATGTACTAGTCTTGATCTCTTGGGTGCTGCACCTCCACCTGCAAGAATCTCTGTGTGCAACATGTCTGTGTTTAATGACATCGCCCTTACTGCCAAATAATATTTGTACTGTTGGCAACCTGCCTTCATTTAATTTGCTAATGCCTTTGTTCTACTTAATTTGATTTAAACGAACAGTAAAAGCTACAACTTTGAGTGAAGAATGCTGGTTTCTTGTAGACAGAAACTGTGTCTAAATTGAGGCCAATTTATATGTCTTATATATTGTATACAAGACATATATAATGTTGTTCTTCTATGCTGACATTGACTGAATGTTATAATGGAGATGTGCTGCTTTGTCAGGCTAATCTTAGTTTCATATGTTTTTTATTTCAGAAATATTTCAGGATCAGTCACTAGATGGTGCTGTGACGATGCCCTTGTTGTGTCCAGTGGGACTGGAGTGCTTACTTGATACTAGTCAACTGGTTATACACACAGGAAACTTTCGTCATGACCTCTGTAAGTTTGTTTCTCTTTATCTGTCATATCTTGAGATGAAATCAAATCCATAAATGACCAGCTTAAATAATAATAATAATAATAAGCTTCGTTTATTAATTGAAACTGACACACCGCAGTATGATTACAAGTCATAGTATGAACGGATGATCACAAGTTATTATAGGAGTCGAATTTAACTGCTTGGCAGCCATACTAGGCATCCATCTGTCCTACTGCTCATTTTACCAACGCCATCTGGCGGATGAAAGGCTGAGTCGACCTTTGGGAGGGTAGCGAGAATCGATCCCACGTCCATGCTGATCTTTTGCTCTTCGTGCCAGAGTGTTACAATTACCCTAAACGCCCCTTCCCATTTGCAGAAAGTTATTTCCATAGAACTTTCAAAATTATTGCCTGTCTATGTATATTACAAGTAATGCAAACTGGCACGAGGCTTGATTTACCTTCACTTGAACAGTGTTGGGTTGCATTTACTCAGTTGCAGGTCCTAGGTTTTGGGGTTTGCTACCCATTCCGTTCGTTCTGTCAATTCTTTTATGTCATTCTCATCTAAACTAAAGACTCGTCTCTTTCAGGTCGCTTATCCTGGCATCTTGTTTCCATGATCTGTCGGATGATATGAATCTGGCTTTTAAAGTGGATTAGGATTATGAAGTGCTTGAGGTCTTGGGAATAATTGTGATAATGGTAGTTATAGAAATCGGATTAGATTAGAGAGAAATTTCATCAGAAATGAACTAAACACATTAGAAGCAGCAACCGACTTGGTGACAATGATTTTTGCCTTTGGAACTGTGTGTGTAGTACCATGGTTTTAAAAGTATCACTTTTTTCTGTTTACTATTTGTCATTTAACATTTCTTAATAACATTTCTTAACAATAACCACACAAATGAAGCACTAATATGGGCAAATTTGGGGATGTAAAAATTTTTTATAAGCTCATTGAACTAGACGTTGAATTTATTTATATTGTAGATAGATATTCATTTTATTGAGAAAAACAATCTGACAAAAATGCAGAAATGCTAACATGAGTGATAATTGATAAGAAGAGTTAATTAGAAAATTTTAAATAAACTAGTAAATATTTTTATATAAGGATCTGGGAATGAATTGAGAGTTATCTTTGGGTGGGAGAGTATGGTTGTGTGCTCCATGTCTTAATTGGTGAAAGGAGAGGGGTCGGAGTGGAGGTAGGAGTTGGTGAAGTACATGCTTGGGGTTGTGTAACATGGAGAAAAGGAGTTTAGCATCGGCTATATTAGTAAGTTCAGAGACTGTTGGAAAGGATTGTTGTATTCATTTGTATTCATGTAACCTAGTTAACGATTGTACACTAAAATGTAGTTTGCAATTGGTTTTCCAATAAAGAATATTCTATTTAGCTATCTATCAGTGTTTCTGTGTTTATCTATCTATCTATCTATATCTGTCACATGAATCATTAAAACTTAAACACAGTATTTCTAAAATTTAATAAACCTTAATATTTACTCATGTTGCAGTTTTCAATGTGAAGAACATTCGTAGAATGGAAGCCATTAATGAAATGAGGCGTGTTCTGTTTTACATTGAGCAGGGTAAGTTACCCTATTTCTGTATTGATTTGTATTCTGTAATGCTGTCTTGCTCACTCACTGTTGAATTTACTAGTGCTGCAGTTTCTATTAGATTTTTTTCTGGATTAATGATGTTGTCAATATTAGTTGGCATCCCCCAAGCAAAACCATTAGGCTACTGTTAATTAGTAATTTCCACAATGCCAGTGTCTAATGCACAAGGCATCAACCAATGGTGCACCAAAGCCAATTCGTAATGAAGTTGATATCCAGAGGATCAGTTTGCTGAGACAGAGAGGCGACCTATAACAGGTATTTTGAAAAGGTAAGTCTTGTGGTGCACGGTGGTGTAGGGGTATGTTCGGTGCCTTGCAGCCGGAGGGTTGCGGGTTCGAATCCACCTCAAGCCACCCTGGGCAAGTCTTTCACTCGCAATTGCTCATGCGCTCGGCGTGAAACTCCGATTCAGTGTCTGCGCTGTAGTCGGGAGCGCCTCTGAGTAGAAATCTTGAAGGGGCGCAATATATAACAAGTGCTCATACATACATACATACATACATACAGGTTAGGTGTGGCGCCTCTGGCGTGTGAACTCAGTCATGGCTTTGTAAAAAATCGTCGTTTTCTCAGATTCGGTTTCATTGTTTACTAAGTATAGTTACTCTAATAGTTCGGCTACTGCTTCTGGAGTTTAAGCCGTTTACTTTCTTGGATTACTAACGGTTTTCAAGGATTATTTTGGCGTGTTTTGTTACGTACTGTCGTGGCATGTACGCCCCTTGCATTCGTGTTTGTGTACACTGTGTAGTGCAGGGGTGCGCAACCTCCGCATGCGGCCGTAAGAGGGAGATTTGGCGGCCGTGGACGTAAGGTCCAATTATAATGTATTGGCGGCCGTGTGCATATTAATTCATAAAATATTTTTATTAATTCATTGTTTTAAACTGAGGTGATGTGACTTAGTCATCTTTGCTTCTGTGTTAGTGCATGCATATATCAACGAGTATTATAGGCCTACTCGGACATGCACACACCACACACACAAAACTCGCACACTGACACCCCTGTGAATGCACCATCTGAGTATGCATCCCTGCAGATGTAGCTCAGAGAGGCAGGCAGACTAATAATATCCATATTAAACAGTGGACAGCTAACTGCATATATTGTACGAGCAGAGGTGCAGAGAGGGATAGCGGTCAATGAAAGTTCCACTGTACAAATGCAACTTGACGGCAATCCTACTGTGTTCTTTACCACCGTCTTTGATGCCCTGCTGCAAGCATTCACTGAACGATTAAACGTCTCTAAGATTTGCCAGAACTGCGACTTGTTACTACTCCTCATCTGGTGGAGAGAGAGAGAGAATGCTCTCCTGGACCTCCAGACGGAATTGGTGGAGTTGAAGAATGACGAACAATTCCTAAACATGTTCGAGGATAAAACCGATTTATTAGAGGTATGAAAGTTGGTGGTGGAAAACCCTAGACTTTGAGAACTGTCATGGGCTCATGGCAAGAAATACTCTGATCCTCTTCTGAGGCATGGGCGTATTTAGGGGGTGGTTCTCTGGGTTCAACTCCCGAAATAAATGCATTACTGTTATTGACAACTAAAATGTAGAAATGTAGAAAAAATACAACAATTTCCAATGGGAACCCCCGAAAACTTAAACCCCTCCGAATCTTTTTCCTGGCTATGCCACTGTAAAAATCAGAGGCCCTACGTGTGTGAGGCAGTCTTCTCTCCGATGAATTGTTTGAAAAATAAGTACAGAACTCGAATGACTGACAACTTGTAGTCTGGAATACGTCTTAAGGTCTCCCGCCTTCTCATGCCTCTCCATCAATATCCAAGAAAGTGATTAATCTGGAATATTGTTAGCTACAAATTTGAATAGGATTGAAGATGTAGATAAAATTGATCGTGTTTCTTATTACTCTTCTATTAATGTTTGTGATGGAAAAGACTTGGAAGGCATACTGAAGTTTGTGGAGAAGGAATAGACGTCAGTCAACATAATTGTAACAGTTAACACAGTAAACGTCCCACACGTGTATTTTTTTTACATAACCTAATAGCGGATATCTTGGCGGCCGTGGTGAGAATATGAGCCTTTAATGCGGCCGACATTAACGAAAAGGTTGCGCACCCCTGGTGTAGTGTGTACACTGCAAACCTCATTCGACAACTCAGCACGTTTCTGTCGCTGTAGTCAGTTTAACAGTTTAATAGTTCGGTTACTGCTTTTGGAGCCTACGTGGTTTGCCTTTTTCGATTACTCTCGGCATTCCAGGATTATTTTGCGCGTTTTGTTACGTACTATCGTGGAATGTCTACGCCTCATGCGTACGCGATTGTGTACACTGCTGACCTAATTAGGTCACTCAACATGTCTTTGGCGCCGCCTCGTCAGTCAATTCGGAAGACGTTATTCCGTTTTGGTCTATGGCGCCCAGCTTATCTTCGGTCCTTGCCGTCTCCGCCACCGACTGCTCCTCGCCAACTTCCAGCTTCGCCTTCTTCGGCCATTCGTTTGGCCACTCTCAACGTATGTTCCCTGAAGAACAAATACGTGGCCGTTGCTGATCTCATCGTAGCCAATGACTTGGATGTCTTGGTCGTCGTTGAGTCCTGGCATCTCAGGGGCTTCTGCACCAGCTCTTTGCAGATAATGTCCAAGCTTACATCCATTCCCATCCATCAGACTCAGTCGGTACTGTACAACAGATGTGCCTAACGATAGATGTTCTTTCCTCTTGGATGGCCTCAAATCGACTTCTCCTAAATCCTTCCAAGACTCAGTTTATTTGGCTAGGTGGCCGTCGGCAACTAGATGGTATTGATTTGGTCCAGCTTACTAGGGTCTTTCCTGATATAACTTTTTCCCTAACGGTTTGTGACCTGGGCCTCGCCCTTGACCAAGAACTTAGTCTTTCTCAACATGTGAACTTGATCTCTCGAAGCTGTTATTATCAGCTTCGCCAGCTCCGAGTGGTTTCTCGCTCTCTTTCTCATGACGCACTAGTGGTTCTTGTGCATGCCTTCGTTACTAGTTGAATTGACCACTGTTGCTCGATCCTCGTTGGCCTCCCTCTTCGGGTTCTGGGGCGACTAGATCGAGTTCTGCGCTCAGCTGCTCGGCTTATTGGGCGAATTCCCAAATTCGGCTCTGTCTCTGCCTATCTTCGCGATGTCTTACACTGGCTGCCTGTGGCCCAACGGATCTCATACCGGATTGCTTCTTTGGTTTCACGCAGCATCCTTGGCTGTGCTCCATCTTACCTGCGCAACCTCTGCCGCCCAGTGTCCGACGTTGTAGCGCGTCGGGCGCTTCACTCCGAGACGACGGGGCAACTCCTACTTCCACGGGCTCGCTTGACTGCTACGCAGCGCCGAGCTTTCTCGGTTGCAGGCCCCTCCATCTGGAATGACCTGCCATCAGAGCTGCGCTTGCTACCTTAGACAAATCAAACTGGGTTTTATAAATCACTTAAGTCTTTTTTCTTTTGCCGTGGCTGGACTGGGAGCACTCCTGAGTAGACTTCTTGAAGGGGCGCTATATAAATCTCCAGAATGAATGAATAAATGAATACATACATAAACTTCTATATGCCTCCCCATTCTGGTTGGGTCTTACCCAGGCTGCCGATACAGAATGCCTGGAAAAACTTAAAAAGAGCCAGACGCCTAGGTTACCTAGAACAATCCTTTCCAACAGTCTCTGAACTAGCTAATATAGCTGATGCGAAACTCTCTCCATATTACACATTTTTTACACAACCCCAAGCATGTACTTCATCAACTAGAGCACACAAGCACACTCTTCCACCTAAAGACAACTCTCAATTTATTCCCAGATCCTTATATAAAAATATTTACTAGTTTAGTTTAAAAAAAATTCTAATTAACTTTTATTATCCATTTATCACTCATGTTAGCATTTCTGCGTTTTTGTCGGATTGTCTTTCTCAACAAAACGAATATACTATGTATATTTGGCAACGTCAGATGTCCATTGTCATGGATGCCAGACAGTAATCGGTTAATAGAACATTGCTGATGTAAATACAAATACAGTCAGAATTGATTGTACATTTCTTTGTAATTGATTTGTCTTGGAATTACTAAGATCATTTTTCTATTGAATTTGTGGTATTTCATGTAGACATGCGTTGTGTGATGTATGTTTGTGTTTAAGATCCTCCTCCTCCGCTCTTTGAGAACTCCTTTCTCTTCAGGTTCTATAACCGAAATAAGCAGGCAAGTCTTTCTTCACAATTTTATCGAATTTACTTCTTACTGATTATTTAAATTGCTTTTAGTCTTGTGGGAGTAAGGGTGTCATCAGAGTTAATGGTGTTTTGTTTGACTATGTATAAGTTAATTTGTTTAACTTATTGAGCTTAGTGGAGAAAGTCCTAATAACTGTAGTGGCTGCAGGCTGATAGGGAAAATCGATAAGCACATTTAAAATGTTTGTAGCAGAGTCTAAATTTGTGTGTGGGTTTTTGTAATAGTTTATTGTTGTGCAGAAAGAATGATTGCTTTCTTGAAGAAATATTGTGCTCATAATGTACAGTAACTACGTGTTGCATTGGCTCAACATTCTTGTATTAACTCATTTAAATTTGTTGAGATACTATTCCTTTCTTTCTGAGTGCTTCATTAAGTTAGAGGACAATTTATGATATCAGGCACAGTCACCCAAGGCCACCATTTACCACTTGCAACACTGTTATTATGTGGACATTTAAATTGTCTTAATCAGGTACTTCTCACTTGCTCAAATATATTCTGTAGCCACATTCTACTCTGCTCTCAGGTGTCCATTAACAAAGTTGGTCTTTGTCGTTCGGCAACTACCTGGCTGGCTACTAACAAATGCTCCACCTGCACAAATTCATCCCCTAGTGACACAATGGATGAATTGCTTTTCCTTCCTTTCTGATGACAAATGCCATTCTAGCTAAGATGACATACAGGATATGCAGACACAGTGTCATCATTCCTTTGTTGCCATCAGCATCATTTGCCCTCCTTCATCCATCTATTCTTTCCTGAACAATTCACCCATCTCCAAGTCATATGCGTTATTTTCCTCTGCTACTTTAATATCTTAATTCTCACATGCATCTATCTCTTGTTAAACTTCATTCCCTTCTGATATTACATCTTTCTGCTCTATGCTTTGTTCAGAAGTAACATTAATCTTTTTATGGTCCATTTGTGCAATCTGACATAGGGTCCAGTGTTCACTACATAGGCATGTTTGTCCACATCATCATCACTTCACAGTCTTGCTCCAACTATGCAGGAATAGCTTAACCTGCTACACATTGTAAACTGACTTTTCTCTCATATGGTCAAAACAAAAAAACCTGCAAATAAAAGATACATTTGCAATCATAGTGATGAGCTCTCAATTGTTACACCAAAAGTTTTAATTTTGTTTGATAATGTGATTCAGTTCCTGCAGGGTCAATCGATGAATGTGAAGAAAAAGCTACATTATATTGGTGGGTTGTAACAAGAATGGCCTCTGAATTATCTGCGTTGATTCTAGCACTAAATGTGAAGAGAAGACTTCAGGTTCAGTTTTAGCTACTATAAGAAGTTTTCACATAGAGAGAGAGAGAGAGAGTGATGTAGAGTTGAATACCATCAGCATATTGACGATTTCTTTCCAAACATTGTGTGCAATTTGACAAATAGGTAAAATAAAGATCGAAAAAGGAGAGACCCAAGGAATGAACTTGGGGCACACCCAAATATCAGGCACCATAATCAGGGCAAGAAAAGTTATTGTGGAAAAATTACTAGATAATGCAAGAAATATCCAGAGAAGAGTAGATGTTGTGGGACAAGGCCAAGGAGCTGGCGATGGACAGAGACAAGTGGAGGAGATACGCTGCCCAAGGACTACATACTAAGTAAGGGAAGAGCAGAACCTGAAACTCCAAATGATGTGTGGAATCAATACAATAAAAATACGATGATCAACAGTATTGAATGCACCACTCAAATACAGCGATATGAGAGGAGATACTTTGCTAGAATCCATTGATTGAAATATTTTGTGAAGTGTGCCAATGGGAGCAATCGCAGTTGAATGTTTATGACAAGCAGATTGAAAAGGACTAAAATCAGGGATGATGTTACTTGCTTTGGGAGACATACTACAAGCAATTTAGAGATGTTCAGGTTGGAAATATATCTGTAATGAACCAGATCTAGATCAGCTAATTGATAAAAACTATATGCTAGAGAAAATGCAGCCGTCTTGGCCACATTCGCAGAGGTATATTGCACTTGCTCTTGTTCTGTTTACGAAGATTAGTCACAGGTTACTTTAACTTGTATGAGTTGAGGTTGAAATGAATTGATGTGATGAATTGTTTTGTTGCAGGAAGTGATGCAGGTTTACAATCCCGCTTCC
Organism: Aporrectodea caliginosa; assembly: GCA_020284085.1. Taxonomy (NCBI): domain Eukaryota; kingdom Metazoa; phylum Annelida; class Clitellata; order Crassiclitellata; family Lumbricidae; genus Aporrectodea; species Aporrectodea caliginosa. The sequence goes on from JACEVL010000100.1 coordinate 825,606, forward strand.
CACACTTGCCTTGCGTGTGGCCTCAGCTGGCAGTGGTTCCGGTTCTGTCGATTCCAGGCGGTTGTCTATTCGCCACCTGGAACAGTTGCTGGATTCATCAAACGCCAGTATGTTTTATGTTACAGTCAGTTGAATTTTTGTGTCAATAATCTGCTAATAAATGAATTTCTCAAAGGGGAGCATAGACTTACTATAGATAGTGATAGATGTACAAAGTTTAAGGACTGCAATTGCCTATTCAGGGTGTCATGGCACCATAATTGATTGGCTGCCTGTCTTAGTAAGTAAATAAGTAAGTAATTAAGTAGCCTTTGCTAACTTAGCCATTAGAACTCCTCCAGTCCACTTCTAAATTATTCTCTTTAATCTTCAATGGCTGAGCTGTTCTGCTTTTTCATTTCTGATAAAATGATGAACCTTTGTAAGCTTTTGTATTAATTTCTGAGCTGTGACTGGTGAAATCAAAGGTGACTTTTCCACACAAGTCACAAAACAGAAGTTATCTGTTTTCATCTTTACAGTTGCTGTAATTTCGACAGTCTGATATACCTAGTTAAGTAAGTGAATAAGTTCCCCTCCAATTCCTTTGTTCTCATGTTTTCACATCAAACGCAGCCATGAATAAAAAGATACAAGTTATATATATATATTCGTTTAATTGAAAATCACAATCTGACAAAAACGCAGAAATGCTCACATAAGAGATTGAATAGAAGATAAAACACAGAAGTAATAATAAGGTATAGTAATAATAATGTAATAATAAAGTAGCGGCAGCCATAAACAGGCGCCCAGTCCTGGTGTAGGACTAGCAAGCAACCTGGAAGGCGCCATCGGTCAGGTTGATGATGATAAGTGTTAGAGGTAATGGTGTGTTCATGGGTAACCGGTTGATGCTGCAAAGGTGTCGTATTCGAGGTATAACGGTAGATGTTAGAATCCTGTCATGATATTTGAAGCTACATATGGTGGTTGATGTTATTGTTATATGTACTGTCCAATGCTGTGGGCCTGCGGAGAAGCGCTTGGAAAACGCGGTTGTTCGCTTTCAACACACACAAATGTACATGACGCCGGCAATGTAGTGACGATTGAAGTTCTTAAAATCGTCCAAAAAGGCGTAAATCCACGTGGGTGGCTCTGCAGGCATTAAAGAATCCGACTAGGTCGAAAAATATCCTCGAAAGAATGTGGTGATTGATGCAATCTTTATTGTCTAATTCAGAAAGCCTACGGAGGAGCACGTGGATAACGTAGCTGTTCGTCGTTAGCAAAAACATAGCGGCAGCCATGTTTGTCAATTGAAGGTATTAAAAATCGTATCAGAATGCGTAATTCCTCGCGGCCGACTCAGCAGGCAGTACAGAATCGGGCTAGAACGCCTTATATCCCCGAAAACACAAGCCTTTGTCAGCAAACGGCTTAAAAACCAAGAAAACGTCACATTTCCTCAAAACAAAAGTTGGCGACGACCGGATGCGCCGCCATCAACCAAAGTTGCTGCTTATTGTTTGTTCGTAAATTATATTATTAATAATTACAGTTAAGAAGAAAGTGTATTCTGGTGTTTAGGCAGACCTGCTTTGTTCAGGAGTATGAGATCCTTGGACCATGTGAAGAAGTTCTCCTAAGACTTAGAGGATCTCCATCTGATCTAAAGGTTCGTGGTGTGTTTTTTCTGCATGGTTGGATTTGTGAAATTTTGGTCAGAGGATGTGGAACCTGGGATGTGAAAGCCATGGGTACCTAGAGGTCCCTTAAAGTATATTCAATGTATCTGGGTCACATCAGTTTAGATCCATGCTGTTCAACATGCGGCCCATCGGCTGATTTTAAGTGGCCCACCCAAGATCGCTAAATTTGTGCAATTTGTGTACAATGAAGTAAAAGACAAAGTCACTGGAGGTTTACTTGTTTACTTTTACTGGTATACTCTTTGGTGTCGAACTATTATAAAGCATGCCATACATTCATTCATTCCGGATATTTATAAGCGCCTCTTCAAGAAACCTACTCAGAGGCGCTCCCAGCCCAGCGACGGCCAAACAGAAAGGACTTTAACATACATGGCATACATACAAGTAATTATTCAATATGATTATTCCCTAATAAATTTTAATACAGTTAATAACTTTAAAAAAAAATTTAGCTGTTGCTTTTGAGTTTACTGGTGCAACCCTCGGCTTCAAGAATAACTTCTTTGGTGGCTCACAGTGTCAAAAACGTTGCACTGTATTAGATAGTCATGTTCCACTACTGCTTAGAGGTTCTTGCTTAGCTTAGCTACTACATGCACAGCGTAACGTCGATGAGTCATTAGGTTGTTGACTTTTTGCAAGTGCTGAGCATTCGCAAACTTTAAACGATGTTAGAATGACTCATAGGCATGCCTAGACTTTTTTGCAGATGTGCAGATTTGAACATATATAAAGCAGCCACAACTGTATTGTAATGAGACTTGAGAGCAGAAATTGGTAAGATACTTTGATACATATTTGAGTTACAGGTCATGTCATTGATTTGACTGCTAATGATAGCAATTTATAGATTTATGTAGAACTGCTTACATTGGTGACATATACTGATTTAATAATAAAAGTTTGCTTATTTCCTCAAGCTAATCGCCTGTTTTCTTCCATTTTGAGCATTCTTGTATTTCCTGTTCACTTGGCGACTACCATGCCTCTGATTCAAGTATCGTTGTTTGGCACGTAAACCTCATTATTCTTTCATTCATTTCGTCAGCTAAAACCTTGAAATGTAATTACCTAGTGACACATTAACCCCTTTGATTTACTTTCTGTTATTAGGTCTATTCTGTAGATCTGCAACATGAACTTGGGCGCTTGAGTATTCACGGCTGGGTTGGAGTTATGCATGAAATTCGAAGAACAGCTAGTGATTACGGACTAACCTGTAAGCTTTTATGCAATATAAACTTCTGTCATTGCTTTTTACATATATATGAATATATTTACATATTCATATATATAAATATATGTGATGCCAGGGGTCAAAACCCGTTGCTTGTGACTTCCTAGATCAGTGGTTCTTAACCTTTTCAAGGGAGCCGAACCCCAAGAGAAATCCATGACCACTCACCGAACCCCTCAAGTTTGAGCAATAATTTTTTAACTAATGGGAACAAAAGGAAATAAAAATTGTACCAAAATGTGATACACTATTAATACATTCAATACATGAACTACTAACAGTTAACTAACCGTACCAACAAAATGTGTATATATGCTTGGAAATCAAGACGTCTTAGATGAACAGCACTTGGTCTTGATTTTTCACTCACACTCACTGACCCTGGATATGTATATATTTCAGAGGACCTCTGCCGAACCCCTGGGACTGGCTCACCGAACCCCAGGGGTTCGGTCGAACACTGGTTAAGAAACACTGTCCTAGATACTGAGCTAGAAGCTGAAATAGGTGAGACCGGTCAAAATGTAGAATATTCTTCAATTTAGCAGTTGCCTGTGAATTTGCCATAATATGCAAAGTAGTAATCCGATTTTGATGCCGTTTGTTTTATTCGACACAGTATACAACCCGTTATTGTCTATCAAACTTTCAGAATAATCAAGTAATGGTTGCTGAGGACTTTGATGACACGAATATTCCGATACTTTTTGTTCAATTTTTTCACTCTATACCAATGAAAGAATCAAGTTTACACGTATAACTTCAGTTATAAAAAAGATATTTTCATTCTGCAAATGTATTTTGAAGCAGATTAATTGTAGAAAATGACTGAATAAAAAGGTCATAAACCGACATGTGATGGGTTTTGACCCCTCGTGTCACATATATGTATATATATATATGTATTTATACATACATGTGTACAGCTGACTATCCGTGCCTCAGATTCACATTTTGGTGTAACCTTGCGAGCATTACATGTACATATTTAATTATTTAATAATAATAATAATAATAATAGTAATAATAATATATATTTATGTATAGTCAGCAAAGATCAATAATAAACAATTATTAAACAAAATTATATTACATTTATTAAAAGTAAAATGTGTATACTGAATGCAGTACTAGACTACCATAGCTCCATGTGGGCTAGATATATGACAAATACGTATTTTGTTAAATTGGACTAACCTTGCAACTGCTGATCGTGTAGATCTACAGTATGATGTGCATTTACAAAGACACCCAGTCCATCCATTCAGATATAAGTCCTTCATTTTCATTGCTACAACAGTCATATTATCAGCATACAAACTGTGTGTCGTCTGACACTTTAGTTCATGTATCCGGCTGTTCCTGCAGTAGAGGCCAAACCCATGTTGTTGTGTGTCTAGTGCTGTTATCTATTGTATAAAACACAACTATATTATTTGTTGACTCCTGTCGACATTATCATTGATTGCAGCAATCTACCCCTAGATGTTGACACCTGCCTTCAGCCCTTAATATCGACCTTTGTCAAGAACAGCCTCGAAAGTGTTACGAAATCTTCTCTCAATACTGAGAACATGTCAAATTACAGACCCATCTCAACTTTTAATTTTATACGTATAATTTTTAAAATGAGTAGTTATGAATCGTATGCAAACCCACCTTGCAACTCGGTAATCTCCCAGTGAAAATCATTCACTGGGATATTATTTTTATGCTGATATACATTTCATTTGGTAAAGTAGCTGCATATGCTCTTCTTGACTCATCTGCCGTCTTTGACACTGTCAAACGTGCTTTCTTGCCCTTTCACCTTGAGCACCTTGAGTTTGGTGTATCTGGTCTGGCCTCAGACCGATTCCATTCATATCTAACTCGTAGTTCACAGTTTGTCTTCATCAATGGAGCAAAATTGGATCGAGTATCACTCACCTGTGGCGTCCTTCAAGGCTCTGTTCTTGGCGTCTTACTTTGCTCTTTCCAAACTACTTCGCAATGTGTTTTACTGAGTCAGAGATGTCTGAAACACTAGCTGTGCGCTGATGACACTCAATTCTACATTTCCAGCAGTATTTACTCCTTTTCCAGCTCTCTCGCTCTGTTGTGTAACGTCTTTAACTGAAGGATGGCAGAAAACAGACTGCTCTTAAACCATCCGAAACTGAGTTTCTCCTTTTTTGAACATCACCGTAACTGAACAGATTTAATTCTTTGAATTCTATCCACATTGAATCCACCTCATCATATCACCACAGCTGTTCAGCCTGCAATTTTGATCAATCTGTTTGCTGAGTGACAATCGGATGTGCCAGTCAGTGAACACTTTAGCTCTATATGCACGTCTGCCCACTACGACATCCTTGATATCCACAAGACACATGCCACATTGCATTTCCTGTACTCACTTTATTGGCTAATATCCAGTTGTCTTGACTGCTGCAGCTCACTTCTTACTGGCATTCCCAAAGTTAACTTGATGAAGTCCAAAATACATTGGCCAGAACTATCACTAAAATTCCAAAATATGAACATATATTACCGATCCTTGGCAGCCCATAGAAAAGTAAATAGCTTTCAAAATTGGGCTAATTGTATACAAGATTTCTGCCATACTATTTTATTTACAATCTTCACTTGACCAGTCAGCTGCATAGCCAATCACTTTGGAGTCCAGTTACAGCTGCAGTATGCTCAGCTGTATGTGTAAGAACTCTGTCACCAACGGATCGATACTTGCAAGACTTTAATACTCTTCAGTGGTTCTGCTTCAACAGTCATAAACCCATTCTGAGGCAATCATGTTTGTCTCATGCCGACAACTGCGCTCTTTTCCTTCTCTTTCCAGCATTGACCTTGCTGATACTGTTGTTCCATTATCAAAGACTGTCAAAACCACTTGGGGTGACCCTGGACAATGTGAGTCCTCGCTATATTATTCAGGACTCAGAGTTTGATCATAACTCAAATTACTTTGGTTCACAAAACTGCCCTCCAGGCTAGCACTATGTAGGCTATAGTGAGTAAGCATGTATCAGTTAAAGAGTTTCTTGAAGATAAAATTATAACATATATTTAGTGTCATAAGAATATGCAAACAACAGTCATAGCATCTGAGCATAGAAACACTTTCCATGAAGGTTTAGCTGTTTATTCAACGTGCTGAATGCGAGATTTCTGGTTCTTTATTTCAGTTCCAATTGATTTAGATGTACGTGTCAAAGCTCTTCTTCTGTCATCTGTCATTGCAATTGTAAGTAATTCACAACTTAGCCTTTTTGCTTTTTAAGTAATATCAGGAATCAGTGGATACTTATTGTGTACGTACCAGTATGTGTGCATGGATCCGGATACACTAACTAAACGGTGTTTTAGTAGATCACTGCTGTATAAAACTTGATGTTGCACTGTTAGTCAAGGATTTAGCTATCACTAATTCAAATTTCTGAAATGTTGTTTTAGATGTCCCTAGTTAACGGGATCTTGATCCCTTTTGGGACTCCTCTTGCGGCCAATCCTGATATTTTATGTTGAAATGTTATGTGATTTTATTTGACATGGCTTCAATAAAAGAGTTTTGATTGAAAAAAAGCACTGCCTGCACCCACCAGTCTATACAAAGTTAAATGTAATTAAGAACAGAATTGTCATAAGCATACAAAACAATGCAAAGGAAACTAGAAGAGTGTACCACACACACACACGTAGAACCCATCCAATGGATTTCCATCCATAGTTGATAGATGACATTGTGTTCAGTGTCTATGGGCCAAGCTGTGTTGATAGTGTGGAACGATGAATGACGGATGGGGTAGCATTTGCAGCACACATTACATGATCTCCGTCCAGCAGTCCTTCACTGATGACGCACATCCAGCTACCATATCCATCTAAGCACCACATGCATGCAGTGGTTACAGGCATTCATCGCCTGGTGATTGGTAGGCGAGTGACTAATGGTCGAGGTCTGCTGTCCTTGGATCTCATACTCGACTTTTGATGAGGAAGCCCATCTCTTTTCGTAGAGTCACGTATATCTAGAGCGTCGGAAAGTAAGTCTTGGACACATTGCCATGTCTGAAAAGCTCTGCAGTGTGCTAGAGGAGTCTGAAGGTGAACTGGATGAGAAACTGAAGGATCCAGGAGATTACTGAGCACCTTCAATCTCTTGAAAAGGAGAGCTGCACTCATATGAAATCCTTTCTCAGCATTCCTGTCCTGATGGAGTACATGCTTATCGAAGAATCCATCGTGTACTCCATCAGGACAGGAATGCTGAGAAAGGATTTCATATGAGTGCAACATTTCCTTTTGACAACAAGTATACAGCAGTATAGAAAAGAAGAACCTCGTGAGCAGAGTTTTAAACAGGCAGGTGTTGAGGGCTCCCCAGATTTGATGTAATTAAAAAAATTTGATCAGAGAATCAAAAAAGTTGGCTTATGTCTCAGAAAGTGAAATAAGAAAGTTAAAAAGTGTTATGATGGTGAAATGTGCTCTGCCGCTTGCATTTGTCATGCATCTACATAATGGCAGCGAACCCCAGAAAACACTTTGTGACCCTGACCCCCGACCCAGAGGTTGGGAAACATAAATTGTCTTATCTAGTGTCAAGACAACTTGTTGGTTTCAGTCAGAAAATCACAACTTAATCACTTCTTCATCATACTAAGCATAAGTCTAATATGCAAGTTTAGCAACAGTAAACTCCATCATGTTAGATAACTGAGCAAATTCTGCATTTAGACAAAGTAATCCACCGAAACGCAGAGAAGACTGACCTACGACCAACATGGCCAGCGAACATGTACAGAATCTTGTCTGAGAAGATATGCAAGAAGATGTTGGCAAGGGATAGGTTGCAGAATGCATTATTCATGGTATCATATTTTGTCAACAACCTGCCATAGTAACCTTTGGAGCAGGGCTTTCAGAGATAAGATTACATAAATTTGTAGGTTAGCTATGGAGACAAGTTTACAAATAATGTGACATTGGCGCCTAAATTTGAGGAGGTGAAAAGGGAGATGGAAGCGTTGCCAACACCTGTCAAAGAGCTTGGAAGGGGTGTGACAACCCTCTTGGAAGGGGTGTGGCAACCCTCTTAGGCTTTGTAGGAATTTGCTTGTCCCGGATTTCATTAAAAGTTGAATTCAGTTTGGCAATACCATCTGTCTGGGCTGGGCATGACCACAGGTGGAGGCAAGGATATCGGCTGTGAAGGTTGAAAGACTGAGCATCGTCAGCTCTATGTCTCCTAGGTAGGTAGTTGCAGTTTAACGACACTGTGTGATAACAAAGATCATTAGCGTCGCCCTCCTCCTTTATCCAGGCTTGGGACTGGCACTGCGAGAAAGCGAGCAGTGGCAGAGTTACGATGTCTCGTTTTACAGTGAGTCAATTAACTGGGATTCAAGATGCAGACCCAGAAAGGACCAGAGACCCACTCAGTACTTAGGGTTGACTATTAACACAGATAATACATTTAAGCTTACATGTAGCACAGTTATGTGCTTAGTGAAAACTTAAGCAAACTAAGACAAGCTAATAAGGGCAACTGTACATTGAATGAAGCACCTATTAGAACTTAAGACAACAGAATACTATGCATGCAATCAATTCAACAATTGATACACATACTTTAAAGAATTTGTATCTGCCTCGTAAACAGTTTCACATTTGGTAATTGATTAATTATTTAGTTAAATGTTATTATGCATAATTTGACTTCATTTTTGGCACCACAGTAGAGCAGCTGTTTTGTTAATGGACTGGTTTTGGTGTTTTGCATTCATTTGGTAGGACTGGCTCTACTCCACACAGGGTGGTCGAAAGTGAGGAAAAATGCTCCATTCAGTTACATAAGCAGCCCTACCGCTTGTTTCATGACGTCGCTGCCTCTTCTTGCATGACCTCAAGTGCAATGAAGAAGTTCTCGTACATCTCTGCTGACTGCATCTCCTACAACAGAAAAATGTTAAAGAATTTTGTTTATAATGAACAGAAGATGACATTTCAAAACGGAGCAAATACTATTAATCTAGTCTATTAAGTCTGTGTACCGGAGGTTGTATGCAACTGGTAATTGAACATGTGGTTACCGTACTAGGAATGAGAGTATCACTCTATTCACAAAAAGGTGTTGCAGAATTTTGCACAAATTTTAAATATGATTACTAAATCTGCATTTTTAAATTATAATTTCTGACACTTTTGAGTTAATCCATTGAGAGTTATAAAATTTAAAAAGCGCCAGTTGATTGGTTCCATCGTACAAAGATAGAAGATAATATGCTTTACTAAGGGAAGCATATTGCTTAGGCTACTTAGAAAAGCAGAGCTACAACTGCTATTATAAATTTAGAAGTAACTGCATCAGTTGAGTCTTAGTTTCTCTGGTTCAAGGGAGCTTTAAATATTTTTCCTCTGAATCGATCAACAACGTCAAACTGATTGTTCTATCTTTGTGAATGTGAGTCATAGCCAATCAATCCCTGCATATTGTCGTTATGGAAGCAATTGTACTTTAAAATCGTTTGATTTGTTTAACATGTTAAAGATAATTAATTTGCAAGTTAATGTGCAATCAACAGAACTGAAGTGGCAGTGTAAAAATACACAGTTATCAGTAGTATGACAAGCTGGCTAAGAGTATGGCACCGCTCAACAAAATAATTAAAATAAGTAACAGTGGAGATATGTTATGGATTACAATCCTACTGATTTTTTATAAGAGTAAAAATGAATCAATAGAGAGATTACAGCAGAATGTGACAGGGGTACTTATGCATCTAATGCACGTTGTGTCATCTTAGGAATTGTGTGGTAGCTGTTGTGATGGAAAAAAATAACTATCACTGCTAATTTTACTAATTAATTTTAAGGTCACTAAGCACAGGGGTGCTAGTGGGGTTCAGTAGCCTTATGCCTTCAAACTGTAGACGTGTTTGGAGAAGATATAATCATGCCATACCAGATACCAGCTCAAGTCCAAGCTTTTCAAATTTAATGCAGCATCATAACTCGGTAAATATTGATTTTCGTGATGTTCTGAGCATTTAAGCACAGAAAATGGTCATCTTAATTTATCCTTAAGACATCAAGTAAACTGCTAAAAACAGTTTATGTTCACAGCTTCATGCAAGTTCAATTTTCCATTTAAGGATTCGAGATGATGAATGTGCAATTATGGAAATAGAAAATTGTGTTATGTTGTTTTAAATATTAGATACTGATTAAGATATTTGTGTTTCTAGTTTTGTTTTTGTGAAATTTGTTATTCTGGCATTTAGAATTTGGTGAACAGGTATCTAGAATTGTGCTATAGTGGATATTAGTATTGCAGAAAGTATTTTTAAAGTAATTATGTGAAGTATTGTATTGGTCAATTTATGAAACGCCTTTTGCAGAGAAAACTACTTGGCTGGGTATTCCTGGCATGAGAGCCCTGAGGAAATAGTCAAGGCTGAACTGTTAAGGCAGCAAGTTACAATAGTCATGCATCTACCTGAATGCAAAGACTGGGTGGAAGAGTCTTCCAGAGTGATGGTTGCACCACCACAAAAACTCTGTTGGACCATGGAAGCCCAGCAGGATAGAAGCAGAGCACTCCAGTCAGATTGTAATCACAGATTTCTATTGCATCGCTTCAAGAGAGAATCATCGGAGGTGCTTCCAACCTAATAAGAGCAGAAAACAAGGATAGGACAGAATAGAGGTAAAGAAAGATTAAGGAGGCTGAGACCAACAAAAGATGTCTTAAAAAGACAGGTGAGGGAGATAACAAAGTGTATCTGAGAAGCTGAACAAGCTGAGAGTCATTGGAGCCCGACCACAGAAAACGAGCGATCAGCAGCAGCAGCTGAATTCCATAGCTGATATTTGCATGGTTGTGAATTGCAGTAGCCAACACAAACACACATAAATCCCATCAACAGAGACAAATCATGTCACTAAAAATAAAATGTTGAGACAGATTATCTGACAGCTCTGACCTTCTGAGGTGATAGTAGCCGGAGTGAATTAGCTGATAGAGGATTGGCCAAAACAGTAAGAATGCCGTCAGTCACAGATTTCAGGCATTGGTAGTAATGGTACAGGAAGTAAAAGCATCAGACAACGAGATGTAATTGAACTTGGTCTGCAGCAGCTTTGTTCCAAACTATATCATTTGTGTCCTTGCTATTGTGTTTTCTGTGCTTTGAGCAAAGTTTTGCTGTTAAAGTGTTTTTGTGCTTTGATCTGAGTTTTTAGCAAACAAGTGACTTTCATTGTAAGCGATTCTTAGTTTTCATGCATTAGAAGCACTGAATATTTGAGGATGGCATCTGGCTGTCATCACAGTGCATCTGTTACATGCAGTGTGTTTTGTGTCTTTTTAATTTTCTATAGTAAAGCCACTAGTCTAGCATTATCTTCTTCCATTTTCTTGGTGTTTCCTTACTGCATCTCATTCTTTCTCTCATCATTGTGCAGTTGATTAAATCACTCCTGCACAGTGCATAGTGTACCTTTCACTACAATGCCCTCATTACTTCTCACAGCTAGTGGCTCTTTCAACTGTAAACCAGCCAAATAAAACATCATGATAATGCCCAGAAAGATTTGTAATACATCTAGAATAACTTTTTGCTAATTTATCCAGAATAACCAACTACACACCAGCTCTTGTAATGATTAAGTGCTTCTGTATAAACTGGTTTGCGGAGGTTTCTCTTCAAAACCTTGTTCATTATGAGGTGCAGACATGTTAAGATCTGTGTTGAGTTCTCTTTTACAAAGTTGCCTAATATTTACAAATTGCTTACTATTTGTGCCAATAAAAGTCTCGTATATCATGTTTACTGCCGTTTCAAATATGCATGTATTTTTAGAGATGTATCTGTGCATATTGAGAAGATACTTCAAGATTACGGTAAGGGCCGTCCATAAATGACATCACGCAATTTTGGCCGATTTTGAACCCCTCCCCCTCGTCACACTTCGTCACAAAAAGTAACACCCCTTGAAAAATGACGTCACAAAGCATCACAGTCGAAGGTTATTATTATTATTATTAAATAAATTTGTAACGCGCGCAAGCGGTCACACCGAAATGTGAATCTGAGGCGCGAATAGTCAGCCGCCAGGTGTAGATGCACTTAGATTTCTACATCCTTAAAAGCCAAGGAGAAATAGTGAGTTTTGAGCCGCTTTTTGAAGGAAGGAAGTGAATTTGAGCTACGAAGAGAGAGTGCTAGTCGATTCCATTCCTTTGGAGCAGGTTAGCATCGCAAATGCACTTGAAGGTTCCCATGTTCTTGGGTCAGTTCTGTAGAGTACCAACCAACGAGAACCTGGCACAAAAGCTGCAGATGAATTCAAAACTCCGTTCAAAGCTCAAACTCGGACATAAAATGACCAAACATATGTGAGCAATCATGGCAGTAGACCAAATTTGTACATGTGTTTTTGGAACAACGAAACACAGAAAATAGACTACATATAAATGACCAGATTAATTGTAGTTGGACGTTTGTACAATATCTCTAAGACAATCTTGGCATCACTTCTGTAAACAGTCCATTGGATGCAGGCTTGGACTGGCCCGCCGGGACACCGGGAGATTCCCGGTGGGCCGGAGGGTCGGCGGAAGCAGTACTGTAGATGATATGGAGGTGGGCCGGCGCCCAGAATAGAAAAAATATTTTAAAATATTACGATATTTTGTTCTATTTTTTAAAATTCTAGTTTAATTATAATGTTCAGTACAGAGCGAAAACTCTCCTGGATTCTTTGACAAGCTTTGAATTGATTTTGATAGAGCAATTTTTTTGAAATTGATGAACACGTAGGCCCTACACAACTCCGTTATCTCAATAACGTTATCTGCCAACAAACGGCATGAACATCATACGAGCCTATAAGATGGTTACCACGTTCTCCTTGCGTTCAATCAGCATAATTATGTTCTGGCTTAGGCCTATTGAAATTTGTTTTTGGCTTACAAATTCGTGATTATATTATCATCATCACAAGTTAATTGCCTGTTAGTCAGTGGCGTAACGAGGGGGGCAGGTGGGGGGGGGCGGCCGCCCCCGGACCCAGGACAGGGGGCGCAAAATTAGGCTTTTAAATTTTTAAAAAGAAATCAGGCAAGAATAGCTAAAAAAGACCAAAAAGCAAAAATAAAAGGTCATCAGAATTTTTGGCGGAACTAAGAAAACTTTTTTCAGGAAATTCTTGCTCCCGGGCGCACGAACCCCTAGTTACGCCACTGCAGGCTGTTAGAGGTCGTTTCCGAAATTGAAATATATTTTCAAATTATTATTTTGAACAGATTAAGAAATATGCTAAGTCAGTCAAGTTTTGAGTTTTTCATGCTCGATCATTGTTTGTAAAAGGATCTTCTCAGAATTAATAATGATGACATCGTTAACGTTTTGACATCAACTGGTGATACGATGAAAAACTGCTATCGTGCTTGTGAGCAGTTGTGTCTATTAATTCTTTCGTGATGTGAGTTTCTTAGCCTAATTCAGCAGTTGGATCGAAACATAATTACGAATTTACGACAAATCAAAACTTAAAACGCATGTGTTTATTTGTTGATCTGTTAATACTCATTTAACAGTATTTATGCCATTTGGCCCATTAATAACTAAAAATGTCCTCATTTTATGCTATTAAATGTTACAAAAGCATTGGCGGGAGGGGCACCACTCAGACCTCTAATCAGATAACCCTGAAAGGTTTCGCGCCTTCAGCGTTCGATAATGTTGGCCCGCTTGGCCGCCCATGACCAAATTTCCCGGGCCGCTTTTGCAAGCCAGTCCAACCCTGATTGGATGGGTTTAGCTTCTGGCATTCTACAACCAGAGAATGGTAAGAAAGTTCGCATTGCGCGTTACAAAGCACTCTTGTGGCAAAATTAATCCAATGGCATGCCAACAGCCACGCAGTTACATATGGGCATATGGACTGCACCTCAACACGTCTTTGTAAAGGCAACTGCACTGCCCCTAAGCATGAAGGGCTCAACACATCTTTGTAAAGGCAACTGCACTGCCCCTAAACATGAAGGCTCAACACATCTTTGTAAAGGCAACTGCACTGCCCTAAACATGAAGGCTCAACACATCTTTGTAAAGGCAACTGCACTGCCCCTAAACATGAAGGGCTCAACACATCTTTGTAAAGGCAACTGCACTGCCCTAAACATGAAGGCTCAACACATCTTTGTAAAGGCAACTGCACTGCCCCTAAACATGAAGGGCTCAACACATCTTTGTAAAGGCAACTGCACTGCCCTAAACATGAAGGCTCAACACATCTTTGTAAAGGCAACTGCACTGCCCCTAAACATGAAGGCTCAACACATCTTTGTAAAGGCAACTGCACTGCCCCTAAACATGAAGGCTCAACACATCTTTGTAAAGGCAACTGCACTGCCCCTAAACATGAAGGGCTCAACACATCTTTGTAAAGGCAACTGCACTGCCCCTAAACATGAAGGGCTCAACACATCTTTGTAAAGGCAACTGCACTGCCCCTAAACATGAAGGGCTCAACACATCTTTGTAAAGGCAACTGCACTGCCCCTAAACATGAAGGCTCAACACATCTTTGTAAAGGCAACTGCACTGCCCCTAAACATGAAGGCTCAACACATCTTTGTAAAGGCAACTGCACTGCCCCTAAACATGAAGGGCTCAACACATCTTTGTAAAGGCAACTGCACTGCCCTAAACATGAAGGCTCAACACATCTTTGTAAAGGCAACTGCACTGCCCCTAAACATGAAGGGCTCAACACATCTTTGTAAAGGCAACTGCACTGCCCTAAACATGAAGGCTCAACACATCTTTGTAAAGGCAACTGCACTGCCCCTAAACATGAAGGCTCAACACATCTTTGTAAAGGCAACTGCACTGCCCCTAAACATGAAGGGCTCAACACATCTTTGTAAAGGCAACTGCACTGCCCTAAACATGAAGGCTCAACACATCTTTGTAAAGGCAACTGCACTGCCCCTAAACATGAAGGCTCAACACATCTTTGTAAAGGCAACTGCACTGCCCCTAAACATGAAGGCTCAACACATCTTTGTAAAGGCAACTGCACTGCCCCTAAACATGAAGGCTCAACACATCTTTGTAAAGGCAACTGCACTGCCCCTAAACAAGAAGGGCTCAACACATCTTTGTAAAGGCAACTGCACAGTCTGCACTGCCCCATAAGAATCATTCTCGAATGGCAGCCTATTTTGCATTCTACCAGTAGGGAGGTGGCACCTGGCAGATCCAATCAAAGTAAAGAGGAAGTTCATCATAATGGTACCAGAAAGCGAAATAATCAGAATCATATATCGGTGTGACTGTGTGTGCCTTACAAATTTAATTAATTAATAATAATGATAATAATAACAATGATAATAATAATAATTAATAATAACACTTGGTCCAATAAACCAAGAAGGCCTTGCTTTGATCAACCTCCTTGGTTACCGGTTTGCCCAAACATCAGGAGAAAACAGAGACAACTTTTCTCTTTCAGCGCTTATCAATGACTATTCAGCGCTTCAACGCAGTTGCTTTTTCTAGCACTTTTCTAACAAACCAATCCATCTGTGAAGATTAGCCATTCCAGAACAACACGCCCCCCTAATTTTTGCAATCCTGAGGGATCATAATTATGTATCTCGGAGAAAAATAATAATAATAATAATAATAATGACTAGGAATTTAGCTAAACGTGCACTCGTGCAAGACTTGTCTTGTTAAAGCACGCTATACATTTTCATTTGTATTGTATTGTATAATTATTTAGTTAACTTATTATTAATGAAGCCTGTTATCTGATTATTTATGTGGCGATCTGGTTTCAGATCGCCACATAAATAAGGAAATAAACTTTTCAGTTAAATATAAATTTCACACTTTTTTGGTCGTCGTTCGTCTCTTCAAGACATAGTTAGGCCTACTAGGCCTAAGCCTGTGAGGACACTTGGTCCCTTCAAATGAGTAGATCTACTTGCATGAGGACCTTTGCAAGATTAGGCCTAGTCTCTCTGTAATTATCTGTGATTATAATTAGGCCTACAATTAAGCAACCAACCTGGACGAATTGGTAAACTTTGTGAGACTCGGTGTTCTTACAGGTAACGGGACTGGACAGGATTAAGTTACCAGCCAAATGAGGGCATCAGAGGAAAATCTAACGGCAATGGAAGAATGTCCTTTTACCCCATTGATGCCTTGAAATGGACTCGGCCCAGTTGCTGCTACTTTCATAGCGAGCCTTCACTGGAAGAGGCCACAATGTCGCAGAGGTGTGATGGAATGCTCGCTTACGCTCCGTTATCTGTTTACGAGAAATTGGGGCTTCGTTTAGACGGCTGCTTGGCGCCTGCGCTGATTCGCCTTTTCATACCTCTTTGTACCATAAGCAGTTGCTGCTTCTGCTTCTGCTGTTGTTGCTGTTGCTGCTGATGGTTAAGTTGCTGTTGCTGCTCAAGTTGCTGCTGCTGGAAATTTATACGCGGTGGCCTTCGTAAGCCTACGCAAGACGGACGGTTCAAGTGAGTACTTGATTTTCTACACTTAGACGTAACGAAACCTAATTAGTTTTATAACGACTTTATGGTCATGGTTGGTTGAGAGGGACTTGTAGGTCTACAGTGTTACTTTCAATGGAACATCGTCGACAACAGACTGTAGCTTGATATCTTAGCGCTTTCGGGTTTTACAATTTCGCCTTTTCCATTATTTTCGTTGGTCTATCGTTCATCGTTCTCATCAGTTTCTGACACAGCCATGTGGCGACGGTGTTGCGAATACTTGTTATCTGTTACTATGTTTATCTTTGCATGCATACGTACTACATGTATGTGCATGTATCCATATACACGTATTACGTGTAGGCCTACTAGTTGTACAAACGTAATCAGAGAAGCAGCAGAACGCATAGAAACAGGTTGCAAATTCCAGAGTATTCGACCAGCAACTGAAAAGACATCGGAACTCCGTTCTGTTTTGGCTTGGGTTCAACAAGATCAGAAAATTTGTGAGTGTGGGATTGAACAGAGGGTAAACTTATGTTGGGCAGAGCTTCTCATTTGAGGCGATCGATCGATTGGTCTCCTTGGTCGATGGCCTAGCAAAGGTCTGGTCGATCGGTAAATCGATCACGCTCGATGAGTTAGAGTCCACGAGGAACCTGGAGCCAGACCATTATTTTATTTATCTAAATTATATTAGGCTACTTTGTAAAAGTTCAGACTAGGATCAATAAAACATTGCATCGACAAGCAGAGGATCCGGCTTATTGACCGTTCATAAGTGTTGCGTAGGCTATACTCTATACTATAGAGTCTATAGGCCTAGCATTTAATGGGCAACCACATAGTATGCAGCTATACGAATACGATACGCTGTACACAAAATGTCCCGAAGTCGACTGCGCATCGATCGCCTATTGAATCCAGCGCAATCGATTTTAGAATCGCCTTCTATTTTCAAATGAGAAGCTCTGATGTTGGGTGATTAATATGCAATACCTTGTAGACTATTGGAAATGCTTTTAACAGACTGCTTAGTAAGAATCCTGTGCAATGCAGAGCAGAAGAAAGTAGGTGTTGCTAGTGAAACCAAAGCAGTCAGAGATATCTGAGATCTGATACTGCAAATACCTTGCATGTGAAATGCAGAGAATTGCAGCTGACCTGAAAATGCTCTGAGAAGGGATGTTATAGAATCAACTGTGATGCTCATAATTATGTAATTGAGACAATGCCAGTGACTACTGACCAAGTCATGTGGATGGAAGTAAGCCAGTCAAGTGAATGGAAGTAAGCCAGTCAAGTGGATGGAAGTAAGCCAGTCATGTTAATGGAAGTAAGCCAGTAAAGTGAATGGAAGTGAGCCAGTCATGTGAATGGAAGTAAGCCAGTCAAGTGAATGGAAGTAAGCCAATCAAGTAAATGGAAGTAAGCCAATCAAGTGAATGGAAGTAAGGGAGTCATGTGAATGGAAGTAAGCCAGTCAAGAGAATGGAAGTTTAGGTGAGAGCACTGTTGTCTTATAGACTTGTCTGTTGCTTTAGATAGACTATTCTTCATCGGCATCATCAGCATCTTCATCAGCATCTCCATCAACAGCATAATCATCAGCATCTTCATCAGCATCATCATCAGCATCTTCATCAGCATCTTCATTAGCATCTTCATTAGCATCTTCATTAGCATCTTCATCAGCGTGATCATCAGCATCTTCATCAGCATCTTCATCAGCATCATCATCAGCATCTTCATTAGCATCTTCATCAGCATCATCATCAGCATCATCATCAGCATCTTCATCAGCATCTTCATTAGCATCATCATCAGCGTGATCATCAGCATCTTCATCAGCATCTTCATCAGCATCATCATCAGCATCATCATCAGCATCTTCATTAGCATCATCATCAGCATCTTCATCAGCATCTTCATTAGCATCATCATCAGCATCATCATCAGCATCTTCATTAGCATCATCATCAGCGTGATCATCAGCATCATCATCAGCATCTTCATCAGCATCTTCATTAGCATCATCATCAGCGTGATCATCAGCATCTTCATCAGCATCTTCATCAGCATCATCATCAGCATCATCATCAGCATCTTCATTAGCATCATCATCAGCATCTTCATCAGCATCTTCATCAGCATCTTCATTAGCATCATCATCAGCATCTTCATTAGCATCTTCATCAGCATCTTCGTTAGCATCTTCATCAGCATCTTCATTAGCATCATCATCAACATCTTCATTAGCATCATCATCAGCGTGATCATCAGCATCATCATCAGCATCATCATCAGCGTCTTCATTAGCATCATCATTAGCATCTTCATCAGCATCTTCATCAGCATCTTCATCAGCATCTTCATCAGCATCATCATCAGCATCTTCATTAGCATCTTCATCAGCATTTTCATCAGCATCATCATCAGCATCTTCATTAGCATCTTCATCAGCATCTTCATCAGCATCTTCATCAGCATCTTCATCAGCATCTTCATCAGCAGCATCTTCATCAGTATACAGGTAATCATCATCAGTTCCTGATGTCAGCAATTTGGCAGCAATGGTTGTGAATAATTGATCTCTCATTTTCCTCGATCATTTGTCAAGTCAAGTGATGCTCTTAGTCCCAGTCTTGTTTTGTCCTCAAACGGAGCCAAACAGATAACTTGGACGCACTCTCCCATATATAACCGCCAGCAGGTGAAAAACGAGGGACTCAGTAGAATGATTTTAACAATTAGCCGGAAGCTAACTGATAATACCAGTTGTTGTGGAGATATCACTGACTTACGGACAATGGATAAATGAAAAACCAAGGACCGATTTTATGTGTATGATCCACACAGTGTGTGGAATCTTTCCAGACCTTGATTAGGTATTTTCTAATCACTCCCCATTCAGACAGACAGTTGGGCAAAGGTAAACCGACCCCAGGTTTCATTTTGTTCATGAACCAACCATGGGTTTCATTTGTTCATGAACCAACCCTGGGTTTCATTCTGTCCATAAACCTGCCCTGGGTTTAATTTGTCCATGAACCAACCCTGGGTTTCATTTGTCCATAAACTGACCCTGGGTTTCATTTGTCCATAAACTGACCCTGGGTTTCATTTGTTCATGAACTGGCCCTGGGTTTCATTTGTCCATAAACTGACCCTGGGTTTCATTTGTCCATAAACTGACCCTGGGTTTCATTTGTCCATAAACTGACCCTGGGTTTCATTTGTCCATAAACTGACCCTGGGTTTCATTTGTCCATAAACTGACCCTGGGTTTCATTTGTCCATCATTTGTTCATGAACTGGCCCTGGGTTTCATTTGTCCATAAACTGACCCTGGGTTTCATTTGTCCATAAACTGACCCTGGGTTTCATTTGTTCATGAACTGGCCCTGGGTTTCATTTGTCCATAAACTGACCCTGGGTTTCATTTGTCCATAAACTGACCCTGGGTTTCATTTGTCCATAAACTGACCCTGGGTTTCATTTGTCCATAAACTGACCCTGGGTTTCATTTGTTCATGAACTGGCCCTGGGTTTCATTTGTCCATAAACTGACCCTGGGTTTCATTTGTTCATGAACTGGCCCTGGGTTTCATTTGTCCATAAACTGACCCTGGGTTTCATTTGTCCATAAACTGACCCTGGGTTTCATTTGTCCATAAACTGACCCTGGGTTTCATTTGTTCATGAACTGGCCCTGGGTTTCATTTGTCCATAAACTGACCCTGGGTTTCATTTGTCCATAAACTGACCCTGGGTTTCATTTGTCCATAAACTGACCCTGGGTTTCATTTGTCCATAAACTGACCCTGGGTTTCATTTGTCCATAAACCAACCCTGGGTTTCATTTGTCCATAAACTGACCCTGGGTTTCATTTGTCCATAAACTGACCCTGGGTTTCATTTGTCCATAAACTGACCCTGGGTTTCATTTGTTCATGAACTGGCCCTGGGTTTCATTTGTCCATAAACTGACCCTGGGTTTCATTTGTCCATAAACTGACCCTGGGTTTCATTTGTCCATAAACTGACCCTGGGTTTCATTTGTCCATAAACTGACCCTGGGTTTCATTTGTCCATAAACTGACCCTGGGTTTCATTTGTCCATAAACTGACTCTGGGTTTCATTTGTCCATAAACTGACCCTGGGTTTCATTTGTCCATAAACTGACCCTGGGTTTCATTTGTCCATAAACTGACCCTGGGTTTCATTTGTCCATAAACTGACCCTGGGTTTCATTTGTCCATAAACTGACCCTGGGTTTCATTTGTCCATAAACTGACCCTGGGTTTCATTTGTCCATAAACTGACCCTGGGTTTCATTTGTCCATAAACTGACCCTGGGTTTCATTTGTCCATAAACTGACCCTGGGTTTCATTTGTCCATAAACTGACCCTGGGTTTCATTTGTCCATAAACTGACCCTGGGTTTCATTTGTCCATAAACTGACCCTGGGTTTCATTTGTCCATAAACTGACCCTGGGTTTCATTTGTCCATAAACTGACCCTGAGTTTCATTTGTCCATAAACTGACCCTGGGTTTCATTTGTCCATAAACTGACCCTGGGTTTCATTTGTCCATAAACTGACCCTGGGTTTCATTTGTCCATAAACTGACCCTGGGTTTCATTTGTCCATAAACTGACCCTGGGTTTCATTTGTTCATGAACTGGCCCTGGGTTTCATTTGTCCATAAACTGACCCTGGGTTTCATTTGTTCATGAACTGGCCCTGGGTTTCATTTGTCCATAAACTGACCCTGGGTTTCATTTGTCCATAAACTGACCCTGGGTTTCATTTGTCCATAAACTGACCCTGGGTTTCATTTGTTCATGAACTGGCCCTGGGTTTCATTTGTCCATAAACTGACCCTGGGTTTCATTTGTCCATGAACTGACCCTGGGTTTCATTTGTCCATAAACTGACCCTGGGTTTCATTTGTCCATAAACTGACCCTGGGTTTCATTTGTCCATAAACTGACCCTGGGTTTCATTTGTCCATAAACTGACCCTGGGTTTCATTTGTTCATGAACTGGCCCTGGGTTTCATTTGTCCATAAACTGACCCTGGGTTTCATTTGTTCATGAACTGGCCCTGGGTTTCATTTGTCCATAAACTGACCCTGGGTTTCATTTGTCCATAAACTGACCCTGGGTTTCATTTGTCCATAAACTGACCCTGGGTTTCATTTGTTCATGAACTGGCCCTGGGTTTCATTTGTCCATAAACTGACCCTGGGTTTCATTTGTCCATAAACTGACCCTGGGTTTCATTTGTCCATAAACTGACCCTGGGTTTCATTTGTCCATAAACTGACCCTGGGTTTCATTTGTCCATAAACCAACCCTGGGTTTCATTTGTCCATAAACTGACCCTGGGTTTCATTTGTCCATAAACTGACCCTGGGTTTCATTTGTTCATGAACTGACCCTGGGTTTCATTTGTTCATGAACTGGCCCTGGGTTTCATTTGTCCATAAACTGACCCTGGGTTTCATTTGTCCATAAACTGACCCTGGGTTTCATTTGTCCATAAACTGACCCTGGGTTTCATTTGTCCATAAACTGACCCTGGGTTTCATTTGTCCATAAACTGACCCTGGGTTTCATTTGTCCATAAACTGACCCTGGGTTTCATTTGTCCATAAACTGACCCTGGGTTTCATTTGTCCATAAACTGACCCTGGGTTTCATTTGTCCATAAACCGGCCCTAGGTTTCATTTGTCCATAAACTGACCCTGGGTTTCATTTGTCCATAAACTGACTCTGGGTTTCATTTGTCCATAAACTGACTCTGGGTTTCATTTGTCCATAAACTGACCCTGGGTTTCATTTGTCCATAAACTGACCCTGGGTTTCATTTGTCCATAAACTGACCCTGGGTTTCATTTGTCCATAAACTGACCCTGGGTTTCATTTGTCCATAAACTGACCCTGGGTTTCATTTGTCCATAAACTGACCCTGAGTTTCATTTGTCCATAAACTGACCCTGGGTTTCATTTGTCCATAAACTGACCCTGGGTTTCATTTGTCCATAAACTGACCCTGGGTTTCATTTGTCCATAAACTGACCCTGGGTTTCATTTGTCCATAAACTGACCCTGGGTTTCATTTGTTCATGAACTGGCCCTGGGTTTCATTTGTCCATAAACTGACCCTGGGTTTCATTTGTTCATGAACTGGCCCTGGGTTTCATTTGTCCATAAACTGACCCTGGGTTTCATTTGTCCATAAACTGACCCTGGGTTTCATTTGTCCATAAACTGACCCTGGGTTTCATTTGTTCATGAACTGGCCCTGGGTTTCATTTGTCCATAAACTGACCCTGGGTTTCATTTGTCCATAAACTGACCCTGGGTTTCATTTGTCCATAAACCGGCCCTGGATTTCATTTGTCCATAAACTGACCCTGGGTTTCATTTGTCCATAAACTGACCCTGGGTTTCATTTGTCCATAAACCGGCCCTGGGTTTCATTTGTCCATAAACTGACCCTGGGTTTCATTTGTCCATAAACTGACCCTGGGTTTCATTTGTTCATGAACTGGCCCTGGGTTTCATTTGTCCATAAACTGACCCTGGGTTTCATTTGTCCATAAACTGACCCTGGGTTTCATTTGTCCATAAACTGACCCTGGGTTTCATTTGTCCATAAACTGACCCTGGGTTTCATTTGTCCATAAACTGACCCTGGGTTTCATTTGTCCATAAACTGACCCTGGGTTTCATTTGTCCATAAACTGACCCTGGGTTTCATTTGTCCATAAACTGACCCTGGGTTTCATTTGTCCATAAACTGACCCTGGGTTTCATTTGTCCATAAACCGGCCCTAGGTTTCATTTGTCCATAAACTGACCCTGGGTTTCATTTGTCCATAAACTGACCCTGGGTTTCATTTGTCCATAAACTGACTCTGGGTTTCATTTGTCCATAAACTGACCCTGGGTTTCATTTGTCCATAAACTGACCCTGGGTTTCATTTGTCCATAAACTGACCCTGGGTTTCATTTGTCCATAAACTGACCCTGGGTTTCATTTGTCCATAAACTGACCCTGGGTTTCATTTGTCCATAAACTGACCCTGAGTTTCATTTGTCCATAAACTGACCCTGGGTTTCATTTGTCCATAAACTGACCCTGGGTTTCATTTGTCCATAAACTGACCCTGGGTTTCATTTGTCCATAAACTGACCCTGGGTTTCATTTGTCCATAAACTGACCCTGGGTTTCATTTGTTCATGAACTGACCCTGAGTTTCATTTGTTCATGAACTGGCCCTGGATTTAATTTCTCCATGAACTGGCCCTAGATTTCATTTGTCCATAAACTGGCCCTGGGTTTCATTTGTCCGTTTTCCATATGCCGGCTATATCTCTACTACTACCAATAGTCACAATAGCATTATTAAACAATGGAAACTGTAGAAAAAATGCAGACAAAAGTAGTACCGGCAAAAGGTTAATTTAAGTTAACAGTGCGCCTCAAGCTGATCTAATTTATAGTACGAGATAACAGTAGTTGACCACCAGTGAAGCTGACACAACTCGTTTCACTTCCTTTAATGTTCTATAACATGTTTAATTAACTGTCTTTTTATCCATCTAGTTTAACTTGCGGAAATCTTGCTTGCTTGCTTGCTTGCTTGAATGTTTGAGCCACAGGCTAAAAAGTCAAATCTTGCGACGACTAATTCGATCACTTACAATCATTCAATCGTCGTGAAACTTGGCAGATAGACTCGACCTCGCAGACACTTCATTCTATAAAAATTTCAGCTCCCAAAAAGGCTAGCTTGTAGAATCGGGGACTCAACTTTTCGAATCGGGGAATCCCCTTTTCCGATACGCAAAGCGTTGCCATTGGCCAGCGTTGCCATTGGCCGCAACAGAAACGGGTGCGCTGCCTCATTAAACGTGCTATGTGGTAAAATGAACGCGGACTATATATTTGTAGAGGTAACTGCTTCATAAGACCCATTATAGGATACTAGATGGATATAGTAAAAAACTTTGTTTTTACGGGCTGTATTTTATATCCATCTAGTTTAACTTGCGGGAATCTTGCTTGATTGATTGATTGCTTGAGCCACAGGCTAAAAAGTCAAATCTTGCGACGACTAATTCGATCACTTACAATCATTCAATCGTCATGAAACTTGGCAGATAGACTCGCCCTCGCAGACACTTCATTCTATCAAAATTTCAGCTCCCCAAAAAGGCTAGCTTATAGAATCGGGGACTCAACTTTTCGAATCGGGGAATCCCCTTTTCCGATACGCAGCGTTGCCATTGGCCAGCGTTGCCATTGGCCGCAACAGAAACAGGTGCGCTGCTTCATTAAACGCATGCTATGTCGTAAAATGAGCGCGGACTATATATTTGTAGAGGTAACTGCTTCGTAAGACGCATTATAGGATACTAGATGGATATAGTAAAAAACTTTGTTTTTACGGGCTGTATTTTATTATCCATCTACTTTAACTTACGGAAATCTTGAATGTATGTATGTTTGAGCCACAGGCTAAAAAGTCAAATCTTGCGACGACTCATTCGATCACTTACAATCATTCAATCGTCATGAAACTTGGCAGATAGACTCGCCCTCGCAGACACTTCATTCTATAAAATTTCAGCTCCCCAAAAAGGCTAGCTTATAGAATCGGGGACTCAACTTTTCGAATCGGGGAATCAACTTTTCCGATACGCAGCGTTGCCATTGGCCAGCGTTGCCATTGGCCGCAACAGAAACGGGCGCGCTGCCTCATTAAACGCACGCTATGTCGTAAAATAAACGCGGACTATATATTTGTAGAGGTAACTGCTTCATAAGACGCATTATTGGATAGTAGATGGATATAGTAAAAAACTTTGTTTTTACGGGCTGTATTTTATTACCACTGAAATTGTTGGCATCCAGGCTCTGCTCTGGAACCTAATAGCTGGACAACTTTGGACATCTTGTACCCCATATCATGCGAACATTTCGTGCTCTTGAACCTAATATTATTTTACATGACAAATAAACTCTGGCTTAAATTTCTTAAATCAAACAATAGACAGTTTGTTCATATGTTGACCAGTGCATGTCTTGTGCTGGCATAGGTAGCATTGTGTGAGCACTTAACAATAGCATTTATTGTCTACAGAACGATTAATTACAAGAAATGTCTTGTTACTGTAGCAACGGGTGTGATGCATTCTGTTACATTTGTGGCAAGTAATGCTTAAGCCTCAAGACACAGGAGCATGACTGCACTTGCCAAACTGACTGACTTGACCAGCAGTTAGTCATTCATTTAGTCATTCAGTTCAGGATAACAACAAGATAGAGAGACCACCAGTGACCAATCACGTGACCACTGACCAGGATAAAACATTTCTCTTGTCAACAGTGTCTACCCAGAAATTAAATCTAATATAATAACCTATCCACATTTTTGCTGGCCAGGTCAGTCAGTCATTTTGGCAAAAGAAAAGAAATGTTCTTCATTGTACTTCTCTGTAAATTTTAGATTGGAGTTAGATTGGATTTGGTGAATTAGTTGGCTGCAATACATTTGCCATTTGATGAATCAAGTGACCAGGTTGAAAATTTTAAGCACTGTTAATAAGGAAAGTTTCTCTTAAAGACATCTTATGGCATAAATGGGTTTAAATGGATTGAGCTTCGATGCCATGCATTATGGTTAACCCTTTAACGACAAGAGTGTACTAAAAGCAACTGGGAAACCAATGCAGCTCATCGTTAAAGTGTTAAAGAGTGCCAATGTTCACTGACGACCGAAAGAAAGCAAGGCTACTAAGCCAGTAGAATGACTTAAATCAACCCATGTGCCTGGCTGCTGCTGCTGCTGCTGCTGCTGCTCTAAGCCACCTGTTACCAACTGCCAAACATCTGCTAGTTGTAGATCATTAGCATAGCAGTAGCTGATCGCATGCCTGCAGGCAGCAATACAGTCTATCCAGGAAAGGCAGAATGCAGTTCTTGCAGAAGTGGTGGATATAGTGGATCAGTCATTAAGTCTCGCTGAATTTATTAACAATTAGTATCACACAAGTAAAGTTGATACTCTGTTCATTCTACTCAGCAATGTTAAGCCCGTATAATAATGCGATGTAGAAATGCTGACCCTGACCATAAATCTCGAGCAGGGTTGCTATTGAAGCCATATAATCCAGACTAGATAGGCCGTAAATTTTTGCCATCTGTGTAGCTGAACTGGCAGCTCTGCTTTCGTCTGCTTGTTTTCTGATCCATCTTGCAATCCACTGGTTTGGTTAATTATCTGCCTTGCAGTTGGCTGCTCAAGCGCTCATCTGCCTCCGTCGTTCAGTTACTCTGAGCAGCAGAGGGTGCGCTCGGTGTTAGGCTTAGGTTTTTGCCTCAGTCTTAGTTCATTCAGGTCACTCTTTGTCCTTTCATTGCAAGCTCAAACAATAAGATTCAGATCATTTGACTGCCTAATAATCATTGCTCAAGTGATGAACATTATACGTTTGTGCATTTAAATGTGGACATGGAGAAGAATGGATAAAATGAGTTGGATGGAATATAAAACAAACGAAGAAGTGATGTGATGGATTGGAAAAGAAAGAGTCCTGATACACGCAATAAGAGAGACACAAAGGAAATGGATCGGACACACACTGAGAGAAAACTCACTTATTCTAAGAATGGTCAATGAAGGAAAAATGGAAGGGAGGCGGACAAGAGGAAGACGAAGACAGATGATGCTGGATCATTGGATTATGACAGATGTAGAGGGAGGACAGCTGAAAGAAGGGTCTCAACAGTGAGAGGACTGGCAATGTCAGACATTTGAACCTGCCTGCAGAGGGGCAGAGAAGCAAAAGAAGTGTCCTGACATATAACATAATTATAGTGTGACATTGTACTTGTACCTATAGACCCTACTAAACTAGGAATGAAAGAGAATTCAGACAATATAGGTGCAGAGTCTTTTCACCTGTTCAGATTCAGTTCAAATACTGTGTCCATCAGATGAAATGACATAGATTGAGTAACATGAGAGAGATCACTTTCATGGTCGCAAGGTTATGTGGAGCAACAGAGCCTTGATGGAGGGAGGGAGGAAGGATAGATGAGAGAGAGAGAGAGAGAGAGAGAGAGAGAGAGAGAGAGAGAGAGAGAGAGAGAGAGAGAGAGAGAGAGAGAGAGAGAGAGAGAGAGAGAGAGAGAGAGAGAGAGAGAGAGAGAGAGATAGGAAGGAGGAAGGGAGGGACACTGATAGTTAACTGTGCATTGGGGATTTTCTCAAACTGGACATTGTGCCGAACTAGACTGCAGAGTCCGTGCATGGGATGTGCTGGGTCCAGTTATGAAACTGAGTTTAACTCATTGCACCATTACCCGTCACCTCTGTGTTGACTTATTCTACAGAACTGGTTGGTTGGTTGTTGGTCGGCTGAGCTGTTCGTTCCTCAGAGCTTTCTGCTGGATTGTGCTCACAGAACGACCAATAGCATTGCTTACTGGTGCCTGACTCATTCTGGACCAGTTTGTTATGAAAAAGAAATGCTTTCAGTCTGATGAGATGAAAGATGGGGCGAAAGAAGATAACAATATCACGCATTGGGGAGGAACGAAATAGACAGGTCAGTAATTAATGTCAACCTTTGTCATCATCATTATCACTGTAGTGACCATCATCACTCTTTGCCTGTAAGCTAATCGCTCAGTTTTAGCCTTTCATGCTCTACATTCCTGCTTCACTGTTATTTCACCATTGTTTACATGATTTCTTTTTGTTCTTGCTCTCTTATAATTTGTCAGACTTGTCTGTCATCAGGCACCATTTGCAAATTGACCCTGATAACTGATATCAACTGTGTTTTTATGTGGAGATTACTCGTTGGTGTGCTTAAATAATAATAATAATAATTCAGTAAACTTTCTTTTGCAATACATTCTAACATGTGCGTGTTCTATGTCCATCTTTTGCAGTATCCAGGTCTCTCAGGTTTATTCAAGTTTTAGTGATTTCTATTTGCATGACATAACGTTCTGATTTGCATGTGTGTTTTTTCTAGTATTACCAGATATTATTTTGGTTACTATTTGGTTGTTGTTATCAACCTGGGAGACTACTTTTAGCCATCTGCATTTACAGATATATATATATATATATATATATATATCTGTAAATGCAGATATTAGTATCGTCGATCGCATTATATATATATATATATATATATATATATATATATATATATATATATATATATATATATATATATATATATATAGCCATTCCTCAGATGACATACCATGTTTGCATCATCATCTTCAGCCAGCAAGATCTTAGTATAGCAGAGAATAGCCATTTAAAAACAAAATGCATTGAATGCTTTAATCCTAAGAGTTGATAATAATTAATCAAAATATCATCAAAGATCTATAATCAATCAACGTTTGGCCAATACTACCGGTACCACGTTTTGGCAGACTAATTAGGCAGCTGGTTTTCATGTGCTAATTATCTTCTGTAACTGATCTAAGTTTCAGACCAGATTTTAATCATCCATTGGTCCTCCCTCATTGTTTGATATGTTTGAAGTTTCTTTAAGTTGCTGGTGTTGTTTTTAGGTGACCTTTACAAAGCGGAAGTTTGGCCTGATGAAGAAAGCATACGAACTGAGCGTATTGTGTGACTGTGAGATAGCAATGATTGTTTTCAACAGCTCCAATAAACTTTTTCAATATGCTAGCTCCGATATGGACAAAGTACTTCTGAAATACACAGAATACAGTGAGCCACACGAGAGTCGTACAAACAAGGACATCATTGAGGTAGTTCTTACAAGTTCTTATTGCTTTTTTACAGCATGTATTGTTTCGTAATCGTAAACTCAAAAACTTCTCAATCACCGCTCAAAAGCCAAACACAAAAATTAGAGGAACATTTCATTCACTAAGAGTTATTGACCACTATCCATGTTTGCAGTTCCTCAAAGGCAGCACTTGGACAACAGCTGCACTGTAGATGAATGACAAGTCAAACTGTCAAATGAAATGTAGATGTAGGTATCACCGGAATAGAATGATATCCCAGCAAGTCCTCCAGTATGTACTGAATGCTGCTGTAAGACTTATTGGTCGCCTTCCTCGCTTCTCTCACATCTCTACATTTATGGCTGAACAACTTCATTGGCTACCTCTCTCTGCGTGCATCCAATTTAAACATCTCTTTCTCATGCTCAAATCTCAACTGGGTCTTGCTCCAAAATATCTTTGTCACCAAATTCTCCGTCCCCTCTCTGTTATGTCATTGCGTCCTCTCAGATCTGCTAACCGGCTTGACCTTTTCCTTCCCCGTGTTAGGACCACAATGGCACATGTTAGAATGTATTGCAAAAGAAAGTCCAGCTTTTTTACCTGCCTCTGTGGAATGGATTTCTCCCTTCTCTATGCTCTACCATCCTCTCTGGTGGCATATGTACCTTTTTCTCTCACCTTAAAACCTTCCTTTTCTCTCAGGTACCTCGCACTGGGAGCGCTTCTGAAAGCCTTATGCTCTTAGAAGCACTTTATAAATCATCAAATACAATACAATACAATTAAAATATACTGACTGATTGTGTCAAACGAGATAAGTACTAAACCAATTTAATATTTAGATATTAATATTATTTAAACCATTAATTAGAAAAAATTTAATAATGTCTTTTTGCTTTTTGCTTTGGATTTGTGATTTCAATTTGTGACTTTGCCCACATGTGAGCATCATAGGAGCTGTGTGCAATCGATCGCTCTCGTCTTGTCATCCAGAGTCCGTAGTGTACGTAAGATTCTTTCAGGCTGTACCTGAGGCGACCATGGATTTATGTTAATTATTTAGACTAATCTCTAAGCAGTGTTTGATATCAATTTTTTAGATGCTAAAAAAGAAAGAATTAAAAGGTGAAGTTACTCAGGAGGAATTTCTGGTAATTTGATTTGGTTTGGCATGCTACAAAATAAAAGGTTATTTATTATTTAACAAACCAGTCAGACACAAACAGCATTGGTTGATATTTGTGCACTTCAGTGTGTGAAGCTCGACCTCTATCTTTTTGCAGTTTTCAATAATTTTGGCAGAGAGTGATTCTTGTAGAACTCTGTTACCAGTATTTTTAAGTTACTCTGACTGTTGGTCTCATTTGCTTTGGATTTGTGATTTCAATTTGTGACTTTGCCCACATGTGAGCATCATAGGAGCTGTGTGCAATCGATCGCTCTCGTCTTGTCATCCAGAGTCCGTAGTGTACGTAAGATTCTTTCAGGCTGTACCTGAGGCGACTGGTTTCTGAGAAGGCAGTTTGTCCATCTCCTGTACACCTGACATGACCTACTACAACTGTGGCTACGTGGAACAAAACGTTCCTGGACATTGCAAATACCATAACCGCCCACGGCCTGGACATTACTTACTCTCTTCAAATTGTGGCATTTGTCGTCCACTGATGATGTCCCAGAAGATGCTCCAGCTCAGAACCTCAGAGGAATTGTGGTGCATCACAAGGACTCCCTCAGGGTCAAGGTCATTCCTCTACCTATCTTTCATTCACTGATACTGTTCGCCTTCTATTGCCCTGGTGGCTAATCTGCCCCATCATCGACTTTCTACGCCATGCTTGGCGTGTTTGTAACAATTCATCATCACTGGCCATATTGAGGATCCAGCTCCCCAGACTCGGTCCATAAGCAGGTCGTCAGCCGACAATGACATAAGTGACATAGCAGATCAATCAGATTCAAAGAAAGAGTTCCAAAATCTAATTCAACAGTTTGGTTTTAACTCAGCACCTCACAGAACTTTTGCCTCTTGGGCTTTGCCTGTAATTGCTTTCTAATTTTCAGAATCCATCATGTTATAGGAATTGCACTGACTTTGTTGATTATTTCTGCTAAAATATAAATTTTACCATTTCTGTTTGAAAACTCTTGTTCTTTCTCCAAATCTTTTGTTCTTCCACTCTGAACTCCTGTTTCATAATTTTTTTATCAATTACTACATATGATTACGAATGCAAAAGGTTAGGTATAATGTAGTTCCTTTCAGATCATGATGTTGTCATCACCAGCAAACTTTGTTATTAGAAATATACATTAAGAATAAGAGCAGCAAGCTCTATTAATAGAAAGGTGATAAATAAGTAAGTAGAAGTTTGTATTGTCATATATTTTAGAGGTTATAAGGACCACTCTCTACATATAAATTCACTGTGCTTGTTCTGAAGCAGGTTTCATTGGTTGACTAAGCTTCTTAATCTAAGGTTCTTAAGTTTTGACTTTTCCCACATGACATTGTTAACCTGTTTGATTTTGAGCATTCCTGTGAACCAGTAGGCATCCTGCTCTTGGCTGCATGTTGATAGTATGCAGAGGAGCAGAAGGGATTGCAGTGTGAAATGCTAGAGTGAAAAGGCCAGCTCACAAAAATGAGAAGATGAGGTGTAAAGACTATTTGATACAGTTGGTGGTCAGGTGGTCCTGACTGAATGTATGTATTATTATTTATTGTTATTGTTGTTGCTATTATTGGCGCTTACCAACATCACCAGCTGATGAAACTGTTGGTTAATCGATGCAGAAGCTAATCATAGAGTGATCTGAGGTAGAGAGGTTGGAGATGAAGACATCGGTAGATATATGATGATAAACTGAAGAGCAAGTCCTCTGTGTTATGAGTTGACACAGATATTTGCTACCGTACAAAAGAGAAAGTTTGTTAACGGAATCAAGAAGATGAATAGTGGTGGCAGTGTCAGAAAGATCAGTATCGTTGAGTTGTATGTTGAATTCACAGAGTGAGTGTACAGGTGATGAGAGATTATAGATAGATGCGAGAGAATTCATGGATGAAAGTAGTTGCTGTTCATTCAGAGCCTGGATGATAAAGATCAATGACAAATAGCCATTGGCAACCAGAAGTGGAAAAATGGAGAGGTGTTCAAAAGCGGAAGGGTTAGAGCTTCCTAGACCATGTTTGATGATGCAAAGATTTTGTGATGGAAACTCTATACTACCATGCGGACTGCTCTTTGCTGGGCCGAGAGGTTGTGACTGGTCAATGCAGGGATAACCGTATTAGGAGGAAAACCGACAGAGAGTTGTATGAACAACACAGAAGACGTTGAATCTGGAGGATGTAATAATTTCCTGCACTTTGGAAGATTACTTTCTGAGTGATTGAATATTAAGAAGGCTGACATGAAGGGAATAGGAGCAGGTGATGTGCTTTGATTTTTTATTACATCATAGTAGAATCTTAGCTTTGGGGTTTGATGGGAAATACTCGAACTGCAGATTGCAACAATCCATCTGCCGAGTGTTACAAGACGATGCAGCCAGATGGTTTCTGGAGGATGAGAATAGAGGGAGGTGGTAAAAATAGGCATCTAAGGAACCAGCATCATAGGGTATAATAATACAGGGTTTGGGAAGACTGTTGCCATGCTGGATTATTCAATGTAAAACAGGAAACCACGCTGCACAAATTCAAACTCGGTGGTTTATTTTCAGATCTTCTGCTCAGGTGCTGAAGATTTGCCGCATTTTGACGTAAGGCTGCATTAATAGTTCAGTTGGAAGTTGACTGTTGAAGTAGGAGGAACATTTCGTAGGACAGTGCAGTTGTTCGACTCCGGGTTGTATCATGATAAGGTGATAACTTTACCGGAAAATATCGAATTAGTGATTGGTGAAGATCAGTACAAAACGAGAGTAGTTTTATCTTGCGCTTCTAAGGAACAAATAGACTATTTAAAAGAATCAAACTTTACCCAGTTGCGTAACGGATGAAGTTAGTTCGACACTGAGGTTGACAACAAATGCCAAACTCTTTATATAACTGTAACTGTTGAATTGTAAAATTCGTTGGAGAAGTTCATCGTGAGAAGACGCTATGCTATGTCAAGACGAACGAATCCAGAACCCTAAAGAACATCTGAAGTAGTGATTAGATTGGCCATAAAACTAAACAATCTAACGAGAAAGATGCTCGTTTAAGCAAGGCTTAATCTTATAGATAATGATTAGTATCTAAATCATTTGGTGCTACATTTGGTGCTACATTTGATGTTTAATTAGTTGATATCATCTGACTTTTTTATAATTAAATATCTTAAATTTGAAGAACGAGTGATGAGAAACTGAGCTGATTGATAGATAGATTGACTGTGTGTTGTAGGGGAAACAGACGGACCCTCCATTTCCTATCAGTGATCTATATTACGATACAGCAACTGCGCAACAACTGTCACCTTCCAGTGTTGCAGATGTGGCTCCAACTGTGGCTGCTGTGACATCATCAGATGCAGATGCCTACCAGCGCCAACGACCACAACCTCCTGCTCCTCCTCCTTCTCCTCCTGCTTCTTCTGCTGTTCATCCGACACATCGCTTTTCATGCCAGGAACAGAGTGTTTATCACAGCAAACCAGATTCACATATTCAGCAGCAGCAGCTCTGCCAATTTCAGCTTCCGTTGTCATCAGTGGGGTCAGCCACTCTGCCCCTGCAGTCGTTTAATAGGTCTCCTCCATCTAATGCAACAACCAAGGCTCATTGTCTAGACAAATATGATGTCTTCTCCTCCTCAGAGGTAAGTCGTAAACAGACTCTTTGTCTGACTTTGATTTGCCAGACTGACCTAATAACTTGCACAGTTCTAGCTTCAGTCATTCATACACCAAACTATCATTTCTTAACAGTAGTAAATAAAGTCCGCCATCTGCCGTGGATGTTCTTACCTAACATGAAGATCTGTTTGGTGCCATTATCACAGCCGCACACAAAGTAAATTGTGCTTTACGATAATCTATCTCTGTATCAATCTAGCATATTGCAATTAATTGTAAATACAAAACTTTAATTGGTTAGCTTTTGGTAAAATTTCAAGCACTCTGCTTCTGGTTTTATTTTCCATCGTCATCGTCGTCGTCATCATCATCATCATCGTCATCCATTATCACTGAACGTATCATCGTAAGGTTTTACATAAGTCATATTGTGCAACTTCAGCTTCTTCATCCAGTTGTGACAACGTCAAGTGTTAAGAAGCCATTGTCTGTCATCACTGGTTCGTCAACGTCGCGCAGCAGTCAAAGTCTTCTGCCTCCGTTTCCTGCCAATCTTCTGTCAGCCTTCACAAAAGGTAGCTTAGATGAAGATGCTGGAAACTTGTTGCTGAAAATGTAATTACCATAAATGCTTGCTTAGAGTTCAGAAAACTTTAAACAGTTTTATAGTTCCAAAAAGTCTGGGGTTCGACTTTGCGAGGATCAGACGAGGGTGACAAGGGGCATCCATAGAAGATCGAATGACCAACAGCTGCTTTGTGGTGTTTCTAACAACTAATTAATAATGAAATTTTTTTAACAAAATCAAATTAATATATTTAGTAATAAAGACTAACAAGTAGCTGACAAAATTATGCCGGCAGCTATCTTCCAAATATAAAGTTCTTACCTACTGTTCAATTTTGACTAGACTTTGACTTTCAACTGTTGGCTTTGATGCTTTGGTGCACAACTGTCATTGGAAGAATGTGTTTTTATGAAAATTAAGAATTGAGACTCATTTCTTAAAGGTAGCATGGTTGGGAAGAAATTAAGAAGTATGTTGAGGAAAACTTTTATCATTAGGATGATATATGGAATTTAGGATAATATGTCTTGTGATTTTAGAATATTTGTATGTCTGATACACTCATGGAAATGTCAGATAGCAATTGGTCAAGTAAAGAATATTCTTATCTTATCTGATGTTTGGTCAAAGAAACTTAAATATGCAGAGTAATAAGCAACATCCCAATTCCATTAAGTTGCCTATTCAGTCTTTTGCTCTGAAGGACGTTTCTTGATGTTTCTGACCAGAGTTGCAACTGAAGTCATCGGGTGACCTTCAGCGAATCCACCATCAACAGCAGCAGCAGCAGCAGCAACTGATGATGGATATTTTTCATTTGTCATCTCTGCCGTCGTCATCCCTCCTGACAGTATCGTCACAATGGGTCAATGCATCTACCTGCGACCATGCAGAACGGACACAGGATTCATCTGCCAGTTACAGGTCAGCTGACATTCATTCAATAGGTTTCCTCCTTATCATTCTGCTCTCTTTGTGCATTTCATTCTCATTCTTTTCTTTAGCTCTGCTGCCTGGCTGTAGTGACAACTCATACCCTGCCAAGTGATTCAATCACAGAGATTTACTTCAATTATATTATTGTTAGTCATGCATAAGTAATGATTAGCCACAATCTTCTTCTTTTGGTTCTTTGCTTTCCTAGGCAGGTTCTTATGTCCAGTGTCGCCATTCGTCATGTTGACTGGCTCTGGCCTTCAACTTGTTGTAACCCTTCTTCAGCATCTAGTCCAACAACATCATTTTCGGTCTTCCTCTTGCCTTCTTACGCTCCATTCTTCCCTGAATTAGAGTTCTTAGGAGGGAGTCTCCCCTCATTATGTGGCCCAACCATTTTCTCTTTAGGTTTCTGATCATTCCTATCAGGGATTTTTTTTTTTCCACCATTTGTAGTATCTCTTCATTTTGTCCAGCTGACTCTCTCCATCCTTCGCCATATCCACTTCTCGAAGGCCTCTAATCTTCTGATGTCCTCCTTCCTCAGAGTCCATGTTTCCGATCCTTGTAGCAACACACTCCATATCATAGACTTGAAAATTCGTTTCTTCAGATTCTTATTTAGCTTTCCTCAGTAATTCCTTTATTTTATAGAAGGCATATTTTTCCATAGCTATTCTTCTCTATTTCTACATGACACTTTGCATCAGTTGTGATCGTACTTCCTAGGTAACAGAATTTTCCGACTTGTTCCAGTTCCTTTCCATCTATAGTGATTTTTACTGTTATTTCCTTTCCTTTGCTTATCATCATGATCTTTTCTTTTTGATGTTAATTTTCATATCATACTCCTTCGAGATCTTATTTGCCGATTCATCATTTTCTGTAACCCCTCTTGGCTACCTGCTAGCACTGCTTTGTCATCTGTGAATCAGTGCTTTTGTCAATCTCCCTCCTACCTTTACACCTCCTTCACCTCTTCCATTGCCTCTCGTATTAATTCCTCAATGTACACTGTGTCCGGATGAAAAGTAGAACACAACAAAAAGTGTCATAACTCGGTCAAAACTATCAGTATTTACCTGAAATTTTAAACACAACAACAGTGACCATATCTACACGAGATCCTAAAGCCGTTTGGAAATGTTCGTGAATTTATCATATTTATGAGCGTTTGCAATGGAGCACTGACAAATTAAAGTTTCCAACATGGGCCCTTACTTACGCAGACGCTGTGACGTCGTCATCGATGAAATACGTCACTTGTTTTGGTCTAAGCACAACAAAAATGGCGTTTACAGAAGAAGATAAAATTTTAATTAAAGTACTGCGGCAAGAACATGGTTATGGAGCGAGAAGGTTTCTGAATGAATTTTCGAATAAAGGTTGGTGTCTTTCGTCTGTGAGTAAGCTATTGAAGAAGATCGATGAAACCGGCACAGTGAAGCGAAAACCTGGCAGTGGCCAAAAACGCACGACACGCACTGTTGAAAACGTCGAGTTGGTTGAAAGGCTGGCATTAAGCCAAGAAGATGCACCGGGAACCCATAGAACGGTGCGTCAGATTGCGAGGGATATTGGGATTCCGAAGACCGCAGTACACGAAATCGTTGCCAAGGACTTGAAGCTGGTTTGTTTTAAGAAGAGGCGAGCGCAAGATCTAACACCAAGAAACAAACTGACACGTCTTGTATCAAGCAGCTGCTGAAGAAATACCCTGAGCACACAGTCCCATTCATATGGTTTACGGACGAAAAAGTTTTTCTCCTCCTGTCAACTTTGTTTATGCGGCGGCTGGGATCAATCATGCTGAACGTCTCCTCAAAACACGTTCACACTTTTCAAAGTCACTAATGGTCTCAGTCGGTGTGTCAACCCTGGGGTGCACTCATTTGATCTTTGTTGAGCCGGGTGTGAAGGTAAATGGAGCGTACTATCGCTGCTGCTCACTCAACATCTGCTACCTGCTATCAAGCAGGTTTCTGGCGGCTACTTCACATTCCAACAAGACAGTGCCCATGCGCATCGAGCACGTGAGACCATTTCTCTGTAGACCCGACTTCATATCACCGCAGATGGCCACCCAACAGTCCAGACCTCAATCCAGCTGACTACCAAATCTGGAGTGTACTGCTTATCGTTCATTCTGACGTCGATCATCTCAGTGTCTTGAGGAGTGGCAGCTGTTTGACCACGCGATCATCGACCGGGCCATCAAACAGTGGCGTCCACGTCTACGGTCATGTACGTGAACGAGGAGGACATTTTGAACACCAGCTGTAGCTGAACTTCACTTTCTTATGTAATATGTAAGGGCCCATGTTGGAAACTTTAATTTGTCAGTGCTCCATTCGCTCATAAATATGATAAATTCACGAACATTTCCAAACGGCTTTAGGATCTCGTGTAGATATGGTCACTGTTGTTGTGTTTAAAATTTCAGGTAAATACTGATAGTTTTGACCGAGTTATGACACTTTTTGTTGTGTTCTACTTTTCATCCGGACACAGTGTAGATGTTAAAGAGTATTGTTCAAGAGCAGGTACCCCTTGTCGTACTCCTCTACCTATCACTCCTGGTTCTGAAAATTCTCCTTCTATTTTTATTCTTACTTTCTGTCCCATGTATAGGTTTATATGAGTCTTCTGTGTTTCCAGTTTGCCCTATTCTTCTAAGTGCATGCATTTGTGGGGCGCGGTGGTGTTGGGGTATGTTCGGTGCCTTGCAGCCGGAGGGTTGCGGGTTCGAATCCACCTCAAGCCGCCGCGTAGGGATCCTGTCTGCTTCCGTGAAACTCCGATTCAGTGTCCGCAGCGCGCTGTAGTCGGGAGCGCCTCTGAGTAGAAATCTTGAATGAGCGCTATAAGTGTAACACAGTGCATGCATTCATTTCTTCCAGTCTACTCTATCGAAAGCCTGTTTCTATTTCACAAAGCATACATAGATGTCCTACCCATGCTGTACGCTTCTTTCCGCCATTACCTGCAATGCTCCAACTGCATCTCGTCCTTGCCCCTTCTGAACCCATATTGGTTCTCTCCTATAAACTAATGCTATTATACAGTTCATTTGATTGCATGAAAAATCTATGACTAAAAGTAAGTAAGTAAGGAAGTAGTAATAATAATAGAATGAGATAAAAGTAGCTTCAGTTTCCTGTCAACAACTGATGCTTAGGAATTGTAGAAGGCCTTAAAGGATGCCTCACATAGCATATTATATACTTTGTATGTTCATGTTGTCATTTCATCTGGAAACTCTTGAGTTTCAAATCTTCTAGTAAACAGCAGCACTGTTATTGTTATGATATATTTGTTTTGCTGTGAGTTTAGAAGTCAGACTGTGTCTGTTGGACATGACAAGGCAGCCTCCTCCTCCTCCTGCTCCTCCTCCTCACAGACTACTTACGCCCGGTCAAATCTAGACCAAGACATCAAGAACGAACCTCGATCTCCAGATCCAAGATCAGAAGAAGGACACTCTCCCAAACTCAGCTGCTCTTCATCATTGGCTTCTTCTTCTTCTAGTAACTGGCATAAAATCATGCCACTCAATGGACACCACATTCGTAATTGCAGCAGCAGCAGCCTCATCGCCCCGCATCAATGCTTCCCTGGTGATGTGAGGAGTTCTAACTCAGCTGCTGAGGACCAGATGGAGCAGAGCAGCAGTGCTCACCGTTTGAAACGACCTCGAATCCTTGTTGATACTGCTATTTAATTTAAGTTCCGCAGTTCTATTGATGATTTTTGAATGATGTGTGATGTTTTTTAACCTCTGCAGTGTTTACAACCTGGACAGCACTTTCCATTTCGTGATTTATGAATGAATTTTTAGTTTTACTCTGCAATGCATGCATATTTCCAGCTCTTGTGAACTCTTTGTAGCAGGGCATCAATGGGACCACTCAAATAGTAATCAAGAGATGCTCGAGAGTTTTAGAAGATTGGGTGTTTGCTTAAACGGAGATGAAGCTTTTCTGGTATCACTGATGAAGTGAGTGCTATTGTCTTGCCCTGTGATTATCCGATTTGAAGCTGAACAGAACTTTACACAGTCTTTAGCTGTTGAAAACCATTTGGAAACAGCTAGTGCCTGGAAGGGGTCAGAATTCTTGCTTGGAAGGTACATAAATGGTTTTTATCTGTTCAAACCAAACCAAGGATTCACATGCTCTCACATGTGGCTATTGAAGAACTGCAGGATGTTTATGTATATGTACCTTGCCTTCAAATGTTGAGCAGTGCAGCCAGCTACTCAGATAATTATGCACAAGTAAAATAAATCCAGTAGATCAACTTTAGATATTTACTTGTATGTTCTTTTATTCCTTTAAATGATTTACTCATGACCAACTTTTGTAACATATTTTTCTACTATTATAATGGATGACTGATGCAAAGCATATGAAGTTTTATTGTCCTGTGAGTGATATTGATATTATACAAGTGTTCTTACCTATTTATAAGGAATGTTGAAAAGTTTGAAGTGGTTTGTGTGCGTGTGTTTTTAAGATTTTTATTTGTTTTGATGAAGATTCTCATTTTCTGTTCAATTTAAAATCAGTTTTAAAAGATTATCGATTTATATTTTGTTAATTAGTAAAGTTTTTTGTGACGTTATGTGTTAT
Source organism: Aporrectodea caliginosa (assembly GCA_020284085.1). Taxonomy (NCBI): domain Eukaryota; kingdom Metazoa; phylum Annelida; class Clitellata; order Crassiclitellata; family Lumbricidae; genus Aporrectodea; species Aporrectodea caliginosa. The sequence goes on from JACEVL010000100.1 coordinate 865,807, forward strand.
ACTGTTTTATGTATAATGACAACCTGTGTGGTAGAGCTGTACCGATTTAACATGCCATACGCGTAATCGGGCCGATTATTAGAACAATCGGCATAATCGGGTATCTGCAGCACGAATCGGTGCCGATGCAAAATTGTGCATGGATAATTTCCCACTACCCACCCAAAATCAATTGCCTTTCATTCCAAGGTATTTGCTTCGATTTTCATCTATCGTTTTACGTCCCTTATTATTTACGCATTAAAACATTAATTTCCCAACTTAACTTTGTCTTACCTACTAAAGATGATAAACATATTTTAATCTCACGAGTCCTGTATAGAAAGCCATCACCTGCCCACCAATCCTGATAAATATCTAATATAGTCTTATATAGATAGCATGCATGCATTCTCATCACATTCTCAGTCCCTCTCTCCTTCTAATAATAACTAAATAATTCATCAGGCATGGACATAGTTGATGACAATTTCTCGCCTTATTGTCGCTCTAATAAATTATGGGCTTCTCTTTATGGTATGATCTTGCTTAGCATTCACTCGTAACTCTTGTTTACTCACAATGTACCTGATAGCGATGTGACTATCAGTTTTGTTGTTGTTACCAATAAACGAATATAATAATAATAATTTAAACGTCACCTTTATAGTTGTGACGCTAGATTACTGGTTTATGTTTCGAACGAACATTTTGACTAAACAAATAATGAAATATTCGGTCTCATAATGGGTACTGGCAATTTAATAATCAGCTATACGCGGTATCGGTATCGGCAATTTAATAATCGGCCATACGCGGTATCGGCATAATCGGCAAAAAGCGATATCGGTACAGCTCTACTGTGTGGGTAGGGGTGCTTGTTAGCATGCTGGACTGTCGATTGAGAGGGGCTTAGGGTAATGGTAACAACACTGGCACGAAGAGCAAAATATCAGCATGGATGCGGGATTGCTTCCCAATACCCACCCAAAAGTCAACTCAGCCTTTCATTCGCCAAATGACGTTGGTAAAATGAGCAGTAGGACGTGATGGGTGCCTTGCATGGCTGCCAAATAGTTAATTTCGACTCGTATAATAACTTGTGATCATCCATTCATACTATGAATTGTAATCACACTGCGGTGTGTCAGTTTGAAATACTAAATGAAGATTATAATTATTAGAGGTTGGGGGTTCCAATACATTTGGTTTGAGATTTCAACTCCACCTGCACCCTTAGATAACTCAGCTATAATGAATACACTGACTGTACACTGTCGGTGGGAAGATGAGACGTCGAGGCTAAGAAAATGAAGTCGCTAACACTTTATACCCATGGTATTCCTCAGGGCTAGCTTAAGGGACTGCTCTTCTTCAACCTATGATGTTGATGACGACAATGGGACACCAATGTGACAAAACATTTGCATGTATTTGTCAGCACATACAAATCACCTGTGATGATGATGATGATGATGATGATGATGATGAGGACAACGACGACGATGATGATGAGCAGGAGGATGAGGAGGAGGACACCAAAGAAAATGACAATATAAATACTAGTAATAATGATTGTTAATAAATTTAAATCCAAAGGATCATATGTGCTGTGAAGAATTATATTATCATAGTAAAAGTAATATAAGAATGACAGTATAAATATTAAAAATAAGTAAATTACCGCCACGAGACCACCAATAGCAACTCAAAGGCGCAGAGTATTTAATACATGGCACTTATATACAAGGGGCCGTCCATTAATTATGTCAACAAAATAGGGGAAGGGGTTCGGAAAAGTTTGACAGTAACTGTTGTTGACAAAGGGGGAGGGGGTTCGGTACAATTTGACGTCAACAAATTTTTTCCAATGAATCGACCCAGACCCTTCAAAATGGTAGCGAAAACATTAAGTAATGCTAAAATGTATAAAGTGCTTAATGTTTAATAATAATAAAAAGCTGGTAATAAACTAAACTCATATATTTTGAAATTCGAGATTGCATTTTTTTAGTGTAAATTTGTTAAAATGATTCTACATGTATTGAGCCATTGTGTTTCTTTTTGTAGAGGGGGGGGGGGGGTGGGTTTCTGGGATTGTTGACTTAATTTTTTAGGGGTCCGTCAATGTTTGACAGTAACTGTTGACAAGGGGAGGGGGTAACAAAACTACCTAAAATTTGTTGACATAATTAATGGACAACCCCAAGGGATTTAATATACAAGGTCGCCTACAGTAACTGGGCGTAATATAGATGGTCGTGTCTCAGATGGGACCCATTCAGTCTATTATAATTGCAATTCTGCATGAGAACACTTGGTATAGCACATTTCTAGTAACTCGTAAAGGCGCCGTGCTCGGTGATCTGCCGAAATTCCGGATACGACGGTTTCAGTCAATCCTCAACTATGCTGCCCGTTCCTCTGTTTCCAAAACCCAATGGACGATGCTTGCGTTCAACGGTCTATGGAGACCTGTTGGTCCCGCGCTTCTCACCACAATGCGTGCACATCGATCGTGGTCTCTCAGGCCGCATTGGACCAATGTCCTCCTTTGATTAAATTTACGAACTGTTTCGTGATTTTTGCCGCGGACAGTTCAAACATTTTCAAGCCTTCTATAGACGAACTTTTTTAGATCTGTTAGATTGCCAATGTTAATGTAGGCTAAATCTTCTGAAAATTCTCAGCGCCCACAAAAGCCACGCCAGGGAGACCAGCAGCTTAGGCCTATTCACCTGTGTTCTTCTTCTCTTCTGTTGCTCTATCTCAATCAATCAATCAATCAATTTCCTTTATTCACAACACCAAGCTGACAGGTCGCAACTTTGTCGGCTTCTTATTATCCCTATCATGGATCTGTTTTCGTCCACCATTTGTAGTATGTCTTCATTTGTCCTCCGATCCATCCAGCTGACTCTCTCCATTCTTCGCCATATCCACATCTCGATGGCCTCCAATCTTCTGATGTCTTCCTTCCTTAGAGTCCATGTCTCTGATCCGTATAACACCACACTCCATATCATAGACTTGATAATTCTTTTCTTCAGATTCTTATTTAGCTTGCCTCTCATTAATTCCTTTATTTTATAGAAGGCATGTTTCCCCATGGCTATTCTTCTCTTTATTTCTAAATGACACTTTGCATCAGTTGTGATCATACTTCCTATAGGTAGCAGAATTTTCCGACTTGTTCCAGTTCCTTACCATCTATACAGTAATAAAATCATTGAATCTATAGTGATCTTTACTGTTCTTTCCTTTCCTTTGCTTATCCTCATGATCTTTGTCTTTTTAATATTTATTTTCATATCATACTCCTTCGAGATCTTATTCAGTTGATCCATCATTTTTTGTAGCCCATTCTGGCTACCTGCCAACATCGTCTGGTCATCTGCAAATCTTAGTGCTTTCGTCAATCTTCACCTGTGTTAAGTACCAGATAATCAGATACATACACTCATCGGTAGGCCCCTATGGTTTTCTTTTCGCCCTTTGTCCGGGTTCTGATCAGTCGGGTGGCTCGGAACCAACAAACCATGCGGACCATGCGGCCGAAAGTTTCGGCCCGAAACGCAATCGCATCCCCACTCTGACTAGGCCTACATAGTCAGATAGTCTACATAGTTACGGCAACTCGCGGTCGAAGCACTCCAATGACTCCATCAGATGTGCTGTTACTGCTGTGCCTTTCATACGCTGGTCCTCTAATAAAGATAGGCCTAGGCCCTACAGGCCCCCACTACTAAAACTCCGCCACTGTTCATACTCTGACAATGCCAGTCCCAAGCATGGGCGAAGGAGGAGGGCGATGCTATAATGATCTTTGTTATCACACGTACAGTGTCGTTAAACTGAAACTACTAGCCTAGGCCTACTACTCCCGAAAGGGGCAAAGTAAGCTTACCTTATTGTGTGTGATGCTGTCCGATTTAGTAAGGAGAATATAAGGTACAAATTAAGGCAATGACTTTTCCACAAGTAGCCTAAACAGAAGCATGAAACTTGGCACACACAACGTAGCCTATAATAGTACTCATAACACGTGAATCCAATTGAATGGACTGCGTCGATTTATAGGCTAATTATGGTGCCATCTTTAAAGAGGTCAAAGTATATAATAAAAAATTAGTTGCACTTTTCAGGGATGAATATAATATTGATATGATAAGAGGAAAATGAAATTTGGCAAATGAAACACACTAGGCTACAACATGCAGAAGCCAAATTAAAATGGATGCAGCAATCCATGCCACCGTCAATCATATTACTTTAAAATCAGGTCAAAGTATTCGCTTGAAGCTATATTAGCATAATGCATATATATGATATATCCAGAGAATGGACATAGAGTGCCTTAGTAGGCCTACCAAATAATACCAAACCATTCCACGAGTCGACAACTTTTGCACTGAAGAATTTCGGCCCTGGTGTTCCATTCGGTTTCTTAAATTAACGTTGAAATTAATTTGTGACGCTTTAACGATGTGCTATGATCAGAGGCGCGTTTACAGAAAATGGGGCCCCAGGCGCAAATATTTTTGGGGCCCTTTTGAGCTTGTAGACTGAGCGTCTGGGACTCTGGTGTTTAGCCTATCATGGGCAAAAACCCACGAAGTTGAACTTTAGGCCGTTTTGGTGAGTGTTATTGTAAAAATAAAATGCAGGAATATTTTTAAGTGTACAGAAGGCCTACTCGTTTGTTGACATTTCGTAGAAGACAAAGAATGGCAAATGTTGTCTTCTGCATCGGTATTAACCGTAAGAGGAGGGTTTAACTTTAGGGTAGGCCTAATGGTAGCACTCTGGCAGTGTCACGAAGAGCTGCAAGGACGCGGAATCGCCTCCCACCATTCAAAGGTATAGGCTACTCAGCCTTTCATTCGCCACGTGGCGAGTTTGATGTTATTTTGCACAAAATTAGCCCAAATTAGCAAAACAATTATAAATTACAATAATATACTTTAATGTGAATGCTGAACTGTAAAAATAGAAAAGGCCCTATACTTAAACTAATTCAAAATTCAAAACATAATTTTTATCATAATTGAAAAAATACTTTCATTCGTTTGGGGGCCCTCTGAGATTTGGGGCCCTAGGCGCGCGCCTAATTCGCCTACTGGTAAACGCGCCTCTGGCTATGATGGGCGAATTATTATTACTGTGAAGGCTAAAACGACGGAATATCCAAAGTCCACTGGGAACGCACAGAACTGAGAAAAGACGCTACACAATGATGGAGGAATTGATGTCACGTGCCGTGCGATACGCTTGAGCGTTGAAGCGTGAAGACGTCTGAGGAGAAGGAAGTCTCTGCTTTGGTCGCTTTTCGAAGGAAAGTCAGTGGATTTTAACAGCAATTCGTAGCAATATGACTGGCCTTTATTACGACATTTAATTCCCTGGCAGTGTGTGTGTGCGTTCTGTTGATTGAATGTCTCGCACTGGTGACGATCGAAGCGACTGATATCCTCGAACGCAGCAGCAGGGACGTAGCAGGGACCAAGAGGAGGAGGAGCAGCGATGGCAACGGGGGCTGGGAGGCGGCTGTCGAACCGCACCTGCAACACGGCCAACCAGATGCTGAGGAGCATTTACGAGGGCTGGGCTTACCATTTCACTCCGGAGTCGAGAGTAAGTACTGTCGAAAGAAACTGTGATTATAGGCTAATATCAATCAATCAATCAAATCTCTTTTATTGAATTGGATAGACGAGCGTTTCATGTCAGTAAAAGTGCGACCGTCAAATTTGAAATGGAGATAACTGGACAGTTTCTTCTGTTATGTTAAAGCGCCTTGACTTTGTGCATGAGAATGTCGCTTCATGTATAGTTCAGAGATTTTTCATTAATTCATTACAAGGATTTATATAGCACCCCTTCAAGGCTACTACTCAGGAACGCTGGGTTGGGTCTGGTCTAGTTGCTGCAGCAAAATGTGGTAATGCATACATGTATGCATACAGGGGCGTCTGACGCCCCCACCTAGAATGGGAGAACAACAACCCCCACTCTGGCCGACTTATAAGAGACTCAGAAGCCAGTCAGAACTAAATTAATATACGTTAAACCCCCACTTATGGTAACCATGGAGATCATTCTTCACTTATGGTAACCAAGGAGATAATTCTCTCAACCCCCATTGGTAGCCACCACTGCATCCATACATACATGCATACAGAACCGTTCTAATCTGATCCAATCTGATGAGCTTTAGGTATGGTATCATAGGTGCATCACTTGATGTTCCTTACATGTGAGAAGAAATATATACAGTGCTTTTTTTCTAGAAAAAAAGGTTCCGGAACTCAACAAATTCAGAACAATTATACGGGCATATTTTATGCTAATATTTCTGTTTCATTATATCAGTATCAATAAACACTGAAAGCACTTAGGGGCCGTCCATAAAGTAGCGTCACGCTATTTTTGACCATTTTACCCCCCCTCCCCCTGTCACAAACTGTCACAAAACTCGGACCCCCCTAAAAAGTACGTCACACTTTCAACATAGAAATAATAATACTTCCGAAAGCAACGCTAATACATAAACAAGGCTTCGCAACAGCATTATTACTAGCGCTCCTAGCGAGAGGAATCGTGAAAAAACACATTCAGGAGATATGCATTTCATGCTATTTTGACATAAAACTTATTAAAATGTTTCAGAAAATTTTTGAAAATTATTTTCAAAAGCTATGAAATTCTACTAAAAAAAATAAAAAATAAATTATAAATAAAATATAAAAAATAAATGTGTGACGTCACACATGGCCTGACCCCTCCCCTGTCACAAACTGTCACACTTTCTTAAACCCCCCTCCCCCTGGGCGTGACGTACTTTATGGACCGCCCCTTACATTAAATTAAAAGTATAAAAATAATTTTATATAATTTTTATTAAAAATATAAATTAACTAAATTATTTTTTAATAGCTGAAAAAAGGTACCGGAACGCCGTTCCGGACCGCTTAATGCACTGCTGAAAAAGCACTGAATAATTATATATACTGAAGAGGAGACTGTGTGGTGGGTTTGTGACTTGGTAAACGATGAGTTGAGAGCATTAAAGAACTGATAGAACAGACAGAACTAGACAGTGAATTCCAACCCATGCAAAACCAGCCAGACACGAGGAACACCTAGAGCCAAACATTGTATTTGTACAAGGCACAACAGGTGTCAAAGTTTCCTCTGATCAGCTGTACCTAGGTTTGGACATTATATATATCCAGGTGCGTGTGGGAAGAATTGCACTCATTGTCAGTGCACAAGCATCAGTGCATAATTGTCTATGCAGGCTGTGCCCAGTTTTTATCTCAGGGAATTGTGTGTCTCAGTCTCCATTCCTTGCACGGCCGTATTATCCACTTGGCACAGTAGGCACTGTGCCTAAGGCCTACGAAAAAATAGGTTTAATGATTGAATTTGCCACGAAAATGAAATATGGAAATTTCAAATTCTAATTTGATAATTTTTTTAATTTTACTGAAACAGTTTAACTCATGATTAAACATGACGTCAATAAATAATGGGAATGCTTAATTATATGCATTTAGCTTTAATGCATAGCTGGCAGTTGGAGTCAACGACTGCAAGAGTGCCTAGGGCCTATGTTTAAGATGGCCCTGATTCCTGGCCATAGGTTTCTTCTCGGTGACCTGGTTATTCCCACAGCCAGAACTTTAAAAGTGCAGCACAGAGGCTTTGCTATGATTGGCACAACTTTCTGGAATAGGTTGCCTATAGACATGAGTCACGTGGTCTTTCTTTACCCAAGTGGATGGCACTTTGCAAGTGCTTGAAAGGCATTAACTGTTTGATCCAGGTTTTACCGTCATTAGGTCAGGAGCGCCTCTGATGAGTCTCTCTCTCTGTCACTGAAGAGGTGCCATAGAAATCTGTGAGGTTAAAATGACCGATGAAAGTAATTCTCGGTGGTTAATGACTGTTGCAGACAATGCAGAGACTGCTTCTCTCAGCCGTCCTTTGTTCAATCCAAGGTAGTTCCAGTTGCAGATGTCATCGCTGCAGGTCTTAGGGGTCAAGGGGTCATCCATTAAGGACGTTAGGTTGGGGCAGGAGGAACCCCTAGGAGAAGCTAAGCCTGGATCGATTGCTGGCCACCCATCCTCACATGCCGACAACACTAATAAACTGAAGAACTTCCTAACATATTTTATACCTATGACTGCCTCTCTAGCTGGCTAAACAATTTCTTCTTTATTTATGAGTAAAATGCTGGACTACAGAAGTACAGATGTGCTAAATTGTTTCTGTGAATTTGTCCAGAAATGGATGAGACGTTGGTTGGTTGTGGATGGGAGTCGATTGGTCGTCTTTGCATCCGACAGAAATTGCTCACAGGCTGTAAGTACACTTATGATGCCTAAGGAAGGGCTATCAGTTTGATTTAACTGTTCCGATTGGTTTGTTCTTTTCTTTTATTTGTTGAAATGAATGAGATCTATGCACTATAAAGAAGATTTTTATGTTCAGATGCTAATGTGAAGCATCGTGTGACCTTAAGAAAGAAGCAGGTTAAGTGGTCAATGTCAATGGTAACCATAAGAAGCATCTTATGGTTACCATTGACATTGACTGAATACATGCAGACAATATAGAACGTTAATTGAATGCCTAAAGATTTATAAATCCTAAACAGTTTCACAATATTCAAATTCTAGCCATTATTTGACAGTGTTTGTAAGTCAAAGGTTGAGAGCCCTGCTCTCAAACTTATCAGTTTCCTTTGGCTCTGTGCTATCATGAAAACAAATGTTCTGGCAGTTTCCATGATGACAAAATCTGTCCTTGTAATTTCTTTTCTTCTGAATGCAGCCAGAGTTGTATTGTCTTGAGACACTGTCTCGGTCTCGAGACAGGTTTTTTGATGTCTCGGTCTCGGTCTCGGACCCCACTGTCTCGGTCTCGATCTCGGTCTCGAGATAATTTCTTGACTTTTTGGAAACTGTCTCGAAGCGAAAGTCTTGTCTTTTTGGAAACTGTCTCGAAGCGAAAGTCTTGTTCTCTTGTAGAAGCGGTCTCCAAAGTTCTCGTACAAACTGTATTTAGTTCGGAACTTCGTACAGTACTGCACTATAAAATTGTCTTGTGCCAAACGGGTAACTAGTTAATCGGAAGTGCCAAACAGACAGGAAGTTTTAAAAAAGCGCGTGTTTCTGGTTTTAAGATTTGAGTATTGAAAAAGCAGTCTTAAGTTTGCACTTTCAGTCCAAAGTTTCCAAATATCTTAAAATGTCTCATAAAGAACCTGAAATCGTGAAATTTGCATTCACGCAGTTTGAAATCAATGAAAAACAAAATAAATGGCATGCCGTTGGTCGTTTGTGTAAAGCCAACATAAGCGAAACGCTTGGAACAACATCTAGTTTCTCAAAGCGAGTGATGTGACTTTATGTCGCTAAATCGCTAATATGGAATTTTGTTGGTTTAAATTTTAGAATCATTTTGAAGATTTCAGTATGGCTGAAATATTTAATTTCTTTATAGTTTATACAATTCAGGTGATCGGCTGATTTCAGTGACTTGACCCTTGTATTAGAGTTCAAAAGTTGAGAAAAATTGTTTCGGGACTTGGGTCCAATGTGCATTTCACTCGTTTTGAACTGTCTCGAACTGTCTCGGACCTGGTGTCTCGTCTCGGTCTCGGTCTCGGACCCCACTGTCTTGGTCTCGGTCTCGGTCTCGGACCTCACTGTCTCGGTCTCGGTCTAGAGTTTATGTCTCGTATACAAGTCTGAATGCAGCATACTTGCGAAGACACTGTTGCAGTAGTCAAGTCAAGAATCAAGATGTCAAGACACTTAATTGGGCGCATTTTAAGTAACTGACAAAGACAGTGCAGGCATGACCAATCTAAACAAGCACGTTCTTATATTTGCTGAACAGTGTTGAATGCAAGAGTACCGTTATGTGTGTGCGGCAGAAGACTGTTCCAAGAAGAAAGTACAAGATATGAGAAAGTACAGTGAGCTTGAGTTGGTGTGTAAAAGCCCGATTTTTGCATATATATATATATATATATATATATATATATTATATTTATCTACAAGCATCACAGCAGTGTGATAGCCGACCTGGTTGACTGAGTCTCAAAGTTGGGCAGATTAGTCTGTAAGTTGGGCAGAATAGTCTCTAAATTTGGCAGATTAGTCTCTAAGATGGACAGCAGAGTTGAGGCCAGACTGAAGCTGATTAATTCTGAATCTTGACAGATCTGCAAGACGGATCTGCAAGGGTGGAATTGCAATAGTCAAAGTTTGTCAGAATAAATGAGTGTATGAGTATTTCTGTGATGCTGAGCGATAAATTGCACCAAATGACCTGAGTCTGATGCAGCTGGTATTAAGCTGAGCCTGGGGAGAGAGACAGAGATAGAGAGAGTTCACATGGTCAGGTGTGGATAGTTCGTCATGAAGAAAGTACAAGATATGAGATCTTGCAGACGATGAGTTATTGATTCTAGTCAGGAAATGGCAAGGCAATTTTTCTCTTTCTGTCTGTGTCCAGCGCTGTAATGACATTGCTTTTAAAAGGACTTTCCCTTACACTGCAGAGGACAAAGCTCATTTCCTAGAATTTCCCTTTTGCTCCTATTTTAAGTTTTTTAAATCCTGAAGGATTACAACTACTTATACCTACAAAAAACAGAGATGACTACAAAGAAGAAACAACGCAGAGTGAGGAGAATATGGGACCGGATTTGCTGAAAGAAGAGATACTGGCAGCCATTGGAGAAATGAAAAACAATAAAGCTGAAGGAATTGATAACATCCCAATTGAAATGATTAAAAACTTTGGAGAAAAGGCAATGAAAGAACTAGTACAACTATGCAAAGACATATACAACACAGGAGTATGGCCAGAGGACTTCTTACACTTCTTGGTTCCTATAAAGAAGAAACCAAATGCAACAACATGTGAAGACCACAGAACTATTAGCCTACTAACACATGCATCCAAAATCGTACTAAGAGTTATCACGAAGAGAATGCAGTCAAGGGCAGAAACAAATGACTGCCTAGGAGAGGACCAATACGGCTTCAGAAAGGGAAGGGGCACAAGAGATGCAATTGGAGCGCTGAGGGTGCTGACAGAAAGAAGCATACAGCATGGACAGGACATCTACATTTGCTTTGTGGATTATGAAAAGGCTTTCGATAGAGTAGATTGGAAGAAATTAATGCATGCACTGAGAAGAATAGGAGTGGACTGGAAAGACAGAAGACTCATAGGAAACCTATACATGGGACAGAAAGTAAGAATAAAAATAGAAGGAGAATTCTCAGAACCAGGAGTGATAGGTAGAGGAGTACGATAAGGGTGCCCACTATCACCAATTCTCTTCAACATCTACATTGAGGAATTAGTACGAGAGGCGATGGAGGAGGTGAAAGAGGGCATAAAGGTGGGAGGAAGATTGACGAAAGCACTAAGATTTGCAGATGACCAGGCGATGTTGGCAGGCAGCCAGAATGGGTTACAAAAAATGATGGATCAGCTGAATAAGATCTCAAAGGAGTATGATATGAAAATAAATATTAAAAAGACGAAGATCATGAGGATAAGCAAAGGAAAGGAAAGAACAGTAAAGATCACTATAGATGGTAAGGAACTGGAACAAATAGGAAAATTCTGTTGCCTAGGAAGTATGATCACAACTGATGCAAAGTGTCATGTAGAAATAAAGAGAAGAATAGCCATGGGAAAAGATGCCTTCTATAAAAGAAAGGAATTAATGAGAGGAAAGCTAAATAAGAATCTGAAGAAAAGAATTATCAAGTCTATGATATGGAGTGTGGTGTTATACGGATCAGAGACATGGACTCTAAGGAAGGAAGACATCAGAAGATTGGAGGCCTTCGAGATGTGGATATGGCGAAGAATGGAGAGAGTCAGCTGGATGGATCGGAGGACAAATGAAGACATACTACAAATGGTGGACGAAAAAAAGATCCATGATAGGGATAATAAGAAGCCGACAAAGAAAATGGATGGGGCCACATCATGAGGGAGACTCCCTTCTAAAATTATAATTGAGGGAAGAATGGAGGGAAGAAGACAATAGGAAGACCGAGAATGATGTTGTTGGACTGGATGATGGAGGAAGATTACGGCAAAACTGAAGGAAAGAGCCAGAAAACGTGATGAATGGCGAAATTGGACGTACAGACCTGCCTAGGAAGGCAGAGAACCAAAAGAAGAAGAGAAGATACCTACAAAAATAATTAATTTCATCTTATCCTATGGACATAATCACTTGTGTTAAATAATAATATTAATATTAATAATAGATGAAAATAAATTATCTGTTTATGGTGTTGTATTTTTGGCAGATGCTATTGAATTAAATGAATAATTATGCATTGTTTAATTTTCGCTACTATGTTTTGAAAATTGAAATGTTTAAGTGATGGTCTGAGTCTGTGGATTTGCTGTTGTTGTGTTAGGTTGTGGTGTCACTGAATCTTGGTCAGGGAACCAAAGTGAAAGACATCGCTTTGCAGCCAAATGTCTATGGCCTTGACATTGAGTTGACAACACTGAAAGGAGTAACAGAAAGCAGAATAGACTTTTTTGGAGTGAGCATGTTGATTATTATAGTTTATTTTTGATAGACCCAATACCTCTTTCTGAAATAATCATTGAATAAATGCCTACTCCAGGCAAATAAATATTTTACAAGCCCTTAACAACCAGTAATTTTGTATGGAAACATTATTTAACTCGTTTTATTTTTGCCAATCTTTGATCGTGGTGGAACTACAATATATGCGACTGTTTTCTTTTGGTGTGACACGGTCTCCTATCTGAAGACCTGCTGAGCAGACCGTGACACAGAGCATAGTTGCCTTTCTCACCAAACAGTCGAATTGGTGAGAATCAAAGGTACTGGTGTAGCTGCAGGAGCTCTGGACAAAATTTGCTCATAGTGGGTCTGGTTAATCACCAGATGGGCAAGGTAGTGCCACTTAGATCAGTTCAAAGCAGTGAATGGAAAAGATCTGAAAGCACTTCCTTTGTATTCTCCATTAAAAGCATCCTAATCCTCTTGCACAAATTCATCGATGAGCTGCTCCCTATCCTTGTGTGGCTCTGCAATTCATCTGAGGCTGAGGGATCTTTAGGCCAAAAAAAAAAATATAGGTGTGTTTCCGGTAACAGTGGTTTTAAAATCTGGGTAGGTAGGTAGGAAAAAATTTTTTTATTTTGTAAAATATTTTTATGCAATGCTACACTTTTGTATAATAATAAACGAATATATCGTCATCATATTTCACCTTGCTGAGGCAAAAAAATATTTTTATGCAATGGAAAGCAATGTTATCAATGTCGCAAAGGTTAAATTCATGTGTCAAAAAAAAAATTTTAATTTAAAAAAAAAAAATTTTTTTATAATTTTTTAAAAAAAAATTTTTTTCACAAAATTTTCCCAGTCAGGCCTAAAAAAGTGACTCGGTCGGGTTACCGGAAACACAACATTATTTTGTTTTAGCCTTACCAACAAGTGAATAGCGTACAGGTCATCGAGAAAATCCATAATGGAACTTGTGTTGCCTATACATTGTACCAGGCATTTTTCCATAGTCGGCCTACTATAAGAAGAATTCTATAATTACTGATTGATTGTAAAGTTTGTTTGTCTTCTAATTTTAAGTTTTCAACACCTAATGAATGTGATCTTTGGAAAGCGTATATCTTGGGCTTCTCTTACGTAAGTAATATTAATCTGTTTTCAAGCATTTACTCTTCTTCCTCTTCTTCTTCCTCTTCCTCCTTGTCTTCCTCTTACTTTGCAAACTAAAATGTCAACTAGACATGGCATAGTCTAGTACCATAGGTTGATTTGCAGGGATTGAATGTGTGTTGATATGATCTGGCTCACTGAAATACCAGGAGTCTAGAATTTGTTTAAAGTACTCCTACCCTTCATTTCAATATTTTAATTGCAAGTAACTGTTTTATTCGTTAAATCACAAATTAATTGCAATGATCACTCTGTTAGCACAGTGAATCATTTTCATTGTTGTTAATCATTTCTCAATCATAATGATCATGATTCTGTTGTAACTTTACATAGCATATATGAAGTCTTTTAAAATGTATTTAATCAAATTTTCAAGGTGTAGTTGAAAAGTGCAGCCAGAGGAAATGAGCAAGGTTGTTTGAGGATCAAGCAGAGCCCTCGTCTTATTAACCATATGTCCTGATAGAGAGGACCATCGACCTATATTGAGTGGACACAGCATAAGAGATTCAAACTGAAGCCTAGCCGGTTGCGTGCCTGCGACGTTATTTGCCAGCCATGACGTCACAGGCAAGCAATGCGCATGCGCAGCATTTACTTTTATATAGGTCAACCGTTCATAAACAAACAGAATGGTGCCGTTAGCGATATAGCTATGATCTAGTTTGACGCAAATATTATAAAATATTTGATTGTATTATTCGATACTAGTTTATAGTAAATTTAAAACACACATCGGTATCGCTAACGGCACCATTCTGTTTGTTTATGAACGGTGACCTTGACCCATAAAAGTAAATGGCTGCGCATGCGCATTGCTTGCCTGTGACGTCATGGCTGGCAAATGTTCAGTAACCGGAAGCTTCACTTCACGACCACAACTTTAGCTGTCCTATCAATCAATCATAAAATTTATATAGCGCCTCTTCAAGGGCTCTACTCAGAGGCGCTCCCAAGCCAGGCCTGATCATACAGAAAAGTCTTCAATTGGGCGTAGAAGGAAGCGAGTGAATGCGAGGAGATAACCGAAGGAAAGATGGCAAGACATTCCACGCTGTTGGACCAACAACAGAGAATGCTCGGTGCTGCATAGTAGCAGTGCGGGCATGTGGAACAAGAAGTCACCCGAGAGAAGAGGAACGGAGGGCTGAGCGACCCTTAATAGACGAAGAGAGAGTGAAGATGGTGCACAAGTAGCGAGGAGCTGAACCCAAGACGCTTTTGCCAGACGAGAGTGCAGAGCTGATATAGGATACGCTGCCGGAGGGAAGCCAGTGTAGAGTATGATGCATGTAGGAGGATACGCTACCACAGCGAGGAATGGAACCAACAAGGCGCGCCGCAGAGACCCTCTCAAGGGAGGACAAGCGGACTTGAGGGAAGACCAGTGTAAAGAGAAGAGCAATAGTCTAAACGAGAGCAGACGAAGGCATGGATAAGAGTAGAAGCAGCAGAGGTTGAAAGAGAGCGAGCAACGACCCTAAGCTGACGTATGCTGTGTCCACTCAATATAGGTTGATGGAGAGGACAGATTTTTGCAAGTGACTATTGCGAATGGCAGACATAAATACTTCTTGGCTAATCAGCAAAATATAGAAATAACTGATTCACTGGGTTCAACTTCTGTCTGGGAATACTGTTAGTGTAGTCATTAATTATAGCAAAGTAGCTAAAACTTATTACAGCTCTATGATGCGGACGGATAACGGAACTGAATTGAGATAGGCCTACTAGAGTACTACTATTATGCAGCTACACGAATACAATACACAAAATACACTGTACACAAAAGCTCCCGAGGTTGACAGCGCATCGCTCACCTGCTCAATCCAGCGCAATCGACTTTCAAATCGCCTTCTATTTTCAAATGAGAAGCTCTGTGTGCTAACTATATATACATATATTTATATATCTTTATATATGTCCTCATATTATATACATGTATCAGCCGTTTATTGAATCAACAACAGCACAATTAATTAACAATCAGTCATTTAAAAAAGTTAATCTGCTGATGCCATCAACAGGACAGCCCTAAAGGATAAAATAATCCGCTATTGCAGGGCTGCCCCTTTTCCATATTACATTTACTGATGGCAAGACGATTTTTATGATCATATAGTTATAGAAAATTCAACTTAAATAACAATTTTAGGGCTAAATCATAGCCAAACAACTAAATAACAAAACATTGCAGTACAAGATTTAAAACAAACAAACAAACAAAATCAAAACAAAACACATTATAATGTTCACAGTAGTACATTATAAACAATCTTAACTAAGATACAATCTATCGAGTCATTCTATTCTTTTTATGTGTTCAAGAGATAATGTTTCAATTGAGCTTTAAATTGAGCCATGTGTAATATATTTATTAAATTTATATATATATATATATATATATATATATATATATATATATATATTCGTTTAATAGAACAGACTGACAAACTGCAGTGAGTTACATGATAGAAAGGCAATTGACAAATGGAACAGAACTTTATAAGAATTGGTTCAGCGTTTCTAACTGTCACCTGAACATGTTCAGAGATGTATAGAGTACACTTATTGATGGGTATTGGACTATTCGTTGTGAATGTGTTTGTTAACATTTCTTGCCATTCTTATATAGTCTCTTTTTGTTTGAAATGCAGGGAGTTGTTCCAGAAAATCTGAATTTACTTCCTGGCCAGCTGAAGGATGTTCATGAGGCGATAATGGACAATGGCCTGGCTCCTCCTCCTCTTCCTTCTCCCCATCACAAACGACCTCTGCTTCAGAACGTCTTGCCACGGATGATGCAGCAGCAGCAGCAGCAGCAGCAGCAGCAGCATCACCGACCCACTCAGAACATCAGCTCTGCACAGGAGTTCTCATCTCGGCATTCGCCCAGCGCTGTCATCTCTCCATACTCCGAGATCTCAGCAAGGTTTCTGATTCATTATAATTTATTAGAATGGGCATTATCATTATTGCGTTAACTAAACGTCTTGCAGTACAAAGCATAAATATCACAGCTCAAAGCACACAAGTTTTTGTATTACTGTACTAATTAAGAGGTAACTGAGCCGTAGCTTTGTTACCCAACAAAGACTGATAATGGCTTACTGGTGCTGCATCAACAGTCTTCTATTCCTGCACCTGATGTCGAAACTCCAGTGCATCTTTATTAAATGCAATGCTAAGGAAAACTTATCTTGTTGTTGGATAAAGTCACTGATCTTGTTTCTGCTTCAACTGAAGGCTCCAGCTAAGGTATGTATGACACTGAATCGGAGTTTCACGCCGAAGCGCATGAGCAATTGCGAGTGAAGGACTTGTCCAGGGTCCATACGCGGCGGCTTGAGGTGGATTCGAACCCGCAACCCTCCGGCTGCAAGGCACCGAACATACCCCTACACCACCGAGCCCCACAAGGTGTACGTTTGCGCTTTGGAAAAGCTGACCCTATTCGCGTTTTGTTTTCATCAGTTTTGTGGAATTTTTGCCTTGCGGAATATTCTTTGGATGACATCTTCTGATTCGTCTGCTTCACATTATTATTTAGTTTTCATCTTGTGCAGTTACCTTGTACGTTTTCAGCAATTTCTACCATTTTGTGTCAGGCATGGAGTCCTCCACAGACAGTCCTTCACGTCATTTGTACATGTCAGTGGAGCTATATGCCTGCAGACATTCTGCCCTTACCATTACCCATTGCATACAAAAGATTTTCTTTGCCCTATACCTATAGAATGGTTCCCTCTGTGGGTATCTCTCGAGCATAACTAGTTGAAGATAACAGAAAAACTGTGCCATTGATGAATCTGTGACATGCGATCTAGTGGATAACCTGCTTCTGCTCTGATTTGTTACAGTTTGTTTGGGTCTACCCGTTCTTCTTGGTCCACTATACTCCTTGGTCTCTCGCAGGGATTTGCTAACTGATGAATGTTTTGTTCTCAATTACATTTAACCTCATTTGGACTAGTTTTCTGAAGTGGTTCTATCTAAATTGTCCTGAATAAATAGATAAACCCTAAGTCTACCCTGAGTTGAAAGGACAGACGACAGAATTGTAATTACTCGATCAGACATTTGCTGTCTAATGAATGGGGCATTCTAATGGACACTGTTTGTGTCTAATGGACACTGTTTGTGTCTAATGGACACTGTTTGTGTCTAATGGACACTGTTTGTGTCTAATTGACACTGTTTGCCCCTTTGTACTAATTGACACTGTTTGTGTCTAATGGACACTGTTTGTGTCTAATGGACACTGTTTATGTCTAATGGACACTGTTTGTGTCTAATGGACACTGTTTGTTTCTAATGGACACTGTTTGTTTCTAATGGACACTGTTTGTGTCTAATGGACACTGTTTGTGTCTAGTTGACACTGTTTGTGTCTAATTGACACTATTTGTGTCTAATGGTCACTGTTTGTGTCTAATTGACACTGTTTGTGTCTAATGGACACTGTTTGTTTCTAATGGACACTGTTTGTGTCTAATGGACACTGTTTGTGTCTAATTGACACTGTTTGTGTCTAATGGACACTGTTTGTGTCTAATTGACACTGTTTGTGTCTAATGGACACTGTTTGTGTCTAGTTGACACTGTTTGTGTCTAATTGACACTGTTTGTGTCTAATGGACAATGTTTGTGTCTAATGGAGACTGTTTGTTTCTAATGGACACTGTTTGTGTCTAATGGACACTGTTTATGTCTAATGGACACTGTTTGTGTCTAATGGACACTGTTTATGTCTAATGGACACTGTTTGTGTCTAATGGACACCGTTTGTGTCTAATGGACACTGTTTGTTTCTAATGGACACTGTTTGTGTCTAATTGACACTGTTTGTGTCTAATTGACACTGTTTGTGTCTAATTGACACTGTTTGTGTCTAATGGACACTGTTTGTGTCTAATGGACACTGTTTATGTCTAATGGACACTGTTTGTGTCTAATGGACACTGTTTGTTTCTAATGGACACTGTTTGTGTCTAATGGACACCGTTTGTGTCTAATGGACACTGTTTGTGTCTAATGGACACTGTTTGTTTCTAATGGACACTGTTTGTGTCTAATGGACACTGTTTGTGTCTAATTGACACTGTTTGTGTCTAATGGACACTGTTTGTGTCTAATTGACACTGTTTGTGTCTAATTGACACTGTTTGTGTAATGGACAATGTTTGTGTCTAATGGACACTGTTTGTGTCTAATGGACACTGTTTATGTCTAATGGACACGTTTGTGTCTAATGGACACTGTTTGTGTCTAATTGACACTGTTTGTGTCTAATGGACACCGTTTGTGTCTAATGGACACTGTTTGTTTCTAATGGACACAGTTTGCCCCTTTGTACATTCCAGCCAACCTAAACACCAGTTGCTAGATTCTGCAGATGTCGAGGGAATTTTTGAAGAAGGTGGAGAGACGGATGTTCTTGAACAGCTGGAACAACGCCGTAAAGAGCTGGCTATGAAAGCGCTGGAAAAGGAAATAGAGGTATGCAGCACTGGAAAAATATAGTCTTTCCTTATACTATAATCTTAGAAGAACTTTACCAATTAACTGTTTTGGATTCTTATTGGCTGAATGATGAGATAATTTGAATATTCTTATTTGAGAAAACAAAATTCAAATTGAATGAAATATGAATTATCAGATAACAGCAGTTTTTCTCAAACTTGTTAGCTGTGCTTTTGCTGTTTTTACTCAACTGGGACTAGCAGGTATCAAACCCACCTTCTTCTGATCTTTGTTCCAGCGTGTTACCATTCAACCATCTCCCCACCCCATTGACAATAAGATACTGTGGATTTATGGGTCTATCGCTGGAGTCAGACCTGTCCGTGGACTTTCCAATACCGTCAGTATATAATATATTCTTACACAGTAGTCGGGGAATAAACTTCCTATCATCCTTTGGAGGCAGTTTCTATCTGTGGGCCCGAGTTCGTAGACTAGAGCAAAAGTTGTTCCAATTTATAAAAAAGGTGAAAAAGATGATGTAACAAATTATAGGCCTATTTCTATTCTCCCTTATTTCTCTAAATTTTACGAAAAGTTAATGTATAATCGCCTTTATAATTTTGTTGAAAAATCAGGTATAATATTCCAAACACAACATGGCTTTCAACCTGGGCATTCCCTGTTTATGTCCCTCCTAAGTATGCAGGACAAAATTTCAAATGCTGTAGAAAATAATGAATACTCGATAGGAATCTTTTTCGATTTAGCCAAAGCCTTCGATACAGTAAATCATAAAATTCTCCTTAAAAAACTAGAAAATTATGGAATACGAGGCGAGCAACTAAAATGGTTTACTAGTTATTTTGAAAATCGTCAACAGTGCGTCTGTTGCAATGGTGCATTTTCGGACTTAAGAGCAATTGACTATGGAGTGCCACAGGGATCTAACCTTTAAGGATCCTGAGTGGCCGAGTGGGTTGGTTCGCCGCGCCGGCGATCCAGGTTCGCTTCCCGGTCGGGTCGGATTATCGAGATTAATTTCTCGGATCTTTACTGCGGGTGGCTCGGTCGCATTATAAGCGTGGAGTACAATACAACACACAATACAACACATCACAATACAACTGGGGCCGGTGGTGTAGGGGTATGTTCTGTGCCTTGCAGCTGGAGGGTTGCGGGTTCGGATCCACCTCAAAGTCGCCGGCGTAGGGACCCTGGGCAAGTCCTTCACTCGCAATTGTATTGTATTGTATTTTCGTTTATTCAAAACTGGCTGTCATAACGCAGCCAACGACAAAAGTGCGCCTAACTTATTGTTATTATAAAGGAGCTCGAGACTAATTATAGATATGGGTAATGTTCATATCTATACTGGATAAAAGTATTGGATTGTTGTAGCAATTGCTCATGCGCTTCGGCGTGAAACTCCGATTCAGCGTTCGCGCAGTAGTCGGGAGCGCCTCTGAATGGGAAATCTGGTTGGGGTGCTATAACAAGTGTTCAAATACAATACAATATACAATACAATACAACCTCGGCCCTTTACTGTTCCTCATTTATATAAACGACCTCCCTAATGTATCACCAATCATGTTTTTATTTTATTTGCAGATGACACCAACGTTTTTTACTCTCACAGTTCTTTGCAAACCCTTACTCAGGTCATAAATACAGAGCTTACTCTAGTGGCGGACTGGTTTTCTGCTAATAGACTAACCCTTAACCTAGATAAAACAAACTTCATACTATTCAAATCCCATAGGAAAATGGGTCCCTCGGATGACTCGTTAAGATTATCCATCAATGGCATTCCTATTACCAAAGTCACCTCTACTAAATTTTTAGGTGTTCACGTGGACCAACATTTGACCTGGAAGGAACATATAAAAACTATTTCTAACAAAATTGCTAAAAACATTGGTATTCTAACTCGAACTGCATACTTATTGCCCTCCTGCATACGCCTAAAATTATATTACTCGTTGGTGTACCCCTATCTTACTTATTGTAATATGGTATGGGCATCTACTTATGATTCTAGACTACGGAGATTAATTCTATTGCAAAAACGTGCAGTTCGTATCATTGCGGGAGTTCCAAGGTGCGTTCATTCTGGACCACTATTTACTGACTTGAAGCTACTTAAACTAGAGCAGATTCGAACATTACAGATTGGCCTATTTATGTACCGCTATGAACATGGTTTACTTCCAGCATGTTTTAAGGGATTTTTTCATCTAGGATCCGATGTTCATACTCACTACACCAGAAACTTTAACTCTTATCGCCCCATATACGCACACACCAATACTCGCTTATTCTCCATAAAATCTGTTGGCTCCACAACCTGGAACATGCTTCCCTCTCACATACGTTGTGCCCTCCACCTACGGCACTTTAAAAATGCTGCATGCCTACCTGATTAATGGAAATTAGCTATAACCTACCCTGCCGGATATTCTTTTTCACTGTTAGTTAAGGTTTTCGGTTTTTTCTTTATATTTTCATAGTGTTTTGAATCGAGTTAATCATTTACTGTGTAATATGTACTATACTGTTTGCATTGCTGTACGAAACTTGATGTTGCACTGTTTATCAAGGATTTAGCTAATTCATATTTCTGAAATGTTGTTCTAGGTGTCCCTAGTTAGCGGGATCTTGATCCCTTTTGGGACTCCTCTTGCGGCCAATCCTGATACTTTATGTTGAAATGTTATGTGTTTTTCATTTGGCTTCAATAAAAGAGATTTGATTGATTGATTGAGTTCGTAGACTATAGCTGTGACTCCGGGACTCTGGTAGAAAGCTTCTAAGAACGTGATTTTCGTTTGTAATGATAGCCCGGAAAAGAGAATCATCAGCCGTGGCTGCCATTTGCTGTACAGTGCACAGTTGGAGCAATGGAGCAATTAGCTGATTCAGTCAGAGGCTTGGGTTTACCCCGATCAGGCCGGCGATGCATACATCAACTTTGCAACTATTGTCATTTCTTGCGACCTGTTGAATGGCAGATGGTGGGAGACCGTGTGATCGCAGGACGCGAAGAGCATACATTGACGAGGCGCAGGATGACATTACCTCGGTGAGATGCGGGGTCATACTGAGTTCTGAGCTGATGGTCACGCCCAACACCCGGATGGAGTCGACTCGTTCTGCATCAGTAATAACCTCCGCGGAGTAAGGTGTATGCGGCTCCTTCCCCTCTTCACATGATTAGTTCTCTCGCTTTAGATGAGTTGAGGCAGAGGTTATTTCTTTAGCCCAGGTTGACACATGGTCGAGTTCTGCTGTGGCTGTTGCTATGTTATTTGAGCCGACGATCAGATATGTATCGTCAGCATATTTTAGCATGACGTTAAAGTCATGAAGCGGATGAAGATCCGAGGCTGCAACGATGTAAGACCCCGGACCGATCCCGGATCCTTGTACGACGCTGGCATTGATTTCAGCGACTGTCGATACATCACTGCCATGCTCATTTGAAATCTACAGCAGATGCTGATGCAGATGCAGATGCAAATCTACAGAGAGTGCCACATGTGACATGTGAAATTTGGCATCTTCTTGCACAGAGGAGCTGTGACGTAATAACACTCCTACTGCAGGACCTAAATTGACCAATGAGCATGGGCGTGAGTAGAAATAACTAGCAGAAAGTAGCTGAGCTGGTGCACATATTATCTCCACAGAGCACATATATATATATGTTTTGAATTTGGTATCTATGAGCAGACATAGACTATGAATCTGATCAAAACAGAAATTCATCAGGTAAGAGATTTCATTTTATGATTTCTTGTTGACTCTTCTCTGCTGTTTGCTCACTTTGCTGTGCATGCGTCGTATGTGACAGAGAGTGCCACCAAATCACGATCATCACGGGGTGCCAGTTCCGATGACAGTTCGTTCCCGTGTTCAGATGCCACAGCAGTCCTCATGGCACCAGTCTCAGCCGCTTCTGATGAGCAACAAAGACTCTGTGAGGCTAGCAACTCATCGAATGTCTGTGCCGAAACTTCGAACACCTCTCGCTGTCACGAATAATAATGAGGTAGAACTTAAGTGTTAAGATTTATTTATTTTACAGTTAAAGTTGGTTGCACTAAGGCCTATGATGAAATTTCATTACAATACTACCTTTCCCAGTCATAAAGTTCTGTAAATTCTCTCCATTTTACTAATTGGGCCTAACTTAGAGCACGCATTCAGCTACCTGGACCTAACAGAATAAGGATACGAATTAGGTTGTGTTATCAAATCCAGCTTGGTACTTTTGGTTGCTGTTGTAATGGCACTGTGATGCCTATGTAAAAGCACACATCAACATATTGCGGGTCATAGACTGCCTCTCCGTCAAACGGACTGATCTTCTGGATATTGACCTCATTATGGATTGCTTTTGGTGCATCATCGGTTGATACTTTATGCATTAGAAACCCTTACAATAAAAGTTGCCTATTATAATTACACGTGCCTATGCAAGGTTGATTTCTAGGTGAGTATATATAATAATAATAATAATAATAATAATAATCTTTTCTTTATTGAAGCGCCTGACAAACGCACTGCGCTGTACATTTGCATGTTATGCAATTGAAACAATTCACAAGAACACAAATGACAGAAGACATAAATCTTAACTACTAACAGAACAGACAGCCTGCAATACACGGCGCTAGTGGCAGCCTATAAAGCATTAGGCCTACGGGACTTGAACTCGGTACCTCTCGCTCTCTATGCCAGTGTGTTATCCAATGTGCTATCGGGCCCCCGATAATTAGCAATTTCTATATCAAGGTCTAATGCTCAAGGCTTTCAGCCAATGGCATTCTGAAACCAAGGTCTATCGGGGCTATATCTACTTATTAGACAGAGACACGTTGTTTGGTGTATAAGCCTGCTAGAAGAGGCAAGTTCTGAGACCTATGTAAATTAGAGAGTGACATGGGGAATTTCCCTGCAGTAAATCCCGCGGTAATGGGGTTTACTCTCGCGGTAATACCGTGGTAATAGGGATTGAGCCGGCGATAAAACCGCGGTAATAGTAACTATTACATTTCTATAGTTTATGCAGCATTTAGACTATATAGTATACAGTAACTTACTTCCTTAGTTACAGCTACTTACTTAACTTAAAATTTCAGTTTCACTTTTCGATGCTACAGGCTCACATCAGTTGTACTTCCTGTTTACGGAATTATTTTTAAATAATGACAGATCTGTTCAAACAAATATGCCACCAAATTTGTTAAAAAGTAATTGTAGTTCAACTAAAAGTGTTATCAGATTGTCTATGTTGATGAATTATTTTTTAACCTAGTAGTCACATGTCATTCTTAGAGCTTCAAGTACTATATCAAATCAATCCAGGGTGATGTTAATAAGAACTTGAGAACTGAAAAGGAGATTTTTTTATTTCCTTAAGCCTTCTAGTCAGAAATAGTCAGGATAATGCAAACTGTCGATAAGATAACCTGACTTTTGCTTATGTTTTATTAATGCATTCAGCAATACAAATAGCTTTTGTAAGCTAAAATTGTTTTTTTTTAAATTTTAATTGGTGAAAACTTTTTGTGGGGAATGTGATGTCGTCCTGTGGGGAAGGCGTGGGGTTGGGGAGAAAACCTGAGTAGGTGACAGATGATCAGAAGAAGATGAAGAGCCATTTGATAGTGGATTACTCTTTGATGCAAATGATCAAGTGATCTTGATCTGAGTTCAAACAAAATGAAGGAACGTGTTGTTCTGCTTTATGGAAAGCGTGGCGCAATTAGCAGCTGCTAGTACTTCTTTTTCTGTAACTAATATTTTCCAGCATCTAATATGTCATATATATATATATATATATATATATATATATATATATATGAGCAGAATTATTAACATTGGGTGTTTGAAGAAAAGAGACCATATGACCATTTAGCATTGAGTAATTCAGAGCAAGTACCGGTATATTATG
The DNA here is from genome assembly GCA_020284085.1 of Aporrectodea caliginosa. Classification (NCBI taxonomy): domain Eukaryota; kingdom Metazoa; phylum Annelida; class Clitellata; order Crassiclitellata; family Lumbricidae; genus Aporrectodea; species Aporrectodea caliginosa. Next base: position 890,982 of record JACEVL010000100.1, read on the forward strand.
CACATGAGGAGAAAATGCAAGCATTGTTTGAAGCAAATAATCTTGAGCTTTGTTGTCTTGTCTAAAGTATAGTTGGTACAAAGACTTAATATGGCCTCAGACTCTTGCCATATTGAGAGTAAATATGGAAAATCCTCTTTCTTCTTTAAAGATATTCGCTAGGTAAAAATTGTCTAAAATCATACAACTCGCAAACAATGGGTTTGTTTATAGTTTCCTCACCATTGACTCCTTCAGTTATCTGGGTTCAGTCTCCCAAATATAAATCATGATACTATAATATTTAATTTTTTGCATAAATATCTACTGTCACTCACTGAAAAAATTTCACAAATAAGGATTATGTTAGATTAGAATGCTACCTTAAAAATTGGGCAAAACTGGGAACGGCGGTCCCAAATTATGAAATGAAAGAAATCAACAGAGGCTGCTTTCTTGTAGTTTGCTAAAACGTGCTATATATTCTCAGGAATCCAGCTTCTAATTACTGAAAACATTATTTTCATCCAGCTTCTATTGAATGGAAACTTAGTTTCATCCATGCAACCAGCTTGGTATCCAGCTTCTATTTACGGGAAAAATTATTTCGATCAATCCAGCTTCTAGCCTATTTCAACACAGGAATGTTTTCATCAATCCCACTTCCATTTAGGGAACAGTTCTTTTCATCAATCCAGCTTCCATTTTAAAGTGACAATATCAAATAACTTTGTAGACTTCTTTCATTTCATAATTTGGGACGTCTGTGACGAAAATACATATATCATAATTTGGGACCGCCGTTCCCAGTTTTGCCAAAAATTGTATACACTCTTATACTGTCCTTAACTATTATTTTGGTTTGAATTATTACATCATTGACATGTAATAACTGAAATAATGTTTAAACACGCTAGTTTCACTGCAAACAAATAAGGATAGTCACTTGCAACTCGACAGCCAAGACAATTATGAGATTTGTGACTGTTGGCTACTTTAGGCCGTTATAAGGATTCCCATGACAGTTTACTCTGCTTCCGCCCAATCACCGTCGGGCGTCAGTTTGCATTGCTCTGCTTATATATCTTACACTTCCTGTGTCTAACTGCAGCAGTGAAAGATCGTTTAGTCACCTAAAGCGCATCAAAAATGCTTTAAGATCTATGATGGGACAAGACAGACAGACTGACAAATTTAACACTTGTGAACAATGAGTGTGAGATTGTACAAACGGACAGATTTTCAGGATATTGTTGACAGTTTTTCTATTGTCAAAGCACGCCGTAAGCAGTTTTAAATTCATAAATATCTGTTCTATAATTTAAATTTCGTTAACACTTTTTGCTTGAACATATATTTGGAGCCTACTATAGGAACCACGCCTAGAAAACGTTAATCTGGCCCTGCTCGCAAGACTTTGTAATGTGGTCTGGTCTAATGTGGTTTGATTGTGTTACAGCTTCCACCTTTCTATGATGATCCAGAAAAAAATAAAGTCACTCCATCGTACGTCGTTGAAAACTTGTTACTGTATTTGCTAGTTTTTAATCTATAAAGTTATTTTGAAAGTAAATGCAAGGGATCATCAATGAGGTTGTAATAAACATATATGACATTAATTTTGTGTTCAGTGGAATGGCTCTACTCTGCCATTAATAACTCTAGCATTTTTTATTGAGAAATATGTAGCAGAGCAAATGCGTTACCTACTGTGAAGCAAGACAATTCACAGAGAGAAACAAACATGTTTGGTAGTAGCCTATAGCAGAGAATAGGGTAGGAGGGGGGGAGTAGCTGTCTTCACAAATGGCTACTTTATTAAAGTTCTGATTTTAATTCCATTATTGCAGTCTTTGTTTTCATCAAGTGAGGAAACTAATTAATGAAGCAGGGAGTTCGATTGATTTAAGCTTTAGATGATTTTAGGTTTCATTTAATATTTTTACAGAAACATAACTTCATATTTCAGGTGGTTTATCAATTGTGGTCGAGAAATGGCAGAGATGGTTCTGACTGGAGCGCGTAGCTGTGGCAACATGTTTATGCGTCCAAGTTTCAACATCAACCCATCGGAGACATACGTCATTTCAATGAGAAGAGACCTTCCTGGGTTCGTTCTTCATCTCTTCTGTTTATCTGTTTGTCTTCTTTTTGGTCCTTGAATAAGACTGATTGATTAGTAGTGTATGCAGTTTACTATTTACTTTTAGATTCCACCAAATCCAAAGACCCTGATCAGAAAATGCTGAAAGTAAACAAAATATATTAAAATTCGTACATGACTGTGAAGAACATATAAACTAAGAAGAACTTCTTTGACTTCTGCCCTGAAATGTACAACCAAAGGTATTGCTTTCACATTGAAACGACCTCAGGACATTAGTTGCACGTCTGGAACATTGATGTCCTTTGAACATTGATGTCTATCGAGATGAGGTGTTCCAGGGACATGATGTGTCTGTTATTCACTTTGTCCTTGGTGATTCTAAACCATCAGACATTCTAGGAACTTGTTCTTGTTCTTTTGAAGTTCCTCTGTTTCAACTTTATTTTGTCTTATTTATTTCTTCTACTTGTTGTATGTGAATAGTCAATCAATCTGAATGTTGGGTGGCAGAAAACAACGTGTCTGGGGGGGACCAGGGGGGTATTATGTGGAGTCTGCTCAGCAGGGTTGAGCCCACAACTGTTAAATGACAGACCCAGGTTGCTACCAAATAGACCACCAGATCTTTCATCTGTGCTCCTGCTGCTATTTCTTGCTTCAAAACATTTGATCAAATGGTCTTAATTGCTGCTAGCAATGATATTTTGGACTTTTTGTTTGCAGTGGTCTTGAACTGCGCCATTATGCTGTTCATCGCACAAGTGATGGATTCAAGTTGGATGTTGTTGATAAGGTATATCTAGATTGTAATCGTAATCATAATCGTAATCTCCAAACTTCTAAAGCGCCACTCGAAAGCCAAGCGCAGGGCACCAGCTTATTCACGAGCGCTGTAGTTCTATACATTATTGTAGTTCTATATATATTGTAGTTCTATATATTGTAGTTCTATACCTTGAGTTCTGTACATTGTAGTTCTATACATTGTTGTAGTTCTATATATATTGTAGTTCTATATATTGTAGTTCTATACCTTGAGTTCTGTACATTGTAGTTCTATACATTGTTGTAGTTCTATATATATTGTAGTTCTATATATTGTAGTTCTATACCTTGAGTTCTGTACATTGTAGTTCTATACATTGTTGTAGTTCTATACATTGTAGTTCTACACATTGTAGTTCTATACATTGTAGTTCTATACATTGTAGTTCTATACATTTTGTCAGTGAAGGCAACTTTTAAATAAGTAAGTAAGTAAGTAAGTAAGTGTGTTCTTTATTAAACGCTGGCAAACGCACGGCGCTGTACATACAAAGTTATACAAAGTTATCAAATAGTAGCGAAAAAGTTAGTAAATAGTAAACTAAAAAAACACTATATGGCTTAGCTGTACAACATCCTAGCCAGGAAACCACGTCTTAGCTGTACAACATCCTAGCCAGGAAACCACGCTTGTAGGTGACAAATAAGCACAATCTGCCTAGATAATTTTATGTATCTATGTAAAAGATCATTTTATTTAAATGACTAACTCTGCAAACTTAATGGAAGATCTCTGTGGTCATTCTGAACACCCTGAGAGAAATAGTGGAACTTGTGTAATTGTCAAAACTACAAACTTTGTTAAGGGAACGTTAATTCCTTCCTCAGGCTTGATTTAGTTAACTGATTCTACTCTGTTGTTGAAGTAATTTGTAACTTTGTAACGGTGTATTTTCCTTAGTGATTTATTTGCTGACTGATAACAGACTCGTATTATGTTTTGATTGAATTTGTGTAGCACAGTCCAATGTCTTGTTTGTCCGATGTGATGACTTTCTTCACAAACTACGTCGGACCTTCTGCACAACCGCTCAACTCCCAAGACGTTGATAGAATTTTTGGTAGCGTCGTATCCCCCGGTTCCATTGTTTCTCCAAGGACTGATACGTCGTCATCGTCGTCTTCTCAAGAACAGTTGCTTCCAAGGACAGGCGCTTCTCTTGAAAACGAAGTAAAGCCTGGAAAAGACAACGAACATTCAGGTAATGACAACTGAGGTTATGTTCCTATGACATTGCATTTGGTTTGTATGTAACTGAGCATTTCTAGAGCACCTTATAAATGATTAAGTTAGAGTTTGACAAGAGCTGCAAGTTAATCATTAAGGAAATGATGTTTGAGGAGAAACAGTTGGAGGACAGAGGTAGAACCACAAACAGAGTTTCATGGATTGTTGATGGTTGAGGGTTCCATGTTCAGCGTTCCTAGTTCCTGTCACATTGAGGATGAGAAGGACAACAGACACTTAAAGGGTTTACAACATTTGGTTATGCTTGCCAACTGGACTGGCCTTGGACTGATCTGGTGTCATCCATCATGACACCAGATCAGTCCAAGGCTCACATTTGTTAGTAGCTGACTGGATGGTTGCTCGTGGACAGTCAGTACCATTCAAAGATGATGGCTAACCATTGCATAATCGAATCTGTGATTTCCAGTCATTTTGTTCAATATTTCCAATGGTGACGTCATTAGACACATATAGCAAGTGCTTCTGCGATAGAAAAGATAGACCCAGAAAGGACTAAGGTCACACTTAGAATGGTCGTCTAATACCGTAATACGTCAAATCTTTTATAAATGATCAATAATATGAATCTGGATTTAACATAAGTAGAAGCAGAATGAAGAGAACCGAAATCTTAACTAATATGAAGATTAATTTCTATGATGTCTGTTTATTTCTTCTTGCTTAAATTAGTGCATATAACTTATATTGGGCACTTAACCAAGGAACTTAGATGACTTGGTTTGATCTGCTGTCAATGTACACTGTTACACGTTATGTGAAAGTGGCTTTTTATGGCTCTAACAAATATATGGCTCGATTCAGTCAAATTCAATGATAAACTTCCAGTTATTAAGAACATTTAGCATCATTTAGGCTGGCACTGAGAGTGCTTCATCTATGAATTTCTAAGTACAATTACAAAACTGTAAACTTTATGGCTGCGGAAGTTCACGATTAATTAATCGAGTAGTTGTTAATTGATTTTAACGATTAAATTTAGTTTTAATGATTAATCGAAGACTGCTTGACCACTTGTTATAATTTCAACAAAGCACATTGCTGACTATAGAACCTATAGCAGTTTTAACATGCTGGTTTGTTTACATAATTGGTTGAAGCAACAAACATAAACAAGACTACTAATATGAACAAATAACTACTTAAGTAACTACTAACTAGTAATATTAATAATACTATTAAAAGATAAACAATGAATAATGCTAATTTTGTATTTGTCATTGCTTATTGGGGCATACATTTAGCCACAAGTTAACTATTAGTTAATCGTTAATTCTTAAATAGGTAACTATTAAAATGTTTTTAATCGTCAACAGCCCTAGTAAAATTGTTAGAGGGTGCCTAGAAGTAGAAGATTTTATATATACAGTGTGCCAAGTTTATTATTGTGTAACCTGGAGAGGATTTCTTGAATGTAATTCTCATCAGTCAGAAGACAGACTTCAGTCTGTGTCCGTTGCATGCAGTTTGAAACAATTTGTAAGTTTGTCTTGAAGTGGAGAACATTTTTGCTTGATAACTGAAGTCTGTTCAGATGACATACGGATTGCAGCTGTGGAAATGTGTCATGAATCTGCTGCTTCTGAGAATGTTGGGCCACAGGTTGTTGCCAGCACAACCGTTATACAGTGTGGACTTGCTAATGTGCTCCCAAATAATGCACTGTACTGTGTTAAGTGGTGTTATGTCCCCAAATTTATTAATCTAACACACCACATCAGTTAATGTGTCGCTTGGATGAATGGAAGGTCAGATGGATGGTTGGAGGGTGGATGAATGGTCAGATGGATGGTCGGAGGGTGGATGGAAGGTCAGATGGATGGTTGGAGGGTGGATGGAATGGTCAGATGGATGGTTGGAGGGTGGATGGATGGTCAGATGGATGGTTGGAGGGTGGATGGATGGTCAGATGGATGGTTGGAGGGTGGATGGATGGTCAGATGGATGGTCGGAGGGTGGATGGATGGTCAGATGGATGGTTGGAGGGTGGATGAATGGTTGGACAAGTGGACTGACGGTCAGATGATGGACTTGTGGCTAGGGCGGACTGACAGTTGGATGGATGGATGTTTGGATTTAGTTAGACCAGTGCTTCCCAATCTTTTTTTGCTATGGAACCCTTTTGATCTGAGAATTTTTGGATGTAACCCCAACCTAAAGAAAACGTATTCTGGTATAAGTAGCACCTGCAGAGCAGACCAATATAGGTTTAATAACAGTGATAACATAGTTTTAATTAATAAAAATTAGATTAGAAATTATTTTAAATATAATTTTACAATGGAAACCATGTCTGCACCTTTAGTCTGATTTATAATGTAGCAGCACATTAAAAAACATGGAGCACTTCAGGAAACACTGACCATCCATCCACTGAGTTAGACACCTTAGGTTATTCTGCATTAGTCCATTTTACATGCAGTGCAGTTTAGGCGCCATGTCCGCAATGGCTTGTCTCCCAAATGACTCGTATTAACTGCATATGCTATTCCTAGATATTGTGATCTTTTTGTTTTATCAGAGAATCAAGAAGGCCACCAAGTTGTGACTTCACCTTTGACCTCAGCTGCAAATGAGCATCTAGATGAATCCATGAATCAACTCTTACATATCAATGGGAAAACTAATGCAGCTGCTTCTCCTCTCAATAGTAGTACCATCGCTCAAGAACAAGGTTAGTTGTTGGTCAAAATATAGGTTAGTTTAACTGCAAAAACTCAAGAATCCGTCATCAGCTAATCTGGTAGATTTGACAGCAAACAAAAGATGACTATATTGCAATGATTTTTAGATAGTTCTATAAGGTGGTGTAGGTATTTCATGACAGGTAAATTTATTTTATTTTATATATATATATATATATATATATATATATATATATGTATGTGCTGGTATGTATATGTGTATGTAATGTATCTGTGCATATGTATTTACTTGCTGCCCTACTAGTGGTCTATTGTGTGTGGCCATAGTAGCCTAAGTATGGATGTCTTCAAATGGGCTTCCAGTTAATCTAACTAATTTGTAGTAGGCCTGGATCTTGCTAGGCACATGCCAGATGTGGTTGAAAATTGACGATTCATTGATAAGGTTATGATTTCCGGATAGGAGCTAATCATCCAGGTGTCGCACTTTGATTGGTGTACTCGTGTGAACTTCCTCTGCAGTTTATGGTGTATCAGCCAGGTCAAATACAGACCACAGGAGGAGGAGGCATATCTGTCATTTAGTAGAACATTGACTGTGGTCCACTCATTCATCCTGATGCTGTGATGGTTCCTGATTACTGCAGATCCACTGTTGTGGCAGACCTTCCAAAGTCTTAGTTGCTTCAGGCTGTCCTTCTCAACTGTGCTGCACGAGTTGTGGTCAACATGTCAGAATATTTGGATGCATAAGTTTATGTGCATGAGACAATGTCCTGGCTTCACTTGTCAACACCAGCCCAGTCTAAAGTGAACTGGATTGAACTGGGTCACTGTCCTCTGCTGCCTATGTAGATTGTAGACGTCCTCTGGTGCATGTCACCTCGAACTTAGTCATGTGTTGGACCTTCCTGTTGGATCAGTCCTCCATTGCATGTACTTACTGTTTCATTTGATTACAAATCAGCATGCGGCCTAAACCTAGTTTCAGCAGGATTTCTGATACACCATAAACCTGCAGAGGAAGTAGCCAGATGTGCAGCACTTTTGAGAGCTATTGAAGATTAACATTATATTAAGTCGTCTTGATAACATGATCTGTTATGTATTGTATTGTATTGTATTGTATTGTATTGTATTTGAACACTTGTTATAGCGCCCCTTCCAGATTCCTATTCAGAGGCGCTCCCTACTACTGCGCGGACGCTGAGTCGGAGTTTCACGCCGAAGCGCATGAGCAATTGCGAGTGAAGGACTTGCCCAGGGTCCCTACGTGGCGGCTTTGAGGTGGATTCGAACCCGCAACCCTCCAGCTGCAAGGCACCGAACATACCCCTACACCACCACGCCCCAGTTGTATTGTATTGTATTGTACTCCACGTTTATATTGCTGCGACCGAGCCACCTGCAGTAAAGATCCGAGAAATTAATCTCTGATAAACCGACCGACCGGGAATCAAACCCGGGCCGCCGGCGTGGAGAGTGGGCTACCAACCCACTCGGCCACTCAGGACCTCTGGTGCATGTATGTATGTATGCATATTTACTTATGTATCAATGCAACACAGCACCTATATAAGTACCTCTCAAAAGCAATGCACACATGCTACATGTAGTATATATACATGTAAGTTTATATTGCTCCTTTCTAGATCTGTCAGACCTCCATGTCATTAGATGTATCATATTTTCTGCAAAAGTGGCAATTCTTCTTAAATTGATACGTTAGACGTGCTGTTAGTGAAGTCACAGCTTCATTGCTTCATTGAGTCAGAATAACAATAATTATTTATTTAGCAGATTTACCTAATTAATTCTTAGATGCGATGTGACATGGTGAAATTCTGTTGAAATAGAACTTGAACTTTTTTGAGTAAAGATTTGCAACACTTGTTGTTAATGGCCTTCTTGTTTGATTTTTGGACAGTGATATTATAGTGTTATTAATCTCACCAATTTAAAGCAATGATACTAAAGCAATGATACTAAACATTAAACAATACACTTATAAAAATGTTCTTTTCATCTGGTTTTTTCTACAGATATATTTATACTGGGTAGCCCAAATTGTTTGAGTTCATACATAAATCACTCCTCTACCCTTAGAAGTTCTTGTAAGAAATCCTGACTTGTAGTCTGGAAAATATGATACATTGATTGGTGTGCACTGCAAAAGGTGCGATATAAACTTAAAGATACAATATAATACAAAACAATACAATACTGGCCTGATCGAAATGTATCAATTAAAAAGGACCTATCATAACAGAAGCTGTTGAGTCTTTAAGATTGATTTGCATCTTTCATTAACAGAAGCTGCTTCAATATCTGCATCTGATCATTTGCCGTCTGAAACTCGGCATCTGAATGACTTCGTTTCCGAGGAAAAGGTGGATCCGAGCACTTCTTGTTAATAGTACAGACTTGTTTTTTATCATTGTTAATGTGAAAAACGCTTATAAACATTTTTATGTATAGAAATAAACTTGTGATGCAATGCTTTGTTGTGGTAATTTAACAGGTGCTTAAAATAGCTTAGCAAAGTAATTGCATACTTTTGTGACCAATGCAGGAGAAGCCATATGTATTTTTCCATACCAATTATTGTTCAGTTATTGTCAATGGAAAAAAGTGTAGAAAGCCTTGTAGTTATAGATTAAATTATGATAGTTGCTTTCGTGGTAGATCTCTGATATTAGCCATGCTGTGCACTGATCGAAATTCTGAGCCTTTAGTCTTTGAACCCAGGCATACTCAATATGATGGCTTAGCCTAGTCTTATAACGAGTCCACACTGTAATGGCCAAGAAGTGAAAGCTGCAGTTGTTAAACAGTTGTCATTTCTTTAATAGACTTCTTATAACCTGTCGAATGAAAGATTTTTACTTTGAATGTACATGATAAAGGTGTTAGCCAATGCTTTGAAGACATCTTCGTAAGCTTAGTAATTGAATGCTTTTGTGACAAATGCAGGAGGAACCATATGTATTACTTATTACCGTACTGTGGAAGCCATGTATAGAAATATAGTAGGTGTTGATTTGTCTTGTTTATTGGGAAGGTACAATTCCATTTCACAACCCTACCTGCTTTCCCTTCCTTCTCACTCATCATGATTGCGGATACCTGCATATTATCTTGCCCATTGTTCTCGCCCTTTACTGAAATTCTGTGTGAAAGCAGAGGCAAACTGGGCCTTGTTGTGCCCTGGAGGGTTCTTGGTCCAGAAGATGCCAGCAACCACGTACGTGGCTTTACACGCTCTGGCGGTTGAACATGACACAATGCATTGCAATGTGTTCTCATTCGTATTTTAATGTTGTTGAGTTGTGGGGTCGGTGAGTTTCTCGTCATTGGGTGACGACGGGTGTAAAAGGAGGTTGGCCAGTGGGGCAGTTATTCCCCTTGACTCTTCCAGTTTCTAATATGTGCTTGGAATCCGTGGGCGTTCGTTTGCTTTGACTGGTGCCAGCGTTCGCTTGTAGGCTTACGTAGACTGGTCTGTGGTTTGTCGTGTAGGGCCTACTACTCGATTGTTTCAGTTACAAATGTCGTTCATTATTGATCATGAGATTCACGTATGTAGAAATGTTAATAATGGCAAAAAAATCAATGTTGGCGACAAATGCACTATTGTGTTTAACTGTTTATTGTTGAGTTATTGCTGCACTCTCTAAATTACATGTATGCGAGTCTATAATTTAAAGATTGACAACTTTTGAAGTTGCTGACTATAATGTATATTATATAGAATTGCATTGAATTTATTTGGTAACCAAACATACAAAAGGAGATAACCGACAACAGAAATACATTGGCAAAACATGCTGAGGTTACCTAGGACAGAGGTTTTCAAACTGGGGTACGCCAGGTGTCGCTAAGGGGTGTGCGAAAAATTTCAAAAAAATTAAAATTCTCTATACGTTTATTGACTTCATATCCTTCTTTCTTTCATTAGCTATTCTATGTCCACCTTTCGCTTATTTTTCTGTACATTTCTATGTGTTTATGCCATTGGATATAGTGTTGCCGGCTGATCTTTCAGTCCAGGAAGAGACCAGTTTTTTTAACTATCATGTTATGGTGGATTGAAGAACGAATTCAAGAAAGACATGTTGTGTGACTTTTGGCTGAAACAAAGAGCTGAATATGGATTAATTTCTGACCGAGCTTTAAAATTGTTGATTCCTTTCAGCACGTCATATCTGTGTTAAACATATTTTTCATGCTTACGATCAAAAACAAATAGGCCTACAGAACAAATGAAGCTTGAACTCGAACTAGAGTTGCGTTTGAAATTGACAAATATTAAACCAGATACTGTAAATCTGTGCTTGTCAAAACAAACCCACTGCTCACATTAACACTTTGTAATATTGATTTTATTTTTCCTTTTTGTTGATATGACAAAGTTAAAATTATATTACTTTCTACCTATGACTAATACCCGGTTTGCTCCAATGATTAAAAGGAGTTAATTGCAAGGGGACTTTAATACGCGAGCATGTTGTTTTTGATCTGATGTTGTTGGGGTTACGCCAAAATTAAATTTGTTTAACTGGGGTACAATAAAAATAAAGTTTGAAAACCGCTGACCTAGGAAACCCATAAGGAGCCGAAGGGTCACGCTAATGAGGGCCATCTGGTTATAAATAGCAGTACATAAAGCAATGAGGCCAATCAAAACCAAAATTCGAAGATTATAGAATAACAAATGCCTTAATTAGAACTTAATTAGAACTTACCAGGTAACTAAAGTGTAAATTAACAACAATATGAATGCACATTTACTAAGTCATAGTAATCACAGAGAATTACATTAGAGAACATTTGTGACCCAAGGAATCAAAATGAGTCGCATGTCGGAAATGTTAGAATATGAGTATTTTACATATTCTTAAAGACCACATTTTTCTGCTTTAAAATGACACCAAAAGTTTGGTTCTACCTTATTTTTTGACAAAGTTACGAATGATTATGTGTTTTTTGGGGGGGAAATTTTGTCATTTATTTTAATATATAATCACAAAAAAGAAAAGTATTCTCTGTTCAAACTTCTGAAAATACACATTAAAACAATGAATTTCATCAAATGTGAGAAATAAAAAATGTAAAAAAATTTTTTTTACGCCAATTTTCAGTAAAATCTGAAAATAAGAAAAAGTGACAGCATATCATATTTTGCTCTTTTCCTAGGAATGTAAATTGCCGACATCCGACTCATTTTGATCCCTTGGGTCACATTTAAGGTGGAAGTGTAGGTAACCCTTGAGTATATATATATATACATATATATATATAATATTTATATATACATATATTATGCTTGCATACTTGTTCTGGGTTAATCCTTAGAGCCAGAACATTGCACTGTATTACATTGTTATTTGTTAGCATAATTATGACGTGTAAATATGGAAATATCTGGGAACATCGTATACGAATGCTTCTTCTTTACCTTTCTGAACAAGTTCCGAATGTTGAACAGAAGCGAATAAAGGTTGATAACAGGATGTGATGCCTTGTTCTTTACAATGACCATGAAATAATATTAATTAGTACATGTAATAGCTATAACCATAACCTTAACTTATTGCAAGAGGTATAGGCCTAATTTCTTATGGGATATGGGGTCATCCCATGGAAAGGGATCGAAGTTGTCTCACCTATATGATTTTTTTACTTTAATGTGGCATTGGCATACAAAGTTGCGGAAGTTGCTAGCCCTTATAGATGCAGCCAGACTGCTAAGCCAGTTAAAGTCATTCTGTTTGCTTCATGTTATACAAATTGGAAGTTATTATTGGAAAGTTGTCAAAATAAACGTCAGCCTTCCATTTAATTTAGCAGCTATTTTAATATTTATAATTATACACTATTTTGTCAGATTAGGAACTGGAGGGCTGCATATTTCTGGGGGCAGCTTCAAACAGACCACAGGAAGTTCGAATTCTCAACGTCAACCATGTGGTAGTAGCCCATCCATAAAAGAGCATTTCTCTTTGCTATCAGCTTGGTGATAATGCTGATGACACAAATTTAACAAGTGTAGGCCTAAGTCTGGCAATACATGACGAGTTGATTCACGAATCACGGGCTACTGCAAAAGCCATTCTCTGTTGTGTGGTATGATGTGCTGCTTGTGATCAACATGACTAGCAAACACAAGGCTTCAGTGAAAGTGTTAGGCTTAGTGAAAGGTCTGGGAGAGATTCCACTAGGCCTTAGTCCCATTCAGCTGTGAATGTCAAAACGTCTAATAGGGCCTATTGCCCAATATTTCGTTGGCTTATTCCAGATTAATCTCTGCTGCTTTCAGATGACTTCTCAGCCTTGGTATTTCTATTAAAGGTGCACTCTCAGACACTTCATCTTAGAAAATGGTCAATTTTGGAATGGACACCTTCAACTTTTCTTCAGTGGCAGATATCAGACTATTCACTTGAACAGTCTGTCATACATGGCTGCTACTTCTTTGATGGCTTGTTCAATTGAATGCTCCACTAAGTGATTGCTTCTCGTTTAGAGAAAGCCCTAGTGCCTCTAGCTTTTTCACCACATTGAATTGATATGAGTTTGAGTAGGCCTATGTCCGACACAGTTTTTGGTTGTTTCAATTTCCTTGCTGAACTAATGTGAAATAGTGTGGGGGTCTTTCGGACCTCGGGGGCCCTTTGGACCTCGGGGTCCCTGGACTTTGTCCACCCTCGTTACATGGGTGTTACGCCACTGGTCATAATCTACCTCATTTACTTGTCGTCGTCGAAAGACACAGTTGAACCACAGGGATGCAGTTGAACTGCAGGGACACAGTTGAACCACAGGGATGCAGTTGAACCACTGGCCATTGGCTTCTGTTTAGGCCTCCTCAGCTTAACGGCGCATTTCGTTCATACGAACTGAACTCGAGCAGAAGCATTACTATTCCCTCGAGTCTGGCGACGTCTTTCTCTTTTTCTATAATTATCTGCTTCTCGATTCTCATAAACTCGAACTTGCTCAGAGTTCCATCTGTAGCGCTCGTGGTGGTGATGGTGGTGGTGATGGTGGTGGTGGTGGTGGTAGTGGTGATGGTGGTGGTGGTAGTGGTGATGGTGGTGGTGGTGATGGTGGTAGTGGTGGTGATGGTGGTGGTGGTTGTGTTGGCTGGTAGCATTGTGGCCGATGATGGACTTGGCATCGTCGTCGTCGTCGTCGTCGTCTAATTAATGCAGACGATTGAAGACGAACTGTTGGCAGCGGCGCTGAGCCTGAGCTACGCCTCGTCGTCGTCGTTGCATTGGTCTGCGGTGTGCGTCTCCTTGGACACAGACCGACCGACCGACCGGGACCTGGGCTGCCTTCGTCGTTGCCAGCGCATGCATCAGTCCATGTACAGAAGCGTATACACAGAGGAGGAGAGGAGAGAGAGAGAGAGAGAGAGAGAGAGAGAGAGAGAGAGAGAGAGAGAGAGAGAGAGAGAGAGAGAGAGAGAGAGAGAGAGAGAGAGAGAGAGAGAGAGAGAGAGACGAGAGGAGAGGTCGTTGCTAAGCAAACGCAGCAGCAGCAGCAGCAGGAGCATCAGGAGCCGAGTCGATGCATAGCACCGCCTCCTGCTGCTGCTGCTGTCCTAAATAATCGAACCCTCTGCATACACATAACATTATCATCGTCCGTCCGGCAGCTGCTGCTTCTGCTGCTGCTTCTGCTGCTTCTGCTGCTGCACCAGCACCAACCAGCCATCGTTGTAGACATTGCTCCAAGCAGCAGATATCTTGGCAACGGCGGAGGAGGAAGAGGAGGAGGAGGGTAACCGTTGGACGACGTCTGGAGGTATTTTTCCATCGAGACGAATCAGAACCGATAGATTCCGATGACTGATCAGACCGAATAATTCGGACATCAGCGCAACCAATTCTGTCGTTTGCTTCGTCGTCTGCGATCTACTTGAGGTGTGTGTCCTTTACAAAGTCGTCTCTGGTCGTAGTAGCTGTTCTTATCGGTGACTGCAGAATAATCTGCTGGCCATCGTCGCTGGTGGTGGTGATGATGATGATGATGATGGCAGTGAAGAAGGAGTTATTGTGGCTGATGTTGGTGGCTGTAATGGCCACCGGAACTCAACAGCAACAACAACAGCAACAGTCGCCAGAATTCCCTCCATCTCCCTCATCGTCTCCTCTTCTATCCCCTTCGCCTCCTCCTGCTCCTCCTTCTCCTCCTTCTCCAGCTGATGATCCTCGTCGTTCGTCTGGTGAATCTGGAGAGGGAGGAGAGAAGGACCTGATGATGTTGACGACGGTGCCATCGGAGGACGAAGGTCTCATCCTGGCGACAGGAGAGACGGCCATCTTGGAATGTCGCATCCCAGTGGCTGCCTCCTCTGTGGCTGCGGCTGCTGCAACTGGACGCAACAGGAATCTGTCGTGGACAAACACACTGACGAATAGGAAGATGACAACCAACAACACCGCTTATCAGTAAGACTACTATTAACACACTTGTCATTGCCATCATCATCATCATCATCATCATCATCATCATCATCATCATCATCATCATCATCATCATCATCATCATCATCATCATCATCATCATCATCTTCATCATCATCATCATCATCATCAATCATCATCATCATCATCATCATCATCATCATCATCATCATCATCATCATCATCATCATCATCATCATCATCATCATCATCATCATCATCATCATCATCATCATCATCATCATCATCATCAAACACCATCATTGCTGCTTTCATTATCATCATCATCATCATCATCATCATCGTAATCATCATCATCATCATCATCATCATCATCATCATCATCATCATCATCATCATCATCATCATCATCATCATCATCATCATCATCAATCACCATCATCATCATCATCATCATCATCATCATCATCATCATCATCATCATCATCATCATAAACCATAAATCATCAGGAGATCATCATCTTCATTGTCTTCATCATCTTCATCATCATCATTCGGCTTACTATAGCCTAGGCCATAATAGGCCAACATGTTGTTCATGTTGTTTCATGTTTTTTTTAAATTTAAATTTTGTTATTTTCATCCTTTTATTTCATTGCTGCTTTTATTTCATCATCATCGTCGTCATCGTCGTCGTAATCATCATCGTCATCATCATCATCATCATCATTATTTTGTTATTATTATTGCTGGGACTATTATTACTGACAGTAATAATAATCCCAGATTATTGCTATTATTTTTATTATAAAATTATTTGCTCTAGGTTTAAATGATCCCTAAACTAATAAAATATGTCAGGAGAGAATGAATCGCATTGAAATGACAATATTATTATTATTAGAGCTACTGTTATTAGCCTAATAAAAGTGGCATACTAATGCTATAGGCCTATATATATCAGCCTATATTTAAAATGTCCATAATATTTTACTGTCGTAACTTATTCGTTGTTGTTGTCGAATCGTCGTCGTCGTCGTTGCTGTTGCTACTTAATTCTCGGAAGCGAGAGAGAGAGAGAGAGAGGGGAGGACGGGTGTTGTCAGAGCGAGGACGGTCCCGCTTATAATCGATCGGATCTTTCGTAAGGAGAGAGCGATCGGCGACAGTTTATGTGCTTGCTCAGCAGACTTAATTATCTTCATAAAACATCGCTATTTCGTGCATGTTTGCAAACAGTTTCTGATCTGACGATGGAAATCTAACTGCATCTTCACCTGGCGGCTGACTATCCGCGCCTCAGATTCACATTTCGGTGTGACCTTGCGTGCGTTAAAAATTTATTTAATAATAATAATAATAATAATAATCTGCTTAGTATGACCGCTGTTCGGTCATCGACCTTTGCGATAGTCCCCAATAATAATAAGCCTGTTCAGCATTACTTTTTCCCCGCAAGGCATGACGGGAAAGGTCAAGGTCACCGTTCACAAACAAGATTCAAGCATGGCGGATAGGTTCAAAAGGGATTACTTTAATCGATGGAAAGTAGATAGTAAGTACGCGGTAAGTAAGTACGTGCTTTATTGAACCGCCTGCAAACGCACTGCGGGAACATCAGATTGAATCACAAATCACAAAAATCACAAATGTCAAAAATATAATAAAATACAATAAAACAGACATCTATGCAAATATGAGATTAAGGTAATAGTAAAAAGAAAGATTAGCAATAAAATCAATTAAATAACATACGCGTAATAAAACCACATCTAGTTAATGCGTCAGCATGAGGGATCTCACGGTTATGTGAACGAGGACGGAGAGAGTACTTAACATTCTTTATAGGAGGCAGTAGACCATTAAGAACATGGCTGGGGTTGTGAAGCACAGATGAGAAAAGAGAAGAGTCAGCACGGCGACAGAGGTCATCAAACATGATGATTTGAAGAACTTTATGACAGAAAGAGGCCACAAGACAACTTCATCGAGTTGAACACGAACTCGTGACTGTTGCATTTGCGATATATCAACAATAATTGTCGGTTTTTTCTGCAACTCTGGACTACGCAGGTTTTCTTTCTCCAGCGGTACAGCTGATATGGGTGCGGGCCGAATCCCCGAAACCCGAATCCCCGAAAGTAATTTCGGCCGGATCCCCGAAATTGATTTTCTAAGTCCGACCCGAAAGAATATCATTAACAAATACATATTTGAATAGGCAGTATATCGTTTACATCAAGACCATGCTAGGTCTTTGTCATGTTTACAATTTAACTTTGAATAGCTCGGCCGTTTTCTAGAAAACTGTTTTCGGGAAATCGGGCTTTTGTCTGTTTTCAGCGTTTTCGGGGATTCGGGTTTTCTTTATTCAGCGGCACAGCTGATATCTCCTCTCCCGCAATTAACAACCGCACACATGCATTTAATTGCGCATGAGATACCGGTTAAATAATAATAAACTCTATAATATATAGAGAATATTTTTCTATAAGCTAGTAACGAATAATATCAAATATTTGCGTCAAAACTAGATCATAACAACGTCACTAACGGCAGCATTCTGTTTGTTTGTGAACGGTGACCTTCACCCGGAAGTAAAACTGAAAGGGCTGCACATGCGCATTGCTAATGCTGAACAGGCTTATTGTTCAGCGCCATCGACTTATTCTTGTATCAGGAAAAATAGGCCATAGCCTACATGTAAGTAATATATTTAAGTAAGTAAGTAAGTGTGTTCTTTATTAAACGCTGGCAAACGCACGGCGCTGTACATACAAAGTTATCAAACTAAAAAACACTATGGCCTAGCTGTACAACATCCTAGCCAGGAAACCGCGCCTGGTGAGGGAATCAAATCTAGAAAGAACACGGTTATGTGAGCGTGGGCGCAGATCGTGACCAGTATTATATAGGACAGGGGTAGTAGGTAATGAAGGATATGTCCAGGATTAGCCTATTTATGTGGAGAATAATTTAAGAATACTTTAAATACGCTTCTTGAGCGTAATAATTGTTATATGTGCCGATATTTTCCAGCATTTTAGTTGAAATTTGTAGGATTTATTTAATAAAGTTTCACGGATTATTAGTTTTCTACGGAATGCGGGAATGCGGTCACTTTCTATCGTGTATATTCGACCGCCATTTGAATTGGCTGTATGAGTGAATAGCCATAGCGCACAATTTCACTTTCCTTCGGTGTTCTTTGGTTGCGATATTTGATCCACAGACCCTGATCGGTCTCTTTCAAATGAGGCCCTCTGGAAAACGTCTGGAACCATCTTGAGTTCACTTCACGTTCTCTGTTCCTTTGTACCTTCTCATGACGTGTCCCAGAGTTTAGTTGTGGGATTTCCATTTCGTAAATTACGACAGCTCATCAATTGCTTTCTGCATGGGATGTTTGGAAGTAGTCAAGCTGTGTAAATGATGCAAAGAGGAAAGTTTCCTGGCTGGGCAGTCGTCAACAGTTCGCAAACGATTGATTGTTCCCTCTTTCCACACTTCACATTCCTCTCAGCTGTGAGTTGTATGGCTGAGGTAGATGGCTGGAGAGTGAGCGGTTGGAAGAGGCGTTTTGGTCCTTTTTATAAATTTGTAAACGTCTCCAAATGTCATGTGAGATGATGTCCTTCATTCTTTGCCAGTTTCTCAGCGCATTAAGTAGGGTAGAGTGGGACAAGTTGAATCGTCAAAAAATGATAGAATCTCGAGACAAAGTCTTAGCTACGATTTTCCGAAAAGAAAAATAGAACTATTTACAATGCAATTTAGACCGTAAGTTAGTGCTGTTCCATGGGCGCCCGCAGGATTTTTTGCAGGGGAGGTCAGTCACGGCCAAATGAGTTAGTTGCGTTATAATATGTCATTAAAAACTACACTCACAAAATTACATTGTCTTAATAATACCTATTAAGTCTTACATATATAGTGTCTGTCGTACTATTTATTAGTCGTTTACAATCAGACGCAACAATCATTCAGAAGTAAGTAAGTAAACATACTCTTTATTTATCCAACTACATAACCGCACTTTGGTTTACATGAAATTAACTATCATAAAGTATTCTAGTTAAAAACGTTTTTCTCATTAAGTTATCAACCTGTGGGACAATTACATATAAATAGTTGATTTTTCAGAGGGGCAATTGCCCCCTGCCCGTCAAAATGACGTCCCTGCTTCATTAGCGTCGCCACGGGGGAGCAAGGGCAGCTGCCCCCAACCCTGGTTAGACTGGGTCCTGGGATTCGTGCAAATGCGGTGAGTTTTTTTTAGGGTACCCTATGTGGTGTGTGGTTTGACATTTTACATTGAAAGTCCTCTTCTCATCTTCCAAAGTTTGTTTTATTTTCAAGGACTAATCACTAATCAACAGGTGACGGATTGTGCTTTACACAAAGTATACAGAAGAATCGGGAAAGTCCTATGTTGTTTATCTCTCCTATTCGCAGTGGTGAGTCATGATGGGGTGACCTATTTACACAGCCGAATTCCAACAGCCTAGCCCCCGCCATATACGCCACCTAGTTTACATGCAAACCTACACAAGTACATTTGTAAACTGTCACTTTCATTGGTCACTCTCTTCTGACACCTCACTGCTAAGTTGACTGTCCAAGATTACATATGATATGGGTATTAATAGTCTGCCTGCCTCTTTGAGCTACATCTGCAGGGATGCAAACAGATGATGCATTCTCGCTCAACGGGTGCACGCACGAGCACCAGTTTGCTAGTGTGTGCGTGTTTGTAGATATGTATGTGGCATGTGTGGGCATAATACTTGTTGTGAAATAGATAAAGGGAATCAAAATATTCATGAATTAATACTCCCACACCCGCCAATGGGAGCAGTGGGAACGCCGTTTCCAGTTCCAACGCATTCCCGCCCACTTTAACCTCTGAGTACAGTCGTTTAAAGCAATCGGCGCTCTGTTTCTATTGTCGATTGTTTACCAGAAAAACTGCATCATCACTGCTTGGCTTCCCGATTCGGTATTAAATTGTGTGGCGTCCATTCGAACGGGCGAGCAGTTACGAAGGATGTAACCCAATCAATTCATTGAAAAATGAGCAGGGTCGAGACTGTATACGTTCACTAAAGAAAAACGCGAACATTAAACATTTAGCTACGAGTCACAGTTGGCTCCTATCAGCGCTGAAATAGCCTGTAGAGCAATTTTGTTCCGATGACAGCTTAAAATGCTACCATTACAGTCTGGAAATTCAAAAAAATTCACGTGGGGAGGGGGCACATCTTCCTCCCCATCCCCTCCCCCTGCTCGGCGCTCCGCGCCTCTGCGATCGTCCTTCGGACGCTCATTTCTCTGTCCTCCTATGCTTTGCCCCCCCAACCTTGAAGCTCTGGCGACGCCACTGCCCTGCTTCCATGACCTGTCGATGCTGTTGTCTCTGTATACCTCCTTACTCCTTACTTAGGCTAATTCCATAGGCGGAGACTTGGTCTTGGGTTGGGGGGCGAAGGACGATCGGCGAGGCGCGCAGCACCGAGCAGAGGAGGGGTTTGGGAGGGGCATGTGCCCCGTCCCCTATCTAAATTTTTGAATTTCCACACTGTAATGGTAGCATTTTATGCTGTCATCTGAACAAAAAATTTTTATTATTTGAGTGCTGATAAGAACCAGCTGTCACTCGTAGCTAACATGTAGTTTGAGTCGTGTTTGAGTTTGGGGGGAGGGTTTGGGGAGGGGATGTACCCCCCTCCCTATTTAAATTTTTGAATTTCCACACTGTAATGGTAGGCTAGCATTTTAAGATGTCATCTGAACAAAATTGCTCTATTATTTGAGGGCTTATAAGAACCAGCTGTCGCTCATAGCTATTATTATTATATTCATGAAATATTTCAGAAATATTGGGGGGATAAGCAGCTCTGTCCCCCACCTCAAGTTTCGGAGGGGACCGTCCCTCTGCCCCCCCTAAGTCTCCGCCCCTGATACTTTCATAGGCTACGTTAAGATAGACAGAACAGAGATAGTTGGGGAAGCACAGTTGAACGTAGACCTAGCTAGCGGACTGAATCGTGATGAGCATTGCTTATTGGGGTTAAGTAAAGAACTAAATCTCGGCCATGCCAGCGCCGTTCCGACAGGCTAGTGGTAGTCCACGATGACGGGCGGGTCTGGTTTAAAGGGGTGCCGGAACACAACCAGGAGGGCACGGGGAGGGTGCACATGGTTGGCTTCCAGGACTATGGATAAATCAGCCACTGAATATTATTATAGTAACTTATTGGTAGGCTTAAGCAGTATGAAACTAAAGCTAGTATTTACTAAGTATTTTGAACAGAATCTTGTGACATATTTTAAGCTTCATTTGCATGATTAAACCTGTCGGATTTTTATTTGATCATGATTTCCAGGGGGTCACGCGACCCCCTTGACCTATGCTGCGGGCGCCCATGTGCTGTTCGCATTTAGCTCACAGAAAACAGTGTCTTACATATAATGCCATCACAGGAAACGTGACATTTTCGCGAACACTTAAGACACTTCGACGACATGATCGAAGGGTCATCCTCCTCTTCACCGTATTTGAACCCACCGTTGTTCCCACAAGTGATTTCCGTGGACGACATCACGCCAATGCGCACTTAAATGCACCATCGCACATTTGCATAGGAGTCACAAATGTTCCCACTGCATTCATAGCACTGATGGTTATTACTGTCTGGTCCTTTTAACCACTGACTATAGCTATCTTCCTAACTGTATTCACACCATAATTACTGGCAACTATAATTACCGGTTGATGGACATTGTTGATACCTGTCTGGTCCGGGAACAGGTCGATAGTCCGAAGGTTCGATAGTCCGAAGGTTCGATAGTCGAAGGTTCGATAATCCGAAGGTTCGATAGTCCGAAGATTTCATGGTAAAACATATAAAATATGTAGAAATATATGTTTATGGGTAATTCCGTATTTTACGTTGATAAATTCCTTGTCCGAAGGTTCGATAGTCCGAAGGTTCGATAGTCCGAAAGTGTCATGGTAAAACATATATTATGTATATAAACATATATATGTATATGTACAGTATGTATATATATATATCTATGCATGTATATGTGTATATGTTTGTATATGTATATATCTGTTTGTATATAATTATGTATTTATATCCATATAAGTGCATATATGTATATGTATATATATATATATGGATATATATACTTATATATATTTGTATATATACGTATTTATATATATATATGAACATATGCATATATGTATATAAGTATGTATATATATATATTTATATATAATATATGTACATATGTATATATATGTATATACCTTGTTACCTTGTGCTGTCAGTTCCTGGAACTCTAGCGACCTTCATGATCAAGCCTCTCCATTTCCTTCTGTCCGCCGTCGCATCTCTCAGTTCTGCCAAATTCATTCATTATATGTATATAAGTCTGCATATATATTTATATTTATATATATGTACATAAGTATATATATAATATATATTATATACATATATGTGTATGCATATGTATATATATATGAATATATGCCTATATGTATATACATATATATATGTATGTATATATACATATATACTTACACATACCCATACATGCATAGACATATACATATACATTTATATGTACATATATAAACATGGTAAATATATGTGTATGTATATACACATATATATGCATATATACATATATGTATGTATATATACACATGCACACACATATGTATATAATACATATAAATATATATATATATATATATATATTATATATATACACTATATATATACATATGTACATATAGATGTGTATATGCATGCATTCATATATACAAACTTATATACATATATATACATAACTACATTATATATAAATGCATCTATATAGATTTGTACATATATATAGATCCATATATATGTATAATATGTATATGTGTATATATATATAAATACATATACAAACTTATATACATATGTACATTTATATATATAAATACTTATATATACAAATATATATACGTAGATATATCCATATATATATACTTATATGTACATATATAGATATAAATACATATATATATATATACAAACATATACATATACAAACATATATATATATATATATGTATATATATACACATATACATGCATAAGCATATATATACATATACTATACATATTATACATAAATTAGGGCCTATACGTTTTACCATGAAATCTTCGGACTATCGAACCTTCGGATTATCGAACCTTCGGATTATCGAACCTTCGGATTATCGAACCTTCGGACTATCGAACCTTCGGACTATCGATACGTAACCGTCTGGTCCATGTTCCAGATTTGCAGGCCAGGGGGGCCCGATAGCGCATTGGATAACACACTGGCGAAGAGAGCGAGAGGTACCAAGTTCGAGTTCCGTAGGGCGGACATACTTTGTAGGCTAATATTAGCGCCGTGTATTGCAGGCTGTCTGTTCTGTTAGTAGTTAAGATTTATGTCTTCTGTCATTTGGCCTACTGTAATATTGCCTGGGCTTCCACGTATCATTCCCGGCTTAAGAGATTAATTGTACTTCAGAAGCGGGCTGTACGCATCATCGCAGGTAGCTCCTTTAATTCTCATACTAATCCAATTTTTCATGACTTTAATATTTTGCCTGTTGAACAAATTAATAAATTACAGATTAGTGAATTTATGTTTCGCTTTACTCATAATTTACTCCCCTGTGCCTTTGCAGGCTATTTTTCTAGTACGTCTGACCTTCACG
>JACEVL010000100.1:920000-1065000 GCA_020284085.1 Aporrectodea caliginosa
TGGCTGGCAATAATTAGCGTCGTTTTAATTCAATCAATCGACTGAGCATATGACGCCTAAAGCTAAAACTTGCGCCTTCGCAGAGAAGCCTAGACATGTTTTTGAGCCAGCAACATTAGCCCGACGTTATCGCCCACCTGCTGATAAAATGCCTACCGCAGACGTCACACCAACTCCAGCGCTGTGCCGACAAATCGCAGCGAGCAGGACAATCGACGCGCCAAAAATCAGTCAAAAAATAGTCAACAAACCACGTGACCACGTTAGAACGCGTACTTAAAACTTGCTGATAAATCAGCGGAAAAGTTGCGATATAAGTCTACGTACACATACCCTCGAAAACTGTTTTCGGGAAATCGGGCTTTTGTCTGTTTTCAGCGTTTTCGGGGATTCGGGTTTCGGGGGTTCGGGCTGACCCCGTTAGAACGCGTACTTAAAACTTGCTGATAAATCAGCGGAAAAGTTGCGATATAATGTACACATACCCTACATACATAGGGCCTACGTACGTAGATGGGCCATTATCCCAAGTGTCCAATCCGGTTTTTGGAAAATGAAATTTTTTTATCCAAAACTTTCTTGCAAGTATGTTTTTTAGTCGGCTACTATGTTAAAATTAACTAATCTGAAAGAAATCCAGTATATTTGTAATCGTAAGTTAATTATTTTTCACATTTTATACAAAATAAACTCATGATTTGTCATTACCATCCCCCTTTTTTACTTGATCACACAGACCTGAAATATACATCTGGTGCTTAGATTTTTTGCAATTATAAACTAGATGATACCAGCAATTATTTGGAATACTGCAGGCCTTTCCTTCACAAAATTTATTAGTCTGGTGCTGAGAAATTAAGCAATTTATCAAAATTATTAAAAATCCACCATAGTATTTTCAGTGACAAAAAAATCTGTCCCAGCATTGACTACAACTGTGTATTATATGCATTAGGTGCAACTTGGCAAACATTTTCAGAGTTCATAGTAAATTCTAATTACTTCCAAATTTTTTAAATTTATTTTTATATGAAATGGGATGGTAATGACCCTTCAGGATGGTAATAACAAATGCATCATTACCATCCCTATGAAGATGGGACGGTAATGAGAAAATCGCAGATTTCTGAAAAAAGGGATGGTAATGATGAAAAACAACCAGGGGATGGTAATGACATAATGCTGTCCTTAATGACAGCACATGAAACATTTCCATGTGAATTACTCTATGAGATAAGTAATTCAATCTGTTCCACAAAAGCCATGAAGAAAATCAGTTATTAATGTTGTAATTTACCGAACCCATGAAATACATAAATGGATGGTAATGATGCAGAAATTTCTTCTTCTCTAATTTACAGCAAACAAACCTTCATAAAAT
The DNA here is from genome assembly GCA_020284085.1 of Aporrectodea caliginosa. NCBI lineage: Eukaryota > Metazoa > Annelida > Clitellata > Crassiclitellata > Lumbricidae > Aporrectodea > Aporrectodea caliginosa. Next base: position 921,382 of record JACEVL010000100.1, read on the forward strand.
CAAGACAATCGAAAATATTCAAATGGACTTTCTGTTTTGTGTTAGATGCAGATCAGATCTTGTTCTCATTCTATTTCTTGAAGTAAGTAAGTGCGTTTTATAAAAACGAGAGGCTTTCAAAAAATGAGGATGGCAATGACGCGTATTTCCCTGGACAAACTTTGTAGGTTTTTTGGAGAAGGAAATACTATGGAAATCAGTGTAAATGTGTAATTACTGCATACTCTAGGTATTCATTAATCAAAATGAGAAACCTTTGTTACAGATTATTGCACCACATTTACGTGGCAGCTGAATGTCATGCATTGTACGTGGTGGCGGACAGGGGATGGTAATGACTTTTCGTGCACTTTTTGTAAAAAAAAATTAAATTTTCAAACATGTAAGAACTAAAATAGTGATGAAAATTGTTCATCTTTTCATTCTTTGAAAGAGAAAAAAAGTTTTTTTCAATCAATACAACTTATGAAGAAACTCATTTCAAGAAAAACACATAGGACACCAGTTTGCCACTTTTGGGATAATGGCCCAGATACGTGTGTAGGCTTACATGCATATTAACATACGTATGAAAATATAGAAAACGAAAACCTTAACAAATATCCGGCAGGGTAGGTTATAGCTAATTTCCATTAATCAGTAATGTATTTAATTAATTAATTAATTACCCTATGCCAATATTGTAACTGATTTGTTTCAGAAACACCTCATTGATACACCAGACTTCAGTGGATAGCAACGAGACGTCACTGATTCTGATGATTTCCAACCTGACCGTGGCAAAGAGTGAATTCAGATGCGAATTAGATGGCGATCAAAACCGAAGCATGCAGAGAACAGTCAAGGTCACTGTCTTCAGCTCAGGTAAACATACATTGCTGACCTTTTGAAACTCTTCAGCTCAGGTAAACATACATTGCTGACCTTTTGAAACTCTTCAGCTCAGGTAAACATACATTGCTGACCTTTTGAAACTCTTCAGCTCAGGTAAACATACATTGCTGACCTTTTGAAACTCTTCAGCTCAGGTAAACATACATACTGCTGACCTTTTGAAACTCTTGAGCTCATGTAAACATACGTAGCTGACCTTTTGAAACTCTTCATCTCAGTCAAACATAGTACGTAGCTGACCTTTTGAAACTCTTCAGCTCAGGTAAACATACGTAGCTGACCTTTTGAAACTTTTTTCTGAAACTCTTGACCTTTTGAAACTCTCAGGTAAACATACGTAGCTGACCTTTTGAAACTCTTGAGCTCAGTGTAAACATACGTAGCTGTAGCTGACGTTTTGAAACTCTTGAGCTCAGGTAAACATACGTAGCTGACCTTTTGAAACTCTTGAGCTCATGTAAACATACGTAGCTGACGTTTTGAAACTCTTGAGCTGAGGTAAACATGCATAGCTGACCGTTCGAAACTCTTCATCTCAGTCAAACATAGTACGTAGCTGACGTTTTGAAAGTCTTTAGCTCAGGTAAACATACATTGCTGACCTTTTGAAACCCTTGAGCTCAGGTAAACATACATAGCTGACCTTTAGAAACTCTTGAGCTGAGGTAAACATGCATAGCTGACCTTTTTTTTGAAACTCTTCATCTCAGTCAAACATAGTACGTAGCTGACGTTTTGAAACTCTTCATCTCAGCAGGCATACGTAGCTGACATTTGGAAACTCTTCAGCTCACGTAAGCATATGTAGCTAACGTTTTGAAACTCTTCAGCTCATGTAAACATACACTGCTGACCTTTTGAAACTCTTGAGCTCATGTAAACATACGTAGCTGATGTTTTGAAACTCTTCAGCTCAGGTAAACATACGTAGCTGACCTTTTGAAACTCTTCAGCTCATGTAAACATACATAGCTGACCTTTTGAATCTCTTCATCTCAGTCAAACATATAGTACATAGCTGACGTTTTGAAACTCTTGAGCTCATGTAAACATACACTGCTGACCTTTTGAAACTCTTCATCTCATGTAAACATACGTAGCTGACGTTTTGAAACTCTTCAGCTCATGTAAACATACGTAGCTGACCTTTTGAAACTCTTCATCTCATGTAAACATACGTAGCTGATGTTTTGAAACTCTTCAGCTCATGTAAACATATGTAGCTGACTTTTTGAAACTCTTCATCTGAGGTAAACATACATAGCTGACTTTTTGAAACTCTTCATCTCAGGTAAACATACGTAGCTGATGTTTTGAAACTCTTCAGCTCATGTAAACATACGTAGCTGACTTTTTGAAACTCTTCATCTGAGGTAAACATACATAGCTGACTTTTTGAAACTCTTCATCTCAGGTAAACATACGTAGCTGACTTTTTGAAACTCTTCATCTGAGGTAAACATACATAGCTGACTTTTTGAAACTCTTCATCTGAGGTAAACATACGCTGCTGAGCTTTCAAACTTCTCACCTTTACTATAGGATCACAGAACAAACACACATTCATATACGACATATTTAAACCTTGGAACGATTATGTAAGTCTGTTTACTATGATAGACCATTACAATATTCATGGATTAGCAAACACTATGTTTGTGTTCACTTATACTGTATCATGTGTTTATCTATGTGTAGGCCTGTGGGCAATTATAGACTCTAATTGTATGCGTAACTGCGCATTCATCCGTTTCTCTCTAGATTTATATAGCACATTTCAGAGGTTTGTTCCTCCTATTATAGTTCACTTGTGTGATTAACTGGACAGTCTGACAATCTTCCTACACTTCTCTGGCGGCAGACTGAGATCGTTGATTAGCTTCAGGATTTCGTTGTTAGTCTTGTCCATTCTCTCCAACACTTGGGCAATCCAACTCCCAAATCCTGCACACGTGTTCACCATTTCGCTTTCGTACACAGTAGTAACGTCAGTGAAACAGAGTAATGCAGATAATCCACAGTTAAACAGATTAGCAGAATAATAAATATATAGGAGAAGAGGAGGAGGAGGAGGAGGGGAAAAGGTGGGGATGAGGAGGAGAAGAAGATGAAGAAGAAGAAGAAAGAGGAGGACGAGGATGAAAAGGAGAAGAAGATTAAGAAGAAAGAGGAGGAGGAAGGAGGATAAGAAGAAGAAGGAGGAGGAAGAGGAGCAGGAGCAGTAGGAGAATCATGGGTATGACGTGTTTGCGACTTCATTTTCTTAGCCTCGGCATATGAGGGCGGATGGCCTCGCTCGGCATCCGATCTCACTGATAGTGTATGTTTAGTTAACAGATTATAGTCGGCTGGCTGGGGTGGGGCGCATGTGGAGCAGATGTCTCGAAGCAAATTTTTGACACCTCGACCTCTCGATTGACAGTCCACCATTTCAGCCACTAGACTATTGGGCACTCCACAGAGAAATCTGTAATCCACTCGATACTGCAGGTAATCAAACTGCAAATATCTGCCTTATGATTAAGTCAGATAATCGAAATTTTGACAAAGACATCCCATGACAGACGACAACTTCCGCACAGTAAGTGTACAAGGTTGACCATATACTGCGTTGTTGACGCACAGATTAGAATCGGTAAATTCTGCATGCAGTCTCATCAAGTGAGCAGACAATGAGCAGCCAGCCTTCCTGCTCGGCCGCAACCCGTCATATCTGGAAAATTCCATCAGCCGCTTTACCCTGCCTGTCCAGATGCTAGATGTATGTAGGTGTTCATCATCAGTGTATAGAAGGAGTGTATATACACTCTCGGTGTTCATGCTTCGACTCATCAACCAACCGTCGGCGTTCAAGCAAGTCCATTAACGGCCAAGGCTCCACACACGGCCCTATCCTTGGATAATTTACTGTGAGCTCTACACAGGGCCCTATCCTTGGATAATTTAATGTGAGCTCTACACAGGGCCCCATCCTTGGATAATTTACTGTGAGCTCTACACAGGGCCCTATCCTTGGATAATTTACTGTGAGCTCTACACAGGGCCCTATCCTTGGATAATTTAATGTGAGCTCCACACAGGGCCCTATCCTTGGATAATTTACTGTGAGCTCTACACAGGGCCCTATCCTTGGATAATTTACTGTGAGCTCTACACAGGGCCCTATCCTGGGTTAGTTTACTGTGAGCTCCACACAGGGCCCTATCCTTGGATAATTTAATGTGAGCTCCACACAGGGCCCTATCCTTGGATAATTTAATGTGAGCTCCACACAGGGCCCTATCCTTGGATAATTTACTGTGAGCTCTACACAGGGCCCTATTATCGGGTAATTTACTGTGAGCTCAACACAGGGCCCTATCCTGGGTTAATTGACTGTGGGCTCCAAACAGGGCCCTATCCTGGGGCTGCTTCTATATGTTTGAAGGCAGTTGATTTGGTCACGAAGATTCAGCGCTGAACTAATACTTTCGCAGGATGAATTATGGTTATAGAATGATGCCTGTATTCATGCATGAACTATCTTGTATGATATCAGATATGCAATATGAGAGCAGCAATAATGAACTCCTAGTGAGTTGAGCCAGAGTGAACCAGTGATTTCTTCCAATGTATTTACGCTATCAAGATCTACAGTTGACTTGTTTCCTTTTTAGACTGGTTTTGTACATTCGAGGGAGAGACGATCTGCACTTCTTGGACAATCGGAAATGCCTGGACACGCGAGCTCTCATCGTCTGCGGTCAGTAGTCAACCTGCAAGTTGTGATGGTGGCTTCTCTGATCATACTTACGGAAAGAACAATGCAAATGGTAAGGCACATGTAACATTATACTCTTATACGGTATAGGCATACACAGTACTTCACGGCTTGTTTTAGTTTCACCTTTGTCTCACATTATCCTAATCGTAAGCATAAACTTTAATCGTAACTCAAAATGTCTAATTAGAAGCTCAGGCACTGGCTAATTAGCTAATTAGCGGGCGCTTCGTCAAATCAGATTGGTTGCTAGGAGACTGGAGCGAGAAGGAGACAGATGAGGAGACATGTAACGATGGGTTGTTTCTGGGTTGGGAGAAATGGGAAGGCAGGGGATTTGATATATTATCGGGATAAGGTTTATTACAGAGGTCAGACCAGACTTTAGGTTGGAATGGAAAGATTCGTGGTCACCATTCCTGGTCATTCTCTGCCTGCACTCTGCCTCCTGCTATGATCCATCGAAATGCTTACATTTAAAGAATAATTCACGGCACCATCTATGTACCAGTAGTATCTATAGTTGCTACGAAGAGACGGAACCTGCACAGATGACATATGATGCTACGCAGCATAACCTCAAACTCAACGCTGACAAATCGACGTTCATCTGGTCCGACTGTTTTTCGTCTAACGACCGGTAGTGCACAGAACTTCCATGTAGTATCCAGGGGCGGATCCAGGGGGGCCAATCCGGCCATGGGCCCCCCATTTGAAATTTACATAGGGCGTGGCCCCCCCCCCCTCATCGCCAAGTAAACTATGTTCACTCCGTGATCTTTCATGAAGAAAAGAAAATGAGGATATATAAATAAAAATATTATCTCTGTACAACTAAATAGCTTCTCTCAAGTGTTGTCTCTCAAATTTCAAAATATCAAATTTTAAAATGTTGTGTTCCTTGAACATTTTAGTAAAACTACATCATTACTGTATGGATTCCCGATAAGGTTGTTGAATCCTTCTTCCTTGGTTTGTGTTAACTATTTGTGCTGAGTCCTGGTAAGCAATTCGTTTACCTTAAGGCTTATGGCGGTCTTGAAAATTGAACGTATTTTCTAGGTTTTATATTAATTTCAATAAATGTCTGGTTTCCTACTACTGTCTGCAGTCAAACTCAAACACAACTCAAGCAACATCTTAGCTACGAGTGACATCTGATTCCTATCAGTTTTGAAATAAATTATAATACAGAAATTTTTTCACATGACAGCCTAAAATGCAACCATTGCAGTGTGCAAATTCAGACCCCTCCCCCTGTTCGGCGCTGTGCGCCTCAACGATCATCCTTCGCACGCCCATTTGGCCCCCTCATAAACTTTCTGGATCCGCCCCTGGTAGTATCTATAGGGACTTATGAAAGATCCACTCTTTACTTCCTCCACTTCGCTACCCCACCACAGCCTACTCTCCGGTCTTCTGGAGGAATCATGCGTGATTCCCTACTCTCTTTAAAATACCTACCAGATAGCTGCCACTTCTCAAACATATAATTGTTTCACCTTACAGAAACAATTATAAGTTATACAGTGAAAGAGTCGGATGTTTTCATCCGATACTTTCACTGTACTCTGGATTCAGAGTAGAGCATCTCGATGCCTGGTCCCTCTGCCTGCACTCTGCCTTGTCTAACTGCCTGGTCTCCCTGCCTGCACTCTGTCTGGTCTAACTGCCTGGTCTCCCTGCCTGCACTCTGCCTGGTCTAACTCCCTGGTCTCCCTGCCTGCACTCTGCCTTGTCTAACTCCCTGGTCTCCCTGCCTGCACTCTGCCTGGTCTAACTGCCTGGTCTCCCTGCCTGCACTCTGCCTTGTCTAACTCCCTGGTCTCCCTGCCTGCACTCTGCCTTGTCTAACTCCCTGGTCTCCCTGCCTGCACTCTGCCTTGTCTAACTCCCTGGTCTCCCTGCCTGCACTCTGCCTTGTCTAACTCCCTGGTCTCCCTGCCTGCACTCTGCCTGGTCTAACTGCCTGGTCTCCCTGCCTGCACTCTGCCTGGTCTAACTCCCTGGTCTCCCTGCCTGCACTCTGCCTGGTCTAACTCCCTGGTCTCCCTGCCTGCACTCTGCCTTGTCTAACTCCCTGGTCTCCCTGCCTGCACTCTGCCTTGTCTAACTCCGTGGTCTCCCTGCCTGCACTCTGCCTTGTCTAACTCCCTGGTCTCCCTGCCTGCACTCTGCCTTGTCTCTCCCTGCCTGCCTGCACTCTGCCTGGTCTAACTGCCTGGTCTCCCTGCCTGCACTCTGCCTTGTCTAACTCCCTGGTCTCCCTGCCTGCACTCTGCCTTGTCTAACTCCCTGGTCTCCCTGCCTGCACTCTGCCTTGTCTAACTGCCTGGTCTCCCTGCCTGCACTCTGCCTGGTCTAACTCCCTGGTCTCCCTGCCTGCACTCTGCCTGCCTGGTCTCCCTGCCTGCACTCTGCCTGGTCTAACTCCCTGGTCTCCCTGCCTGCACTCTGCCTGGTCTAACTCCCTGGTCTCCCTGCCTGCACTCTGCCTGGTCTAACTGCCTGGTCTCCCTGCCTGCACTCTTGTCTAACTGCCTGGTCTCCCTCCTGCCTGCACTCTGCCTTGTCTAACTGCCTGGTCTCCCTGCCTGCACTCTGCCTTGTCTAACTGCCTGCACTCTCTAACTGCCTGCACTCTGACTTGTCTAACTGCCTGGTCTCCCTGCCTGCACTCTGCCTGGTCTATATATATATTCGTTTAATTGAGAAAAACAATCTGACAAAAACGCAGAAATGCTAACATGAGTGATAATGAATAATTAAAGTTCATGAGAAGATTTTAGAATAAACTAGTAAGTATTTTTATATAATGATCTGGGAATATATTGAGAGTTGTCCTTTGGTGGAAAGTAGGCCTATGGTTGTGTGCTCTAGGTCTTAATTGGTGAGAGGAGAGGGGTCGGAGTGGAGGTAGGAGTTGGTGAAGTACATGCTTGGGGTTGTGCAATATGGAGAAAAGGAGTTTCGCATCGGCTATATTGGCAAGTTCAGAGACTGTTGGAAAGGATTGCTCTAGGTAACCTAGGCGTTTGGCTCTTTTTAGGAGTTTTCCAGGCGTTCTTTATCGGAAGCCAGGGTGAGACCCCACCAGGATGGGGAGGCATATAGAAGTTTAGCAACAGTAGTGGCTTTGGTTACATTATGGATGGATGAGGAAGAAAGGCCATGGGTTTTGAGTTTTCTGATAGCATAAAAAGAGGAGGAGCAAGTTGCTGTGAGGTGGTCTATATGGGCTGTGAGTTTTAGATTATCTTGAAAGGATGACACCCAGTATTTTCAAAGTTTTAACTCGGGTAATACTAGGCTTTTAACTCCGGTAATACTAGGCAATGGAGGAGGAGGGTCCAATTGGTGTCTAACTGCCTGGTCTCCCTGCCTGCACTCTGACTTATCAAACTGCCTGGTCACTCTGCTTGCTCTCTATCTGGTCTAACTGCCTGGTCTTCCTGCCTGCACTCTGCCTTGTCTAACTGCCTGGTCTCCCTGCCTGCACTCTGCCTTGTCTAACTGCCTGGTCTAACTGCCTGGTCTAACTGCCTGGTCTCCCTGCCTGCACTCTGTCTTGTCTAACTGCCTGGTCACCCTGCTTGCTCTCTGCCTGGTCTAACTGCCTGGTCTCCCTGCCTGCACTCTGCCTTGTCTAACTGCCTGGTCTCCCTGCCTGCACTCTGCCTTGTCTAACTGCCTGGTCTCCCTGCCTGCACTCTGCCTTGTCTAACTCCCTGGTCTCCCTGCCTGCACTCTGCCTGGTCTAACTCCCTGGTCTCCCTGCCTGCACTCTGCCTGGTCTAACTCCCTGGTCTCCCTGCCTGCACTCTGCCTGGTCTAACTCCCTGGTCTCCCTGCCTGCACTCTGCCTGGTCTAACTCCCTGGTCTCCCTGCCTGCACTCTGCCTGGTCTAACTCCCTGGTCTCCCTGCCTGCACTCTGCCTGGTCTAACTGCCTGGTCTCCCTGCCTGCACTCTGCCTGGTCTAACTCCCTGGTCTCCCTGCCTGCACTCTGCCTGGTCTAACTCCCTGGTCTCCCTGCCTGCACTCTGCCTTGTCTAACTGCCTGGTCTCCCTGCCTGCACTCTGCCTTGTCTAACTGCCTGGTCTCCCTGCCTGCACTCTGCCTTGTCTAACTGCCTGGTCTCCCTGCCTGCACTCTGGATGATTAAGTTGTTGGAACAAGCGATTTTGGAACTTTCTTGAGCCTCTGAGTTTCATTCGAATGTCATTTGTGATCAGGTCACTTCTTGATAGCCAGAGTCACAGCGGGTGATCAGCACCAGATGACAGAGGGAGCCACACTGAACGCAGCATCGGTGAGAAACGGAACAAAGTGCATTCGCTTCTACTACAGAACCTGCGTAACGAACGATTCCACCAAAGGTAAAGTCTAAGACTTGCAGTAGTCTAACTCTTCCCGTTCCTTAGGTCAGTCTCTCTAACTTTGTCCGTCAAATGCAACATACAGTGCAACACCCAATCTCTCCTAAATGGACCACTGCCAACAGATCGATCCACTACTTCTCTAGTGAGGCGTCGGCAAGACTTGGTTGAATACTAGTTAAATAGTAAGATACTATTTAAATAGTAAAAATAGTATTCAAATAATTCATAAAGTTCTATTTACTTTACTGTATGAAACTTGTTCTTTAGAAGGACCAATTGAAAGAGTATTTAGGCTAAATAGTATGGGCCTATATATTTACTATTTATTGCATAAATGGTAACCTCACTAGAATAAATTTAAATTTCATCCAGCACTCTAGTAGAGAGATTATTTAGTAATGCAGCACTAATTCTCACCAAAAAAAGGAATCGCTTATCCAATTAAACTTCTGAACAGTTGCTCTTACTTAAGTAAGTAAGTAAGTAAGTATATCCTTTATTATACCAATTGCTAACCGCATTTTGGTTTACAAGAGAATCACAATTTATGTGTTGGGCTAACCTAACATGTCATAAAAGTTTTGGTGTGCTATCTATCCTCGGCATTAAACGCCTGCGTAAATCATCCGTAATATAAATGTTTTACGTGCCAGAGTGTCCGCTTGTGGTATTACCCTATTGTGGGCTCTTGGGCGCAGTAGGTATGGGGTCTGTTTTATCTGGGGCAGCAGTCCGTGTAGAACGTGCGATGGGTTGTTCATAACGTCATTGAAGAGGTGGGTGTCTGCAGTCGCGTACAGTTGTTCAACATCATGGGCTTGGTCTGATAAATACCCTGCTCGAACTAGTCGACGCATCGTTGTTTGGAGTCGTGCTCGTTCCCCCTGCCCGACAAAACCCAACCAGGCCGGGGCCGCATATAGCATTCTCGCTACCGTTGTTGCCTTGGTGACATCGTCCATCATTGTTCCTTTCAGCCCGTGGGCACCCAGGACCCGCAGCGCGTACATTGACTGCCTAGCCTTTGCGTTTATGCTACTGACGTGAAGATCGAAACTGAGGAGTCTGTTTAGACATGATGACCCGTAAGATTTTCATTTGGTCCACCCTGTTTAGTCCCGGTGTTGTTGGTGGTTCATCTGCGCCCAGCCTCTTCCTGGGCCGTGTGACTATCATTTCATTGATCTTGTTATGATTCAGTTTCATGTTGCACTTTTCTGCCCATAACGAAACATGGTCCATTTCTGATTGTACTGTCGCGCTATTTTCCGCTGGAATAAGAATGCAGCTATCATCAGCGTATTTGATCATTCTGTTTCCTCGATTCCGCGGCTGCAATTTCGAAATTGCCATTATAAAGTTGACTGGGCCCATCCCCGAGCCTTGAACAATACTTGCATTGATCTTGATGGCACCTGATATTCTGCCTTGGAACTTTGTTCTGTGTTGCCGCCCGTCGAGGAAATTTACAATCCAATTATACACCTGATCGGGTACTGGCATTTCTGAGAGCTGCTCGGCTAAGTACGCGTGCCTCACCGTGTCAAATGCCTTTGAAAAGTCCAAGGCGATCAGATGGACATATGGTGTTGTTGTTAAAGAACCTGAATGTTTATACAGCAGAAATTGCACTTTCTAAACAATTATCTGTTACTGAAACTGATAATAATAGCTAAATAGTTTTTAAATAATCATGTGGTATTTGCAATAGGCCACAGCTATTTACTATTTTAAATACTATTTAAATAGTTTTCTACAGTTACTATTTGCTATTTTATTTAAATAATCGCTCTGACTAGGCTAATTATCTCAACAATGTAGGCCTCAGTATGCATGTTCCCCATTAATGATTTTGAATAAGTCGATGTTATGCTGTTATATCTTGAACAGGAGCTGTGCAGCTAATGCTTACGACGAAATCTGGAATGTCATCGCCACCGATCAATCTTTCACTGGCTTCGGATTGGACGGAACACAGTTTCATTTTACCACCACAGAACAACCAAGAACAACATGAGGTTACAGAAGCATTTCTCCTGAAGAGTCACTATCATTAAGTGACTTCTACAGCACAAACAGCTACTGCTATACTTGTCCTAAATTTTGATGCAAAATATCCTACAGACTTTACTTTCAGTAGCTTACTCGATCCGTTCTCAGCATTCTTTCTCTTCTGAAATTCTCTTAAATTGTATTATTTCATCTTATGAAATAAATGAATAATAAATTGGCTTCAGCAGCACCTTCCAGAATAGTTTTGGAGACGAGGCCTATAGTTTCTAGAAACGTTATTACGCCTAGTGATGGACAAAGTTACTTTAAATACTTTAAAATGTATTTGAAATACAAATAAATCATATATGTTTCAAAGTATTTGAAATACTAATATATATATATATATATATATATATATATATATAACCTCAGGAGTCAGGACATTATTAAATGATTTTACACGGGCTCTTCTAGGTGACACATCACACACGCCTATGGACTTAATCGCGTTGTACTCGATTAGCTGTGAAACTGTGAATATGAATATTGTGCTTTTCAGATTATGATGTCATTCACTTGCACTAATGCCAGCGACTTCGCTTACATTGCTATCGATGACATAAGAATGGAGGATGACGACTGTGACTCAGGTAGACAGAGCTTCTCATTTGAGGCGATCGATCGATCGATCTCCTTGGTCGATCGCCTAGCAAAGGTCTGGTAGATCGGAAAATCGATCGCGCTCGATGAGTTAGACTCCAAGAGGAACCTGGAGCCAGACCATTATTTTATTTATCTAATTTACATTACTTGTGAAAGTTCAGGCTAGGATCGATACAACATTGCATCGACAAGAAGAGGCGGCTCATCGACGGTTAATAAGTGTTACGTGCACTCTATAGTAGTTAATGGACAACCATATAATATGCAGCTATACTAATACGATGCACAAAATAAGCGATACACAAAAAGGTCCCGAGGTCGATCGCGCATTGATCGCCTACTCAGTCCAGCGCGATCGATTTTCCAATCGCCTTCTATTTTCAAATGAGAAACTCTGCAGGTAGATCATATTCTAATCTAGGAGGAACTTCACTATATAAATCACATATGCCTAGTATGCAGGCCCATGTATTATGTGGTATACTAATATAAACAGGTGGCTTACCAGATATAGTTATACTATAGGAGGATCGGTTATGCTACGAATCGGTTCCATAGATGTTTCTCGATTTGTCATTTTCAGTTTGTTTTTCACCCGACGTCCACTAATTCTGTCATCGCCTGCTCGCTTCCATTACACTGGCTTGCATAATCGTTCCCATTTGACAGTGTGAGAAGAGCTCGTTTCCCAGCTATTAAAAGAGCTTGTTTTGTAGGTATTACTGACCAAAATTTAACAATTACAAAGTGGACTATTTGCAGTGACTTAGAACTGGTGACAAGGATATTGTCAGCAGCATGATTGGCTTTGGCAAGACCTAATTTATTTCTCAAGTCGATTAATCTGAGTTTGTTTGATTTAACTGCTCATTGATTATTATTCCATAGGCAGAGCACATTTTGGATATATTGATATAATTCCAGGACAGATGGGGTGATTCTTTCATTCATTAATTTTTTTTTATATTGCCCCTTCAGTAGCGCTTCCAGCTTCAGCCTAGGCAAAAAGGTAAGTTTTTAAATGGCCATAAAACATAAAATTATCAGTACATGATCTAGGGAAAGGCGTAGCTACCGATGGAGGCCGCGAAAATGCTGTAGGTGTATTAAGTTCAACAAAAACCTAGAAATTATTAATTATTCCGAAGGGGTTTACGGTATATCTGGTAACACTCTGGCACGAGGAGCAGATCAATCATGGACGCGGGATCGCTTCCCGCTACCCTCCCAAAGGTCGACTCAGCCTTTCATTCGCCAGATGGCGTTGGTTAAATGAGCAGTAGGACGTGATGGGCGCCTGCATGGCTGCCAAAACTCCTGTAATAACTTGTGACTTGTTGGACGTTCATACTATGAATTGTAATCATATTGCAGTGTGTCAGTTTCAAATAATAAATGAAGGTTGTATACACTGTGTCCACGATAAAGTAGAACACTAGGCTTTGTGAAATATCTTGGTCAATTGTAGAATTATAGGTACTAAATTTGGTGCACATAAACTTCAGTCTATTCTATCTACACCCTGCAAATTTTATTACAATTGATGCAACGGTTACGAGGATATACCCTCATGAAATTGGGTGGTTCAGGAACCAAGTTACCGAACAGTAAAACGCATAGAAGGACGACATTTTTCGGGCTACCGCAGGAATAGGCTGTTGTTTATAAACGTCATTTTCGGAAACAGTTACACCACGAGACCTTTTACGATACAGTTACTGTAGTTGGTTGTAAAAAAATGGTTTTCAGTGCAGAGGACAAGATTTTAATCAAGGAGTTGAGAGAGACGAAGGGGTATGGCGCGAGGAGACTCATTACAGAATTTCCAATGAAAAATTGGTCCATAGCTGGTGTCAGCAAGCTGTTAAAAAAGATTGCCACAACCGGATCAGTTGCAAGGAAACCACGAGATCGGGCGTTACGAAGGCAAACAAATATCAATGCTGTCGAAGAACTGGTGCTGAGTCAGGATGATCAGCCGTGCACGCATCTGCGTTTTACTGTTCGGTAACTTGGTTCCTGAACCACCAAATTTCATAAGGGTATATCCTCGTAACCGTTGCATCAATTGTAATAAAATTTGCAGGGTATAGATAGAATAGACTGGAGTTCATGTGCACCAAATTTAGTACCTATAATACTACAATTGACCAAGATATTTCACAAAGTCTAGTGTTCTACTTTATCGTGGACACAGTGTATATTGAGTAGACTGAGTTTAATTCTAACATTGGGTTTCTCTTCCTTTGCTGCTCTCCAGCCAATCAGCAGTCTGTCACAAAGATGGAATCGATCAGCAAAAGTAGATCCTTGTTGCAACCACCAACGTCCATCATCATCACGACCAACACGGCGCTTACAACTGCTAGCAGCAGCAGCGGTCAGAGTTCTACTAGCAAAACCGCTAGTACCTCAAAACTCAGTAGCACTACAACCACCACAGCTACTCAACCAACATCATCATTTTCACCAACAACAACACCAACAACAACAACAGCGCCAACAAAAGCGTCATCGTCATCTTTACCTCCGACGGTGGCAATGATCCAACCAACAGTCACATCACCTCGTCTGACGTCCTTGCTTTCAGCTGCAACATCCAAACGAACACCAGGTAAGTGATGCCGACGATGCATTCAGCCATCCTCTAATCGATTCGGTTTTCCAGGGAAATTGCACGTCCCGGTCTAGAACATAGTAAAAAATTCGTGGTGCTTCTGCGGCGGAAGATTCCTCCACGCAATGCATGATGAAGGTTTTATTAACATGTTTTCTAATTACGACATTAACCCTGACTCTAAGTGACTCTAACGAGTTGTTTATTATCAAAGCCATTTTGAACAATGCTCATGCGCCGAACGTTTGCGCGAATGCACAGAGGTCTTCCGCTGCGGAATTGTGTAGAAAATATTTTTCTGTAAAAAATTGGTGTTGGATAAGTCAGTGCTTTAAACTGCGTAGACCATGCAAGTGGGACCTTAATGAATGAAGAGGTCAAAGATGAGTGACTCAAGTCTTGCTCAGCAATTCAAGCCAGATGGTCAGTGAATTCCATCATATTCGTTTAATTTCAAAATAATCCAGTTGACAAAACGCAACAGGTTACAAGTAACACAATTAGCTAAAACAGTCAGGCTAACGTTAATAATTCTAGACAAATATACAAGTAATTATAATTATAGGACAATTAATTAATATGTATCTTTAAACAAGATACGTGGTATATAATTACATTTATCATTGATTGGGAGATTAAAATTATGAATTCTGTCTGGGTCGTAAGTTATATTTTATTTGCTGTGTAGGCGGGAAAATTCCTCGGAGAACATGACATGATTCCCCACAAATAGCCCGAAATAAGCCAGAATCAGCAGCTTGGGACATATCTACAACGCTAGGGGTAGTAGATAGAGGAAGCCTCTACGTTTCATCCTATTTAGCATACTCTGTAATTTATTCCTATCAATCTCACTGGCATACCCCCACCAGGCAGGGAGGCATACATTAGGTGTGCAACAGTGGTTGCCATGGCAACATCATGCAATGCGTAAGTAGACATGCCATGATCTCTCAAAACACGGAGGGCGTATAGAGAAGTGGAACTTGAGGCAAGGACTTTTTCAGTATGCTTTGTCATGCGCATGTCAGAACTTAGGGTAATCCCTAGCACTCTAATTGTGTCAACCCTTTCAGCACCTTGGATGACAATAGGTATAGATGATGCTTTGAAACCCCTTTTTGAGAAAATTATTTCACGAGTCTTAGATGGATTTAACTTCAAATTATTAGTTTTTGCCCAGGATGCCACATGGTCATATTCTTCGGCAGCTGTTCCAATATTATTCCGTCCAGCTCCTGACAACGCCAGTCGCTTATGCACAGATTAAGCTGACCATTTCTTAGTGAAATATTTCAAGGAAAGGCTAAAAGATAGCAAATCAGATTTATGATCAGCATTGAGTGAACCGTAAATCAGTCACCACTGATTTAAGTCCAGTTGTAAAGCATTACGTAATAAGGTAATGAGGTTGATGACATTGCGAATTCAAAACCCGTTAACAGCGTAGAGTTGCAGTGGTCCAGTCAACAGAAGTCTATCTGATTTTCCTACTTTATCCTTACTTTCCCACAGCTCTGAAGACGTCTGGTTTGTAATTGCATATAATGATTATTTGGGTGATTCAACACTCTGATTCTTTTTATCCAATGTTTCCACAGTGCATTTGCAGGCTGTTCACTAAAGTACATGCATACTTACTTGTCTGTTTATAATTTCAGACGAAAGCGAAGACTCCATTCGCCCAACGGATGAAGATAGAAGCTCCGCAGCAGCAGCGGGGGCGGCGCCGGGGCCGGGAGTGGACGAGGGAGGGTCAGAGGCAGAGGAGGCCAACAGCGATGGGGCGGCTGCTGCTGCTGCTTCAACAGGTGACAACAGCACTGGGCTGGCGATTGGCATCATCCTCGCTATCATGGTGGCCGGCGCTTGCACGGCGGCCATCTTATACCGCAGGAGAAAGAACGGCAAGAAGAGCACCTACATAACGTTCGGTAATCCGAGCTACAGTCGCGAACATCTTCCGGTCAATGATTTCGGCCTCGACAGTCCTCTGACTCTGTCCTCAAACGGTTACACGGTCCTAGCGTAACTGCAACCGTCGTCGAATGGTGGTGCCACCTGCGAACAAAAGAATCAGACCTATCCCTGAATATACTACGTCACATGGTCCAATATATTAACAAGACGGGGTAAAAGGGGAAGCGGGGGCAGGATGGTGTCTAGGACCACTCAGTCTGAAGAAGTTGGATTCTATGGTTAAGAAATGGATCCTGAAGACCACCAGCGATCAATGTAGGAAGTAAGCTAAGTTTTCCCTTATTTGCCAGGTGTCGAAAAACATTCCACTCACCAACGTTGAAACAGTTATTAAAGTGTAGTGTTATGTCGGTTTACTTAATAATGTTATTAACAGTCTTGTCTGTATATTTCAGCCGATCATTCCCAATGGACCAGTTTTTGTGTATGCCGGGCTTTTATGTCAGCTTTTGCTGTTCGAATTCAACCAAACGTGTTTTTCTAGGTTTTTCATCTAGCTGGTAACTTTACAAATTACTATTTCTTGTGGGAAGAGTACTGGAAGAATAGTATGTCCATGCCTACTATTTACCATAGGTTTATAGATATACATGTAATTATTGGCCTGTTTAAAACGTAGTTTACTTTTAATCACCCCTGCCATATGGGCCTCATATGGCCATATGGGCCATATGAGGCCCATATGGCCTGCATGGGACCCATCAAGTGTTCATGAGCATGCTGGCAGATATTAACTATATCTGGTAAGCCACTTGTTTATATTAGTATACCACGTAATATTTGGTATAATGTCTCTCATCTGATCTTCAGACCAATTGACCAACATTTCATTGTTGACCAGAATGTTTTCCATATTATGAAATATATCGACTCTTGTCTAAGCGCCGTGTGGTTGACTTCGTTATTCGTTCTTAGACCAGACTACGGTGCCTGCAAAGCATCAAGATCTGCCAAGTCAGAACATGGCAATAAATGGGCCACAGTTAGGCAGATAGATTTTAAACAGGCTAAACATGCTGATATTAAAAAATAAGTAAAATTCATAATGAAATTTGTGTCAACTTTCTGAAACATTCCTTTTAATTTCTGTTTGTGTCATTCTATGGGTAACTTGCATCCTACACATTTGCTTTGCTTCTCTGGCAGCTCTGACAATCAAATATGCGGCTTACTAGAAATTAGCAGTATAGTTCATACTGTAGTTAACAACTACACTGTGTCCGGATGAAAAGTAGAACACAACAAAAAGTGTCATAACTCGGTCAAAACTATCAGTATTTACCTGAAATTTTAAACACAACAACAGTGACCATATCTACACGAGATCCTAAAGCCGTTTGGAAATGTTCGTGAATTTATCATATTTATGAGCGTTTGCAATGGAGCACTGACAAATTAAAGTTTCCAACATGGGCCCTTACATATTACATAAGAAAGTGAAGTTCAGCTACAGCTGGTGTTCAAAATGTCCTCCTCGTTCACGGACACATGACCGTAGACGTGGACGCCACTGTTTGATGGCCCGGTCGATGATCGCGTGGTCAAACAGCTGCCACTCCTCAACCAGACGCGCCCTTAGATGATCGACGTCACGAATACGGGAACGATAAACGCGCTCCTGCAGTACACTCCAGATTTGGTAGTCAACTGGATTGAGGTCTGGACTGTTGGGTGGCCACATCTGCGGTGATATGAAGTCGGGTGTCTCCCGGGACAGCAGAGCAATGGTCTCACGTGCTCGATGCGCAGGGGCACTGTCTTGTTGGAATGTGAAGTAGCCGCCAGAAACCTGCTTGATAGCAGGTAGCAGATGTTGAGTGAGCAGCACATCGCGATAGTACGCTCCATTTACCTTCACA
Organism: Aporrectodea caliginosa; assembly: GCA_020284085.1. NCBI lineage: Eukaryota > Metazoa > Annelida > Clitellata > Crassiclitellata > Lumbricidae > Aporrectodea > Aporrectodea caliginosa. Next base: position 939,534 of record JACEVL010000100.1, read on the forward strand.
CCCGGCTCAACAAAGATCAAATGAGTGCACCCCAGGGTTGACACACCGACTGAGACCATTAGTGACTTTGAAAAGTGTGAACGTGTTTTGAGGAGACGTTCAGCAGGCACGTGTTTCTTGCGCGTCCCAGCCGCCGCATAAACGCGATCATTCTGGAGGTTGACAGGAGGAGCGACGGTAAAAACTTTTTCGTCCGTAAACCATATGAATGGGACTGTGTGCTCAGGGTATTTCTTCAGCAGCTGCTTGACGCGTACAAGACGTGTCAGTTTGTTTCTTGGTGTTAGATCTTGCGCTCGCCTCTTCTTAAAACAAACCAGCTTCAAGTCCTTGGCAACGATTTCGTGTACTGCGGTCTTCGGAATCCCAATATCCCTCGCAATCTGACGCACCGTTCTATGGGTTCCCGGTGCATCTTCTTGGCTTAATGCCAGCCTTTCAACCAACTCGACGTTTTCAACAGTGCGTGTCGTGCGTTTTTGGCCACTGCCAGGTTTTCGCTTCACTTTGCCGGTTTCATCGATCTTCTTCAATAGCTAACTCACAGACGAAAGACACCAACCTTTATTCGAAAATTCATTCAGAAACCTTCTCGCTCCATAACCATGTTCTTGCCGCAGTACTTTAATTAAAATTTTATCTTCTTCTGTAAACGCCATTTTTGTTGTGCTTAGACCAAAACAAGTGACGTATTTCATCGATGACGACGTCACAGCGTCTGCGTAAGTAAGGGCCCATGTTGGAAACTTTAATTTGTCAGTGCTCCATTGCAAACGCTCATAAATATGATAAATTCACGAACATTTCCAAACGGCTTTAGGATCTCGTGTAGATATGGTCACTGTTGTTGTGTTTAAAATTTCAGGTAAATACTGATAGTTTTGACCGAGTTATGACACTTTTTGTTGTGTTCTACTTTTCATCCGGACACAGTGTAGTAATTAAACTACTTCTTAAGCAGTTAAGATTAGCTACTTTTTAAAACTAGTTGTAACTAGCAGTTAAACAACAAAATCTCAATTTATAGTCAACTACATTTTTCTAAATACAGTGTGCTTGTCAACAAGAAACTGTTTCTGCTGTACACTCACCAACTTTTCTCCAGTGTCTTAAAATACAATTTTCTCTGACAAGTGGCAATCCTGCCTGTTGGCTGTATTTGTATTGTGGTCATGAATTTAATAAATTGATATTGTATGGAATAATAGTTCATCATGGCTACAAGGATAAAGCTAAAGAGGTGAAAATGCAGGTGAACAAATTAAGTTTCTTGCTGACAGCTGTATGTATTTACTGTTGCAAGACAACTTCTAGAAATCTTTAAAACACCTTTTTAAGATACTGCATCAAATTGTACATTCACTACTCAGACATTGTTAGCAATTTACGGATTTAACAATACAGACACAGTGACTCATTTTAGCTCATTGTTTTGAAATGTTTCCCATGTTTTGTCAATGTCAGACATGTTAATATATTATGCTTCCCGGTACATAACTTAAAGAATGTTGCATGCTATTTTATTTTATTAAGGTAAATAATACTAATCAAAGGTCTCTGCTATCCAGCAATCTCATTTCCCATAGGAGTAAATATAGTTTAAAAAATAGTTACAAAAGTAGTTAACTCGACTTTTCTATAACTATTTCATAGCAGCTAGTTAAACTACTAATTTTTCTAAAACTAGTTTCTAACTGCTTTCTAAAAGCTTAAAAGTTAGTCAAACGTTGTTGTAGTGACATGACTTGTAATACCTTTAAAACTTTGGCTTACATGAGCCACTTATGTAGTTTAATATCAAAACATGGCTTTCCTAGGCCATTTATGTGGTTTAATATCAACCTCTAGCCATATATGCGATATTATGTAAGCACATGGCTTTCCAAGGCCATTTATGTGGTTTAGTATAAGCACATGCATGAGTCGTTTAGCCATTGATGTGGTTTAATATAAGCGCATGGCTCATGCAGGCCATTCCTGTGGAATTATGTAAGCACATGGCTTGCATAGCATAGGTGCCGTAGACAGACAAGCCATTGACGTTGCCTGCATTCGTTCGGGAACAAGTGAATTTCATAAACGTAGCCGAGTGACAAAGTGAAGACCCATTTGCGCAACTCGTACCATTCCGTCCTTCGCTTTTTATTGTTCTCTCGCTGACAACCTTCGTTGGGCCCTGAACTGGCATCCAATAATTGTCACTGCAGTGCCATCTGATCCGCGTTGGGCCCAATCCACGTGAACGTGTCGACTTCTACCTGTACGTAAGTTGCAAACCCGAGATTCCGCTTAATTCTGTCTTCCCTATCTATGTGACAAAGTGGTCTATGGGTAACATACTTGACCGGTGATCATGCAGTGCAGGCCTCTGGTCCCTGGCCTCTGGTCCCTGGCCCCTGACCTCTGGTCCCTGACCTCTGGGCCGTGGGCCCTGGCCTCTGGGCCCTCCTGCACACACGTGTCTCGGTCACCACGGAAGCAGTCGGCCAATCATTCGAAGTAAGCTGGGAATTAAACGGGAAGTCCTGTGATGCACGGACCCCATGACCAGCAGGATCTTGGGATTCATCCGATTCAAGGGCGTAGAAAAAGGAAATATGGGCCACCCACTTTACTTGTAGTATCTATATCGATGTTTGTCAAGACGACAGACATCCATAGATATTGAAAGTAAAGTCAGTCTGCCTGTCTCTGTCTGTCTTTCTGTCTGTCTCCCACTGTACCACTCTGCACCCTTCAGCCATTCCCTGTTCTGTGTGCCAGTGCTTGTGCCGGACTTTGCTTCTGTCACTGGTCGATGATGATGACTTCTCCTTTTGCGATTGTCGCTATTTGTAATAGAGATTCACGTGAGTGTGTGTGTCGACTGCTTCGTGTGATACATTCGTGTTCTAATTTTATGTATTAAATCTGCCTGATATCAATATCTGTGCAAAATGAAGGTCTTCTTCTTCGTGTTATGACCTACTGCTCAGAGCCGCGTCCTTACCTACAGGCTAAGAGCCTCGATCAGGAGGCCTAATTAAGTGAGTAAGGGAACATATATTTCACTTCTAAAGTTTCGTTTGGGAAACACCCAAGCAGTGTCACTGCATGTTTCTTCAATAGTTAAACGCATTAATTTAGTGTTGCATAAGATCTAGTCAGCATTTCCTTCGGACAGTGGTTTTCAACCTTTCGGTAGTGACGGAACCTCACACAAGACTCATTTGCTCACTGAACCCAGCGCATTTCACCCGTCCAATTTTTCAATAAATAAATGAAATTGTAACTTATAGAGCGATAAAATCCTGGAACCTTTCATACACATACTCTTCGTCTCTCATTTTCATCTTCCACTCTCTGTGCGCCAACTTTGCATGACCTTTGATCCGCATCTGTCCTTCTCTAATCACATCGCCAACCTCTCGTGCACTTGCTTCGAGCATACATGCATTCATGACATCCGCCGCACAGAGGCCCGGGAAGTGTTTAAAAGTTGTGTGAGCCAACCTCAGCCGTGTAGGCCACAGACCTAAGGTGGATAAAATTATTCATTATGCCTGATATTATCTACAACAATATTTTGTCATTTTTGCAACCACTGGTGGTTTATTACGCTCAATATTGATGACATAAAAGGCGACAATAGCACAATAAGTCAATAACTGCTTTAGCAATCAAAAATACAAAGTGCCAGCCAGTGTTTATAGAGCGTCTTATGCTCATATTTGTGCTGTGGCGAATTGCTTATAAATGTGAAATGCAGTTTATTTAGTTGTAGCCTACTTACCATCAGACCTCCCTGCTGCAGGTGACTTGCAAAACGACAGAAACGTCTGTTTAAATGCATTCAAAGGCGGTCCGCTAGACATGGCTGCACTTTCTTTATTTACCAATTTTATTTATTCAAAATTATTTATTATCCTCTGTATACACTCGAATGGAGTCTCGAGAAGAACTGATCTAGTCTCTATTTCTCCAGGCACTCTGAATATTGTGCCTATGTATATATATATATATATATATATATATATATATATATATATATATATATATATATATATATGTATGTGTATATCTAAACATGTATATATATATTAATATATATCACTGCTGTCTTAATAATTATAGCTGTCCTGTCTGTAACCATAGCCCGCCCACTGGCGCCCAGTCTTGTAGAATGATATATTGCCCGTCAGCCCGTGTCACTTCAGTACCTCCGACTTCCGACAAACACATTTACACATGTGGTACCGTTCAGGCTCAAAGAGTAGCCAAGTATCAAGTATCCATAATTCGCACAATTTGTCATCCTACCAGACTTGGCAGTCGTCTGCTGCCCTTTGCTTAATGCCAGGGCCAGCTTTGGCCGGCTTTGGTTAGGTTCCATTACTTGTTATTTTCATAGTATTACTTTTTCCAAAAAGTTGTGTGAGCATGACCCTGCCTTGGCGCCACAGGGTCAATATTTGGGTGAGCATCGGCGTATGCGGCGCCATAGGTTCCCGGGTCCCTGCCGTCGCATCCGACCCATGCTTGACTTTAACACTGCTTCCACTATTGCCACATCCATTATCACTTCAAGCTTGATTACAGTAATTCCTTTTCCCTCAAACTCGAATCCATCCAGATTAAACGTATACGTTTGCAACTCATCCAAAAACTCAGTCGCCCCAACTGTGGCCACCAGGGCGCTCAAGCAAAGAATCACTGCATCACTTAATCTGTCCTTAAATCATTCCACTGGCTGAAAATGCCTCAGGAGCGAAATCACTTAAAAGTCGTATCGGTCAGTGGCGGCTCTAGACTTTTGCAACAGGGGGGCCACGGAGGGTCCGGGGAAACAGATGGAGGGGGAGGGGCCGGGGAAACAGATGGAGGGGCCAGTCTATTTTCGTCAAAAGTGAGAATGGTGACAAGAGATCTGTATTGGAGCTACATGAATTGTTTAATCAACAGCCTCAAGTTAAGACACAAATGGAAACAGATTCACTTTGTTAAAAGTAAAACCTATAAACTACAAACATATACATACACTTTTAATTAAGTGCAAGTTTAATTAAGACTGGTTTGCCAAACTATTCTACAAAGGCACCCATGATAATCGACTCTGCACGAACACATTCAACTAACGGCATTGATAAGCTGCTCTCTGAAACGAATATCAGACATAGTGTTTTGTAGATATGTCTTAATGTAAGAAAGACTTGTGTTTTGGCGTTAAAGATTGTATACCAATCATAATAGTAAGTGAATGATCAGAGATCAGAGAATTGTCGATTTAGTTCGGAATGATATAATAACTGAATGTAGACAAGTTGCCTAAATGCAGTCTGTGGGTTCACTTCAGAACGATGCCCAGAGCTTTATCTGCAGCAGAGCCCGAAAAGCGCCTGGGCATTTTATGAACACACTGTTTGGGTAGTAGGCTACAGTTTTAAGTTTGTTGAGATAGGTTTCAGATAGAGTCTCAGTGTGTAGGCGTAGGTCTAAAGGAAGGCCGTTCCAAACCACTGGGCCTACCACAGAAAAGGCTCGATTCTTCATAGTTGCAGTACGAGCAAACGAAACCAAGAGAATTCCCTTTTCCGTAAAGCATTGGGGACGACGTCCTTGGAATTGGATACCCGAAGTCAGACAGCATTGATCTCGCCATAAAGGGCACGAAGCTTTTACTCAAATATGCTTGCGGATAGGGAGTCAGTGATGATAGCAGGGCAGGAAGTAGCTTATACGACAAGAAAATAATTAAGACTCTAAGGAAGTAAATAGGTCGTGTCTGTGAAAACACCACGAATAAAATAACATCGGATTTCATCATGCATCATGCTTAAGCAAGTAGGCCTAAGTCATACCTTTGAAAATATCAAAATTAAATGATACCATATTTCATAATATTTTGGACTAAAATTTGGAGGGGCCACTGGGGGGCCACAACCTCAGTTGGGGGCACTTGCCCTCTGGCCCCCCTGTAGAGCCGCCACTGCTATCGCTAAACAACAACTTCCTGCAATACTCCAAGTCAAAGTAGGATACCTTCGCGAAGTCTTCGCCATACAGCCAGGACTGTTAAGGCTTGGTTTTTTTGTTTTTTGTTTTTTTGTTTAAAAAAAACCAAAATTTGCGGTTTTTTTTTGTTTTTTTTTTTTTTTACAAATTTCAAAAATTATAAATGCCAAAAATGTCGTCTCTTCCACTCTCTTGGCAATTGTTGTATGGTCTTTGTTAACTTCGTTTTATGACATTCTACGGTTCTACTGTTCTAGTTAATTTTATTTATATGCATCTGATTAATTTGAACGGTATTATGCCATTTTTGGTAATCCCGTAGTTTAGGTTGGTAAATTATTTTATATCGTCAAATTAAAATGGAAGTTGGATTAAGGAAAAAAATTGTTTCAGTAACTCGAAGTGGGATTGATGAAACGATTTCTGTCTTTCAATAGAAGTTGGATTGATTTAAATAATTTTTACCGTAAATAGAAGCTGGATTGATGAAACTATGTTTTTGAAGCAATAGAAGCTGGAATGATTAAAATAATTGTTTCCGTAAGTAGAAGCTGGACCCATGAGAATAGTTCTTTGCTTAAATAAAAGTTTCATTGATGAAAAATATTTTTTGGGTTAAATAGAAGTTGGCTAATTTTTGTCATGAAATGGAAGCTGGATTGATTAAAACAAATTTTCAATGAAATGGAAGCGGGATTGACGATAGTTGTCATGGACATAGGTAGATTGCTTACTTACCAACATGAAGTTCGGTATTGAAGATATTCAAATAATTTACCAACCTAAACTACGGGATTACCCCATTTTTATGAGTTTTATGATCCGAAATAGAAAATCTCAAAAAAAAAACCAAAAAACCAAATAAAACCAAAAAATCAAAAAATAAACTTTTCATTTTGAAAAAAGTTTGGTGTTTTGCACCCCTGCATACAGCCGACCAAATGATCTACCCGATCATCCTCCCCCCCTGCAGTCACCACTCGTTTGAATTTCTCCAACCCATACTGCACTTAGACTGTCGAATTTCTCATTATTCTCAATTCCTCCACCAACACCCGCCCCTCATGGCCTCATCCACTGTCATCTGCCTCAGGCTCATCTACTTTTCACCCCCACAGGCTTTCCATTTCAAATTGAAGTCTCACGTCTTGAGGAAGTTTTACCCTAATCCATCCGATCCTCTGCCTCCTCCGAAGTGGCTTTGTCTTCCTCAACGAAACACGCCTCAGCTGCAGCTGCTCTTCATCCTCTCTATCAGCTGGTATCTATGGCAACCGGACAACCCATCTGATACGACGCAGCGCTCGTTAATAAGCCAGTGCCATGCGCTTAGCTTCAGAGTAGCGCTTTAGAAATTTGCAGCAATAAATAATTATTTGCGACAATACATTCACGTAATAATGCTAATTATTTTAGGAATGACTGAATTCTGCTCACTGTTCATCCTTTGATTTATTCAGTTCATGTTTTTTAAATTTCATATTGAACTGCGGCGGAAGAAGCTCAGACCGACGCCCGCTTAACCCATGCCCCGGTTGAAAGCATCGACCTACATAATTATATTAGCCTATATAGGGTAACTTGGGATACTATGGACTACTTAACTTAAAAGTTAATGAGTATTTCTAAGCAAAATTGAGCATCCATAATTCCAATTAAATTGCATCCAAACACTTTCATCATAACGAAACAAAAACAGATTTGTTTGTGAACAATTAACATCAATTTACAAAAAGGTTCATCATAGAACGAGTAGGGCCTATGCGCATAGGCTATTACGAATGTTAAGATTTTTTAAGTTCAACGACACTGTGCAACGATCATTAGCGTCGTCGTCCTCCTTGTCCCAGGCTCAGGCCCGCCGAGAGGGGGGGGGCAGAGGGCAAATGCCCAGGGGCCCGGCGACTTTTTGGGGCCCGGGCTGGGCCCGCAATCAACTTATGAAATAATTATATTATAATCAGATAGGCCTATACAAAGTTTATGATTTTATGCCTTCTAAAATATAATAGGCCTAGGCCCTATTACGGACACGTAGGCCTAACTACAATAGTTGCACATAATTTATATTATAAATATAATTTTGTAGGGTCGTATCTGCACTATAATAATTATTTCAGTTTGTTTAAAAAAATTCTCATAAAGTCTAAGGATAGTTAGGGGCCCGTGACTGCTCTGCCTAGGGGCCCGGAATTTCTGTCGGCAGCCCTGCCCAGGCTTGGGACTGGCATTGACAGAGTACGAGCAGTCGCGGAGTTACGCCAGGACTTTTAGCCAATGGAGTGATTTGAGAACAGCGGGTAGGCTTATGTGGTGGTGTTTGGCAGTTTTGGTGACTGTGCGGGCGAGAGCGTTCTGGACTGTTTGCAGGTGTTTGATTTGAGAAGAGTCGATAGCAGAGGGAAAGTATGGAATGTTTCAACTGAATTAAGCTCTCTAAGCTTCTATTACAAATTTATTGAAGAAAAGAACGCTGTGAAAATGCTTTGCACCGAGAGATGAAGTAGTTTTCGAAAAGAACGGTGAAGCTTTTGCATTCGTAGGAATGGTAGTTTACGTTTAATCGCCAGGTGGCAGGACTAGTTCAGTCGGTTGAAATGGAACAGATGCGGCATCAGCGCATTAGTGAAAAATTGGACGACGATGTCGTGGCATCATCCATCATCATCATCATACCAGGAGGTCAACGTCGTCCAACTTATTAAGGCTATAAGGGTTTTATTATTATAATATGCATATTACAACAGGTTCATTTGAAGCAGTTTATCAGATTACGAATTTCTCGCTGCAAGGACTTGAGTTCCATTCCTAGGCCTATATGGCCTAGGCCTACTGTAGACATTTACACGATACTATTCATTGTTCATTTGAGGGCAAAAGGTAATTTGTCTAATGCTACAATATTATTACATAGCATTAATGCAGAGTTCAAAAGAAAATCACACGAATAGCCTAGGTTAGGTATTTTTAATCCAAAATGCTCTTGTTTCCAAATAATCGTGATGCAGTCTATATTTAGTGCAAAGATATTTAACGAACATTGCCATTTAAACTAAATATTCGAGTGCAATGCTCACTTACTACAAAATAAGAAAACTGTTCCAGACTGAGAAATTCGTTAAAAGAGACTTCAAGTATGTAGCCTATCACTTAATAGTATAGATGCGCTGCGTAGGTAGCTGGGCCTGTGGCGCAATGGATAACGCGTCTGACTACGGATCAGAAGATTCCAGGTTCGACTCCTGGCAGGCTCGAAGTTTTATGTCGTCTAAAGAAAGTTACGCATTTTCTAAAATTACTTTTCATTTGTGCATTTAAATGGCCCAGGGACTATGAAAGAAGGCAATGCTATAAGCGTATAGGCAGTGGCGTAACAACCATATAACGAGGGTGGACAAAGTCCAGGGGCCCCAGAGGTCCCAAGGGCCCCAAGCTTTCAAACAACAAATTCATGTAGGCCTACTTGTTCCGTTTGTCTGTGACAATATTTAGAGAAAATGTCACATTGTTAGTATGCTTCTCAGTTACATGATGCAAGTTATAGTGCACACTATAGGCCTATGCATGTCAATAGTCTATAAGCGACAGGCTAAATTGGCGAATAGGCCTACATTAATTTCGGCTGTGTTTTGCCTTGAATTATTAATCATAGTCGTAATCGTAATCTTGAAACTTCTACAGCGCCCCAAAAAGCGAAGTCGCGGGAATCAGCTTATTCACAGGTGCTTAACCAAAACAGAATCGATGAGCAGAGGGTCAGACAGTCAGACGGCTAAGAGTTGAAGAGTTGACACGGCAAGGAAGGTGAGGGGAAGAGACGGATCAGGAGAGGATTTGTAACAAAGCAGTGTTTTCAATTTTGAGTGAAAGACGGTTCAAAGACCTGCAGTGGACAGATAGCGAGAGGTGAGGTTTTGCCAACCGTTTGGTGAGCTCGTATGATGGATCAGATATTTGTCGTAATACTGCATGGCGGGAGTTTGTTCCAGAGAGGCGGAACGGTGATTTTAAAACTTTAGTGATGAGGTGACGGAAAGGCGGAGAAGTGGTAGTGCGGAAGAGGAGCGGGTTGAGCAAAGTGGTTGGACGATGAATAACTGACAGAGATAGGAGGGTTGAGAGGATTGAAATATGTTGTAGGTGAGTGATATGACTTTATATTCTATTCATTCGGGTATTTTAAGCCAGTGGGGGTGACTTTAGTACAGGTGTGATGTGGTGGTGCTTGGGGGTTTTGGTGACAGCACGGACGAGGGCATTCTGAGTAGCTTGGATGCGGTTTTGTTTGGATATGATATGTTGAGGAAGAGAGAATTGCAGTAGTCCAATTTAGCGTGAATTATCGATGTAGCGACTGTAGACACAGTTTTGAAGTCGAACATAGGGCGGATTCTGCGTAGCCTATAGGTCGCGGATAGGCCTATTAACCCCTTTACCGTGGAATAAATTTTTTAAATTTTTTCCACACATGTGTAATTATTTTTGAGTATGTTTGTATATGTATATAGTATATGTTTGTATATATATATGTATCTATTATATATGTATATATATGCATACAAGTATACATATATGATATATATATGTGTGCATATGTATATATACATGCATATATATATATATATGTATATGTATATATAAGTATATATATATATATGTATGTATCTATATGTATAAATGTATGTGTATACTATATTATGTATATAGATGTATTTGTATATGTACGTGTATATATATGTATATACGTATATATATGTGTGCATATGTATATATACATGTATATATATATGTATAATTGTATATGTATATATATATGTATATGTATATATATATGCATATATATAATATTATATATATATATATATATGCATATATGTATGTATCTATATGTGTATACTATATTATGTATATGTACATGTATATATATATATGTGTGTATACATATATATATATATATATATATATATATATATACATATATGTATATGTATATGTGTATGTATGTATGTGTAAATCTATATATAAAAATTATGTATGTATATATGTTTGTGTGTGCTTATATGTATATATATATGTATATATGTGCATTCATGTATATATACATGTGTATGTATCTGTTATATATTTATACATATATGCATATAAATATATGTGCATATATATATATATACATACATATACATGCATATAGTATATGCATATGTACATTATATGTATATATTATATACATATAATGTACATAATTATGTATATATGTACATAAACATATATGTTTTTCCTTGGACGAGTTAACTCGGGGTTCACGCTGCACAATAATTACCGCTGGACGAGTTAACTCGGGGTTCACGGTAAAGGGGTTAACAAACTATCTAGCCTATACCCTCAAAAATGTCGGAAAGGAGACCGAGTAAGAAAGACTCAGTGGAGTGGCCTTAATGTGACTTGTACTATATACATTATTGATGGTAACGTTTAATACTCTTTTTTCTACCAACCTGCGTTTTAAATAGCTATTTCATTATTTTCACTCTTTTTAGTCTTGTTAATGGGTAAGGGCCCCAAGCTTAGAGTGTCCAAGGGCCCCCGGCTAGGTTGTTACGCCACTGCGTATAGGTCCAGTGAATAGGCAAAATGTGTGCCGCGTCACACTAGTAGGCTATAGGCCTCTGCCGTGCGAGATTTCAGGTGTGCCGCGGGAGAAACCCAAAATTCGCCAGTCTGTTTAGTTGATTTTATAAAAAATTATTTCATAAATACAATTTTGGGCTTTTTCATGTTTTCATTTTTAAGAATGGTTTCTCATTCACACATTCGATGTCATGTGATCGAAAGTAAAACCTCAGCTAGTGACATTAATCTATTCTAAGTTAGGCCTATTTAGGCCTATGTGTGTTCACCCTCGATCGTCTCGACGTCACGGAGATACCAGCATAACTTGGGGCCGTCCATAAATGACGTCACGCGATTTTGGCCGATTTTTGACTCCCTCCCTCCCCCTCGTCACACGTCGTCACAAAAAGTAACACCCGCTGAAAAATTACGTACGTCACAAAGCTCTGATCCCCCCAGAGCTTCTCATTTAAGGCGATCGATCGATCTCCTTGGTCGATCGCCTAGCAAAGGTCTGGTCGATCGGTTAATCGATCGCGCTCGATGATTTAGACTCCAAGAGGAACCTGGAGCCAGAATTATCCTATAAATTTTATCTAAATTACATTACTTGTGAAAAGTTCAGGCTAGCTAGGATCGATACAACATTACATCTAAAAGCAGAGGAGGCTAATTGATGGTTAATTATAAGTGATGCGTATACTCTAGCAGTTAATGGACAACTATAATATTAATTACACAAAGGTCCCGAGGTCGACCGCGCATCGATCGCCTACTCAATCCAGCGCGATCGATTTTCAGATCGCCTTCTATTTCACGTCACAAAGCTCTGATCCCCCCTAAAACCAAATTTCCATTTGATAATAAGACATGTTTCAAATCACATTTATTGTCATTGTAATAAGTATTTAATGTGGCACTGCACTCTGAAGTCTCTGGTATTGTATTAAAGGAGAAAGTCAGGTGTTAAAAAGGAGTCGTGGGAAAGCTGATAAAATTAACTTGAATATTCATCAGTCAGCTCCTAATGCTCGGCCACTTTAATCTTCATCTTCAAGACCTACTTAGGCCTACTCAACCTGCCTCCTCTCGCTTCATCAACCTCCTCTCCCAATACGCCAGCACGCTCCTCACGTCCACCAGAGACTCCTTCCTCCTCGACGAATGATATCCTAACGATGCTAACGGACAAACCAATTATCAATCAGCCGTTTATTGAATCAACAACAGCACAATTAATTAACAATCAGTCATTAAAAAAATGTTAATCTGCTGATGCCGTCAACAGGACAGCCCTAAAGGATAAAATAATCCGCTATTGCAGGGCTGCCCCTTTTCCATATTACATTTAGTGATGGCAAGACGATTTTTGTGATCATATAGTTATAGAAAATTAAACTTAAATAACAATGTTAGGGCCAAACAACTAAATAACAAAACATTGCAGTACAAGATTTCAAACAAACAAACAAACAAAATCAAAACAAAACAGATTATAATTAATTAATTAAACCAATTACTATAGATGTTCAGATATTTAGTAGTAGAACAAAGCAAAATGGAAAGAGTAGAAATACCAGAATAACGTATTCATTCCACAGAATGAGAAGCTCTGGTAGAATAATTAGAATTAAAATGTGTAATAAGCTTAGGTCTATAAACAATTTATCCAAACATTTACAGAATTTTTGCTTCTTCATTCTCCAATGGCGAGGCAAAATGCTCCTTCATGGAACAAACAGGGAGAGCATGAATATTTAAAAGATCTTACTGTGACTAAATATTTAAATAATTAAGAAATTATTATTAATTGTGCTCGTATAACATTAAAACAATAAAAAAAATAATAAAAATTTAATACTGAAAATTAGTGCTGTTATTGTTAACATTAAATTGTTGTTAACTGTTAAATTTAATGGGGGACTCTGTGAGCAGTTCCTTTAAGCGGCGATAGGCGTCGCCAGTATGTGATGTGGTCAAACTTTAGACAACTTTAGCGTAAATAAACCATAGACATCATATATTAAATGTAAGATGTCTATGAAATAAACCTACCGCACAACATAGCACACATTTTCCTAGAGTAGCCAAACTATATCCCATCCTGGCGCCACCTATAGCAGCCATTTTTACAGAGTCCCCATTACATATACCTGATGTGACGTCACATTTCTCAGACCCCACCCATGTCACACATCGTCACAAATTTTCAACCCCCGACCCCTAGGTGCGTGACATCATTTATGGACGGCCTCTGTAACTGAATATTAAAGGTAGGCCCAATGTCTATACTTTTTCATTTATTATTACTCAAATATAGAACTAATAGTGAATTATAAAATCATGTGGATATATTATTTTGAATTTTTGACCTTGTTTTGTTTATTGGCCGAAAAATGGATAAATTCTTGTCGAGAACCGAAAATTTTTATGGAAAGGACGACAGTAGACAGAGTAGGAGGAAACATTTACAGATAACCAAATCTGTCAAAACTTAATCGCAGGTTAGATGAGAATCGGTTCCAGGTCAAGATCCGATTAAGTATTGAGGGCAGTCAGACGTCGTTGCCGTCGTGACTGCCATCCACTTCCTTAGGCTACACACCGGTGGATGAGGTCATGGTGGTTAGAATGTAAGCGGTGAGAGAGAGGAAAGAGGAGGAATCGTAGGATTTGTGAAAGTTTGAGTGAGAGACATGTGGAGATCGAGATAGGAAGAGGTGATCAGGTGTTGCCGTGTTGGCGATTTGCAAATGTAAATGTTGAGGTCAATGATGTGACGGAAGGGCGGAGAAGTGTTGGGTGGAAGAGGAGAGGTTTGAGCCTCACTGACGAAGGTAGGACCGTAGGAGGGCTGGGAGGAATGGACTGTGTTGTAGGCCTATAGGCCTAAGTGATTAGGCAGAAATTCATGGCCTATATCGTCGTTCGATTTGTCGTAGCCTGTAGGGCCAGTGTAGGCTATATGCAGCGGAATACACGTATAGCCTATAGCCTATAAAGCAAGGACCTATAACACACACACATGTGCGCACATACATGTAGGCCGATCAAGCCAGGTCGATCATATGAATGCGTCGATATGTGTGTGTATGTGTGTGTGTGTGTTTGTGTGTGTGTGTGTGTGGTGTGTGTGTGTGTGTGTGTGTGTGTGTGTGTGTGTGTGTGTGTGTGTGTGTGTGTGTGTGTGTGTGTGTGTGTATACATATGCCATTAAATATTTGCATTTATATGCACTGAAGGCCCACCCCCTACTTGGCGTTCGCTGGATTTAATGCAGTCTTTAACGTTTAGAAGTTCAGTCTGCAGTCGTTCTCTAGCAATGACGTAGTAGTAGTACGAATATCGTCGTTCTGTAGCCTATAATAGACAGACAGCAATAATATTATTCTAGGCTGTAGATATGTGATAAATGCTGTTCATTCGTTTGCATAGACGTACAGCCTTGTTTGGATTGTAAGATCTATCGATTCTATATAATAATTATAACCAACGGGTAAGACAACTTATACGCATCATCTTCTTATATTTCTTCTTTTGTTTTTGTAGGCCTATAGGTATACGCTAATTCTTGCTCATTCTTCCTTTTTCTCATCCATGCTTCACAACCTCAGCCATGTCCTAAGTTGTCTACTGCCTCCTATAAAAATGTCCTCGTTCGCACAACGTGAGATCCCGCATGCTGACGTATAAACTCGATGTGGTTTTATTACGCGAATGTTATTCTTGAAACTGACTTTATTGCTGTTCTTTATCATTACTCTCTCACAGCTCAACAGAATGTTGTCTGTTTTGTTATAGTATAATATTATCATTTTTTGTGATTTAGCGATTAAACACTCTTAGATTGTTCTTATCCGATGTTCCCGCTGTGCATTTAATTTCGCAGGCGGTTCAATAAAGCACAATGTACTTTTACTTGGGCCTACTACAGGCCCAAGGATTCGTTTGCACTATGGGCAGTCACCAGAGGCCACACGATTCTAGGGGCCCCAATTTAAAAGACCATAAAAATTACCGTGTGCGTGACATCCATGCGTAGCAGAATTGAAACTTTGCCTAGTGCCTACAATGCTGTTAAGACGGCACTGCCCTTCAAGAAGCCTAGGCTACTGCATGAGAGGCTATAATTGTTACTAGACGTTTTCCCGTCCTAAGACGGTTGAAATAACTGTAATAACGTATCTCCACCTCCTCTCCCTCTCCCTCTCCCTGCCGCTGCCTCTTTCCGTCGCCTCCACCTCCCCTCTCATAGATGATGTCCATGTTTTGTGTTAATGTGTCATCTGTCTGTCAGTGTCTGCTGGTACACACCACTTGACCCCGGCCGATGTCCTTTGCGTAAGCGAAGTGGCTGGTACTCGTCCGCCTACGGTGGACTATGCCTATACCCCCGACGGCCCCGACCCGCCATACTGTGTGTACTATACTGTGTGTAGTCACGGGCGCAGTGTAACTCGTTACGCGGACTCGCGTAACGAGAATTTTAATTTCACGACAGACAGACAGGCATTTTCTCTGCTATTATATTATTAATGATCGAGATTGTACAGGTCTTTGGTCATACTGAACTGAACTCAACGAAACACTTTGACTTGAATCATCCGCAGTTTTTTTTTTATATCAATGGGGTTTGTTTGGACTTAATAGCTGCGCAGCCCAAAAGTCATCTCGAAAGTGTGGACGTAGAAACTGTTGGCACTTTCTCTGTGGTCAGTGTAGCCTGCAACCAACAGCCTCGGCCCTCGGGCTGTGGGTTTCAGGCTAATATAGGCCTATACATTAACTCTTCGTTGCCACGCTGCAGAACAGCGTCGAACTCTCGGATATTTTCGGTGGATCATAATTATGTTCCGAAGCGTTGGAATTCACTGCCTTATAATTCTGTCAGTTTCTTTTTACCATGGCTGAGAGTTGACGTTTGGCCTGTAAGGAAGGGTAGAATCCCAACCCCAGCAAGGAATACAACCCTGGAAATTATGGGCCTATTCTAAAGTCAGTAACGATCTTTCCAGAACAGTTAGAACGAGTTCCGGTCTAATGTTGGGAAGTAGTCCTAGATGGGGCCCATATGGGCTCTCTACGGGTCCCATGTGTTCATATGGGTCCTATGGGACATGCTGGCAGCCTAGCCTGGCAGAGTTCTTGCATAACATTCGCCGATTCTATAAAATCACCCTTGTCGCCATTATAGCCTATAATTTGTCGTTCAACCCAGTTGCAGCAAAAATGGTCGAAATATAATTTTCGCAATTTTCTTATAAGGTGCCGTCCATAAATGACGTCACGCACCTAGGGGTCGGGGGTCGGAAATTTGTGACGATGTGTGACATGGGGGGTGGAGAAATGTGACGTCACATCAGGTCTATGTAATTAAATTTAACAAATAACAACAATTTAATTTGAATAATAACAGCAATAATTTTGAGTATTAAATTTTCATTATTTTTTGATTATTTTAATCTAGGGGACTAGGGCCTATACGGGCAAAATTATTAATAATTTTCTAATTATTTCAATATTTGGTCACCGTTAGATTTTAAAATATGCATGCTCTCCCTATTTGGTCCACGAAGGAGCATTTTGCTTCGCCATGGAAATTTGGTTTTAGGGGTCAGAGCTTTGTGACGTCATTTTTTAAAGGGGTGTTACTTTTTGTGAGGAAGTGTGACGAGGGGGAGGGGGTTCAAAATCGGCCAAAATTGCGTGACGTCATTTATGGACGGCCCCTAAGATGTGTGACGGTTATTCCTAAAATGTAGATAAATTGAAACCCTGCCCATTTCTCACTTCATTTGAGAATTAGCTAGCGTTTGTTTTATGTTGAAGAAGAGAAAGACCCCAAGAAACTGGTCAGTAGGTTTTTCGTGTTCGTACGATGAATGTAGTAGTTTTAAAGCGTATAGGCTACGTCGTAGTCTACGAGTTTCCAAAAGACTCTGAGAATGAATGCGCGAAGCAGCGGTTGAACCAAGATCTGGAATTCGATCTTCACATATATAGGCCTAATAGGTCTATAGGCCTACTTTATAACTCTTCTTTGCCAGAACGGCGTCGATCGGGCTCTCGGACATTTTCGGTGAATCATAATTTATTATGTTCTGAAGCTTTGGAATTCACTGCCTTAGTTAATTCTGTCCGTTGTCTATTGTGTCGTCGAAGCTTAACTTCTGTTTCTCCGATCTGTCGGACTTCTTTGATCGGATTTCTTCAGTGGGTGATTATGACTTCGACTGCGAATGCACTTGAAGCGACTGAATCGATTGAACTGTAGCCTACATCATAGTGGCGATAGCCTATATATATGTTACAGGCAATGTGTAAAATCAGGGATTTTGTAAAATGCCTGAAATTTTTAGGCAATTTGTAAAATCCCCAATTCACTCGGGCACTTTACAAAATCCCTGAAAAAACCAGGGATTTTGTAAATTCCCTGAAATCTGATGATGAAAATTTGACAGATTGCCTGAATGTGACGAAAATTATCGAAGTTTTACAAAATACCTGAAAAAACCAGGGATTTTGTAAAATCCCTTAAATCTGATGATTACAGGCAATGTGTAAAAATCAGGGATTTT
This sequence comes from Aporrectodea caliginosa, assembly GCA_020284085.1. Taxonomy (NCBI): domain Eukaryota; kingdom Metazoa; phylum Annelida; class Clitellata; order Crassiclitellata; family Lumbricidae; genus Aporrectodea; species Aporrectodea caliginosa. The sequence goes on from JACEVL010000100.1 coordinate 957,713, forward strand.
GTGAAATTTTTAGGCAATTTGTAAAATCCCCAATTCACTCGGGCACTTTATAAAATCCCGGGATATAAAACACCAGGGATTTAGTAAAATCCCATAAATCTGATCATGTCCGCCTTTGGCTGCGTGTCCGACATGTCGCCACGGCAAATGGTCTTTTACCTTACCATCTCTACCATTTGTCGTGCCAGTCCCAAGCCTGGTTAAGGAGGAGGGTTCCGCTTTTGTACCATCCTGGGTCCAGTTTTTACCTCGTTTTGTGGTGTTGCGGATGATACTGGGCCGTCTATGGGGCGGGTTATGTCTGTCCGAATGGTCACCTTGTGTGGCCATTATCTTTATCGTTTTTACATCCCTTTTGGGTTGTTGATTGGACATTTAGAGCCGTAGGGCCCCTGCACTCCCTATTAGCCTTGTGAAACTGTAGCAACACTGCTGACTTGGTACATGGTCCTCTGTGAATTGTCTGATTATACCCACTTACTCACTTACTATTCCTGCCGGCGCTTTGTTTGTTCTTCGGATTCAGCCCTGGACGCTAAGCTCTAACGCTTTATTCGACATTTCAACCGTAGCAGTCGACGAGTCAACATCACTTGCTTTCTTCTCTATCAGTCACAGTTCACACCACATAGCAAAGCGCTCTCTCATACCCATTACCAGTTTTACCATCTGACCTCAAGTAGGCAACTCCGCCACGGCAAATGGTCTTTTACCTTACCATCTCTACCATTTGTCGTGCCAGTCCCAAGCCTGGTTAAGGAGGAGGGTTCCGCTTTTGTACCATCCTGGGTCCAGTTTTTACCTCGTTTTGTGGTGTTGCGGATGATACTGGGCCGTCTATGGGGCGGGTTATGTCTGTCCGAATGGTCACCTTGTGTGGCCATTATCTTTATCGTTTTACATCCCTTTTGGGTTGTTGATTGGACATTTAGAGCCGTAGGGCCCTCTGCACTCCCTATTAGCCTTGTGAAACTGTAGCAACACTGCTGACTTGGTACATGGTCCTCTGTGAATTGTCTGATTATACCAACTTACTCACTTACTATTCCTGCCGGCGCTTTGTTTGTTCTTCGGATTCAGCCCTGGACGCTAAGCTCTAACGCTTTATTCGACATTTCAACCGTAGCAGTCGACGAGTCAACATCACTAGCTCTTGCTTTCTTCTCTATCAGTCACAGTTCACACCACATAGCAAAGCGCTCTCTCAGACCCATTACCAGTTTTACCATCTGACCTCAAGTAGGCAACTCCGCCACGGCAAATGGTCTTTTACCTTACCATCTCTACCATTTGTCGTGCCAGTCCCAAGACTGATTAAGGAGGAGGGTTCCGCTTTTGTACCATCCTGGGTCCAGTTTTTACCTCGTTTTGTGGTGTTGCGGATGATACTGGGCCGTCTATGGGGCGGGTTATGTCTGTCCGAATGGTCACCTTGTGTGGTCATTATCATTTTCAGGGATTTTGTAAAGTGCCCGAGTGAATTGGGGATTTTACAAATTGCCTAAAAATTTCAGGCATTTTACAAAATCCCTGATTTCACACATTGCCTGTAACATATATATATATAGAAGCCAATGAATGGTTTAGATTAGCGTGGGTTGCATTCTCCAAAGGTGGCAGCGTTTGACAGCCTGCAGTGGGCGACGACTCTGCAGGAGATGATAGGATGCCAGCTGAGCAGCTAGCCTAGCATGATCGTAAGTGTATTAGGCCTAGTCATCTTTGTATACAGTTGGCAGAGACGAACATCTGTACACAACTTTGGCCGGGGATAGATTTTTCGGTGTCTGATTTTTGCATTTATTGAGGGGAACAGATAGACCACAGTAAAAACTTTGGGGTGAGGACAGCCTCCTCTGCCCCCCCCCACCCCGTGATTCACCCCACTGACTACATAGAACGTAGAATGGAGTCATAGCCCCAAATCAGACCCAAATAAGCAGGATTTTGCCAATAGTCTGTGAATTTGCCTCCTCTTGAATTTAAGTCTGGCTACGTGCCTGAGTGCAACCACTGCTGAGGATGTAGGCCTTAACTTATGACCCGCGGCACCAAATGGCGTCTCACAGAATGCCACGATTGACGGCATCGAACCCGCACTCACGTAGAAAGATCAATCAGATCTAGCCTAAATGCGATCAACGGACAGACAGCCCTCCTCAGAGAAATCAGCGTTAATGCGTGATCGCAAAGATTCGGCGTGAATGAGACTTCCTGAATGAATGCGATCGCAATTTGTCTCCAGATTATATGTCAGCTCTATCGACACGACCTCGTCAACTATGTCTGATAAAAAAGATAATGTGGATATGTTAGACAGCAGAAGATTAAATATATGTTTGAGTAACCACTTCAAGTATAGTAGGAAATCTGGAAGGTCAATTGATCAAACACAGATCTCCTGAAGAGAGATCTAGAGTCTCTCTTCACTAGGCCTCCGCTTTGAATCCTCTTCAGTCGACCATCAGCTTTATGAAGATGACGCTCAGCTCTTCATATACGCTACTTCTCTCTTAGTTGTTTTTTCTATATTGATTAATCAATTTCTTGATGTTGTCAACCAAATCTCAGAATGGATCGATGTCCTTCTCTTACCTCCTTTGCCTCATACCTGCCAAAAAGAGAATTAATTATTTTCGGTCAATCAAATTTCCGACTCTTTCATTCTCCCTTATTTGGTCCTCTCTCACTTCTTCCTCCGATTCGATCGTCTGTACACATTCTTTCTTCCTAATTAATTATATTCGTTTATTGAGAAAGACAACTCTAATTGGCACACCGCAATCAGTTACAATGTCAAAGAGTTTATAGAGAATAATAGGTGCTTGTTTTACTCATTACATTGTTGACCTTAATGTTCAAATGAGGAATGGACATAGTCATTGAACACAAGCATAGAGGACTCTAGGTATGAAGTTTTTATTGTCTTTGAGGGGTAGCTCAAACGGGTGCCGTCTGGGCCGAAGGTTGTAGCGTCTCTCGGCCACAGGAGGGAACAGGCCACGTAGAACGTGGAACTCGTTCTGGATTACTGCCCGCAGCAATCCGCCATCCGCCATGGTCGCCATCTCTTCAAAGGATAGCGAATTCATTGGAAGAAACCCCAGTCTCCGCATCCGGCGCAGCATACGCTCGAGTTTTTCCCTGTCCTCACCCGAGGCGTAACCCCACCATGCCGGTGCAGCGTACAGGAGACGTGCAACTGATGTTGCTCTGGCGACCTCATGCAGCGCTTCTGGTGGTAGGCCATGGGACCGCAGAATTCTCAGAGCGTATAAAGATCTTGAAGAGGCACTCAGCAGCTCAGATACGTGCAGGGTCGTTCGAAGATTATCCTGGATGGTAACTCCGAGGATCCGCATAGAGGTCACCCTCTCCACGTCAGTGTTGTGCACGAGACCAAAATTCCAAGACCAAGACCGAGACCAAGACCGAGGGGTCCAAGACCAAGACCGAGACCAAGACCGCGTGGTTCAAGACCAAGACCGAGACCAAGACCGCGTGGTCCAAGACCAAGACCGAGACCAAGACCGCGTGGTCCAAGACCGAGACCGAGACCAAGACCGCATCATAAAGGACCAAGATCTAACCCTCAAGACCATAAACGCAATTCTCAGTTGTAGTGTTACATATTCCCATTATTCAGATCAGATGCTTATTATATTTATAGTTATAGTTTTTATCCCCCAAGTCTGTGTGGTCTCATGAAAAGCACACCATAGCTAAACACACTCTCAGTTGGTGCAGGTGTTGCGGAATACAAAAAACTTTGCCAGTAGAGAAAATTTCCCCACCAAATACCTGATCTGCATCGTTTACCCGGCTACTAATTTTGCCTCGAGAAACTGCATCAGTGTGAGCTTAACTAGTCACTAAAGCACCAGAGGTCATGGTCAGTGGCGTCGCCAGAGCTTCAAGGTTGGGGGGGGCAAGGCATAGGAGGACAGGCAAATGAGCGTCCGAAGGACGATCGTTGAGGGCGCGAAGCGCCGAGCAGGGGAGGGTTTGGGGAGGGGATGTGCCCCTCCCCACTTGAAATTTTTTTGAATTTTCATACTGTAATGGTAGCATTTTAAGCTGTCATAGGAACACAATTGTTCTATTATTTCAGCGCTGATAGGAGCCAACTGTGACTCGTAGCTAAATGTTAATTGTTCGCGTTTTCATATAGTGACCGTATACGGCCTCGACCCTGCTCATTTTTGAATGAATTGATTGGGTTACATCCTTCATCACTGCTTGCCCGTTCGAATGGACGCCACACCATTTAAGGTCCCCGTGCAAGGACCGAGGTTTAAGATGTAGTTTGAACCGTATTTCAGTTTGACTACAGATAATATTAGCAATCCCGACATTTATTGAAATTAATACAAAAACTAGAAAAAACGTTCAATATCCAAGAACGCCACAAGCCTTAGGTAAACAGATTGCTGACCAGACACAATTAGCAGACATAGTTTACAAATGGTGTAAAAACCAAGCAAGAAGGATTCAACTACCGAATCGGGAAGCCAAGCAGTGCTGGTGCAGTTTTACTGGTGAACAATCGACAATAGAAACAGAACGCCGACTGCTTTAAACGACTTTACTCGGGGTTAAAGAGGGTGGGAATGCGCGGGAACGGCCTCCCACTGCTCTCGAGAATTGGCGGACGAGGGAGTATTAATTCATAGATATTTTTATTCCCTTGTCTTAAAACCAAGATAGTGTGAATCAGTTTGCTATGTTTTGTCTCTGTATATATGTAGCTTATCTATTTCACAACAGGTACTATACCCACACACGCCACATACATTATACATACATACATACATACATACGCACGCACGCACACACTGATGCTTGCTTTTGTGTGCACCCGTTGAGCGAGAATGATCTGACTGCATCCCTGCAGATGTCGCTCAAAGAGGCAAGCATACTAATAATTTCCACATGTTGTCTTGGACATCCTGTTGGAATGCGGCTGTGTGACTGGTGTAAATAGGTCACCCCATCATGACTCATCACTGCGAATAGGAGAGATAGACAACATTGGACTTTTCCCTATTCGTCTATATATTTTGTGTAAAGCACAATCCGTCACCTGTTGATTAGTGATTAGTCTTTGAAACGAAAACAAACTTTGGAAGAGGACCTATAATGTAAAATGTCAAACCACACACCACATAGGGTACCCCCCCCTAAAAAAACTCACCGGATTTGCACGAATCCCAGGACCCAGCCTGACCAGGGTTGGGGGGCAGCTGCCCCCTTGCCCCCCCGTGGCGACGCTAATGGTCATGGTTAACGTTTTCTTGTCGTTCTGATCAGAAGCGAACAACGCAGTCCTCTCTCGCTTTGTCCTATAAACTTATATATAGGCGGATCGTCGCATGAATTCGAAGCTATCTCAGAAGTCCATGAATAACCGAAAATATCGACAACATTTAACAAATAATCCACTCTAGTTCCCACCAAACGCCAAACCAAAGGCGCAAGACCACGACCAAAGGCGAATGACCGAGACCAGACACCCAAGACCAAGACCACACCTTTAAGACCAAGACCAAGACCAAGACCGCACCTTTAAAGACCAAGACCGAGACCAAGACCGGCACATTCGAGACCGAGACCAAGACCAAGACCGCATTTTTTCGGTCTCGAGACGGTCTCGAGACCAAGACCGCGGTCTCGAGACCACATCACTGCTCCACGTTGTGAATCAGAGCCGGGGGCTCGATCTTTCCTCGTCGAACAATCAACATTTCGCGTGATTTGCTGGAATTTAATCGTAGATTGTTACGCTCGGCTCAGAGCGTTATGTGCTCCAGTTCCTCTCTGATGGTATTCCTCATTTTTTCTCCGACCAGCAGATAGGTGTCATCGGCGTATTTGACCATTCTATTCTCTGGATGAATAGGATGAAGGTCCGAAACACCGACGAGGTAGGAGGATGGGCAGGGCCGGATTAAGACTTTCGGGGCCCTAAGCCAAGGGCCGGGTTAAGACATCCGGGGCCCTAACCGGAAAGCCATGCAAATTTTTTTCCAGATTTGGAGAAAAACCATGTTTATTACTTTGAAAAATTTCTGATGGCCTTTTTTTTTGCTTTTCCGTCTTTTTTTCAGAAGAAAATTGTCAAATAGGACCTTTGTACCATCTGATTTATTATTTCCTGTGACATTTGGGGGCCCTTAAAACGTTGTGGGGCCCTAAGCCATGTCAAATAGGACCTTTGTACCATCTGATTTTATATTTCCTGACAGTTGGGGGCCCTCAAAACTATTCTCTGGATGAATAGGATGAAGGTCCGAAAGGTTAACGAGGTAGGAGGATGGGCCGACCCCCGAGCCCTGCACCACGCTCGCATTGATTTTACGTAATGTTGACAAACATCCCCCGAACCTGGTGGCATGCTGTCGATCTGTTAGAAAATTAACCAACCAGTTGTATATGTGGTCGGGGATGTCGAGCTGTGAGAGTTTTTGAGCAAGGGTGGAGTGTCGGACGGAATCGAAGGCCTTGGAAAAGTCCAGGGAAATGAGCGTGACGTAGTTGTTTTGTCTGAGCAAGTCTGTTGCGTGGTGCAGAATTGCAATCAGCGCTGCTGTCGTAGAACCGGTAGGGCGGAAGGCGTACTGATCTGCCAATAGCTGTGACGTTGGTGGTCTTATGAACTCCGGATACAGGAAGGAATGGACGATCTCTCGCTCGATCATTCGTGTCAAAACTGGAAGTATGGAGATTGGCCGGAAGTCCGATGGGACGACAGGCAGATCGATCTTTGCCACTGGATGTATCATGGCAATCTTCCATTGCGTTGGAACATGTGATTGTGATATTGATTTGTTTATGAGTTTTGCAAGAACGCCAGAGATGACCGGAGCGGCCAGCCGAAGAAACCAGGCAGGCAATCCATCCATTCCTTCAGCCGTATGGTGTAGGTGGTCAAGTAGATAGAAGATTCGTTGTTCGGTTGTGAACGGCTTGTCACGTTGCACGGTCTGACGAAGAAGAGGTGGCTCATAACTGCGGTCTGTTGATATCTCAGCATAATGCTGGTTTAGTTCTTCTGCAGTTATTCCTAACTCTCTCAGAAGACGGCAGTTATATTCGTCCTCGTCTCAAGTAGACTGGTCTTGATCCTATACTTTCTATTCTAACTATAGGCCTATTTCTAATCTGCATATTCGTCATCTTTGCCGTATTCGATCTATACCTGATTTTAAAAATCTGCCTCATCATTTCTTCCGCTACTGTCCACTCCAAGCTTGAATTAGCAGCCACAAGAATGAAAGAATGCAGTATAGGCTATAGCCAGCTCATCGCAACCTACCACTTTGTTGAGACCATGGGTCCCATCAACAACAGCGGAAGACATGTAGATTTCATAAAGGACTTGAGGCGCCTCCTAACTAAGACCACTGGAGACCCGAAAGAGACATGCTACCTTTTGCAGCGCTTATCAGTTTGCATCCAGCGTTTCAATGCCGTTGCCTTCAGGGGCTCCTTCCAACAGCCAGAAATTGTCGAGTGATTGGCCGTTCCAGATGACCACTACACAGTCTACGGACTTAGTTTTAATCGCTTGAGGAAATAGAACTACCTCGGGTTAAAAATAATAATCTGCCTGCCTGCCTGCTCTCTTTCTCTGTCTGTCTGTCTTTCTCTGTCTGTCTCTGTCTGTGTCTCTCTGTGTCTGTGTGTGTGTGTCTCTCTGTCTCTGTCTCTCCCTGTGTGTCTGTCTCTGTCTCTCTCTATCTCTGTCTCGGTCTCTCTCTCTCTCTGTCTCTCTCTCTGTCTCTCTCTGTCTCTGTCTCTCTCTTTCTCTCTGGTTTTTCTGGCAAACGGAGTTTCTTCTTCTCTTGGTACACTTGGCATTTAGATAGCATTCAAGAAATGTCGATTTCGATGAGTGTAGTGCAATATGAACAACATGTCTACATAGCGCCTTCTCTATCACATCGGGGCGAATTTGAAATCGAAGCGAACTTCAATCGAATCGGTGCTTCGAATTTCATCTGGAGCTGAGGCTGCATCGTCAGAGGTCTGCCATGAGTAGCTCAGTTGACGTCTAGAGAGACCTATAATAGGCCTATAACGTACCGTACTGCAGAGACCAAAGCACGTTCTGCTGCTCGCTATGGATAAACAAGTTAAGACCTGTTCATTCGTTCATCTGATGGTGGTAGCATGCATACTGTTTATGGGCTATGCATACATGCATATTAATATAGTCGTTGGTATAGTACACGATATAATCAGCGGGCCGTAAATAACAGTATTATTGGGCTAATACATCAACTTCCTAGTGTTGATGATCATTTTTAAGGTAATCGATTCGTTTATATAGGGTAATAACGCCAATCGACCGATATGAAGTGACTAAGTGATGAAGCCTATTGGCCTAAGTTGTTTGCCTATGTGAAGTGCTGCTCTTGACCGACAACATAATGGCTGTGATCAAGGTCTGCTCTCTCTGATGGTACGCAAAGCAACAGCTCTCCTGCTTAGAGAAGAGCATTAGATCTCTAGTAGACCTACGAATCGATTCGTTATCGTAATCTACAAATTTATAAAGCGCTACTCTAAAGCCAGGCGCAAGGCAACAGCTTATTCAAGAGCGCTGCGTCGTATCAGAAGGGTTGTCCAGAGAGCGACGCCACGACGCTCATCTACGTCCCCCTCTCCCCCTCCTCTCGACTGTGCGACGCTCGCCTGCAATGCGACGCTTGCCTGCGTCCCTTTCCTCCATTCACGGACATTTTCAACGAGCAAGAATTGGGCGGTGACAAAATTGGCCGAAAGCAAAAAGGCCGGCGACAGTGATTGGCCGGGGACTTTTTGCTTGTACGTGCCCATTGGCCGGGGACTTTTTGCTTGTACGTGCCCATTGGCCGAGGACTTGTTGCTTGTACGTGCCCATTGGCCGAGGACTTTTTGTTTGTACGTGCCTACTGGTCGGGGACTTTTTGCTGGCGCGTGCTGGACATTTGCGCATGGCCAGGCATGCGATTAATTGAATGGTTGCCTTGACAACAAACAATGACGTGTGAGTAGCCATGGCAACGCAAGGATAATATAAGCTAAAGAACGAACGATGACGTGCATTCAGTGGGAAAACATGGCTGAGAAGACGAGTTATGTGTCTGTTCGTCATTGCGATTTCTGTCAGAAGATCTTTCATGGGGTAGACACCAGACGGTCATATCTACGCCATTTACGCACGAAACACTATGGACTAGACCCCGAACAAGTACGCAGGGTTGTCGAGTTGGGCCGTTCCGAAGAGGCAGTCAGCTATGCCAGCCGAGAGACTTTGTCTAACGCTTCTTCGTCCGGCCTGCAAGGATCCGCTGCGGGGGACGTCCGCTCTCCAGAGATGGTCGCGTTCGGGGGTTCGACCCTTCGACTGTCTGAGTCGCCTGTCTTTCGTCGACCTCGGGAAGAGCTGGTGCCGATAGAGGCTCCGGAAAGTCAGCCTTCGCTGCCCTGTCCTTCTTCTCCTGCCGGAGATGATGAGCTTCAGGACATAATCGATTCACTGCTGGCAACGAGACCAGGATCGCCTGTCGTCGCCCACTGTCCTTCGCCATCCCCAAGGGAAGCCTTACAGTCCGAACCGCTGGACTTGGCGCTGACGACGAGGCCAAGACTTCCAGACGCAGAACGCGTAGCGGGTCCTCTGGTGACAAACGAGAGAGATTCTCAAGCGCTGCTGGGAAGGCTGACTCCAGGGTGCTCAGGGACGGCCATGATGATGACTGCGCCAGCCTCGCCTCTGGATCCTCCTCCTGCTTCAACGTCGGCCAGCGCTCTGGTCTCGTCCGTGCCCGAACTTGCCCCCATCCTCGCCTGGGCCAACCGCCTGTTTCCCCCATACGATTATGGACAGTTTCTGGCTGACGCAAAGCGGCTCTTTCCCCTTTGCTCAGTTCGAATGGCGACCGAAGTTTACATGAATTGCCGCCTCGAGGACATCCGCCCAAGTCGCGCCTTGGCACCCCTACCACCCGTCGTGGTAATCAGTTCAGACTCCGAGGAGGACATTCCGCCTGAAGATGGTTGGAGCACGCGCGGCGACTCCCCAATCTCCAACGCGGAAGACCCCGACGCTGAAGTCTCCGACGCTGAAAACCCACATGACGATGATCCAAACGATGAAGACTACGTTCCAGCCGAAACAGAGGATGAAATGAGCAGCATTGAGTCCCCCTCTGAGGACGGTGATGGTGACAGTCCCTTGTCGGCGGAGTCTTCACACTCGACTTCGGAGGAAGAGTACATGGTCATCAATTCAGATTCCAGTGAGTAATAATTTTTATGGCCCTGCCTGCATCAGAGATAGTTCCCCCTGACGGCCCAATTACTGATAAATTCGATTAATAGTGATTAAATCATGTTCAGGACTGGGAAATCCTTTTTGTTATAAGACGGAGTCTTGTCTTTATTTTATGGACAATGGTATCGTGTGAAATATTAAACGATAGTATGCGTTGGACGATGATTTACTTTGTAGGGTGATAGGACCTTCAATTAGTTGATTCTGTATTGACTCTGCCCAGTTTATTCTATGGACTTCTAGTTAAACGCCCCTGGTGTTGGGCTCTGTTCGTTTTGCAAATTTGATGAACGCTAGTTATGTTATTTAGTTACGGAATGGGGACATTCCCTTTTCTTTAGTCGAGGGAGTATTGTGACATAATTTGCCTGCAAGCAATACTAATTATACTAATAATAATAATAAAAACAATAAAAATTATTATTATTATTATTATTATTATTATTATTATTATTATTATTATTATTATTATTATTATTATTATTATTATCAGTTATGTTATTATTATTATTATCACGTCTAAAGCAGAGCGTTTTATTAAAAGATATTCAGAACTCTTTCGAGCGATGCGATAATATCGTATTGACGGTATTTCCGTCCGCCTCATTGTTGATGACGTCGTCGTCATTGTCCACCCAAGATGTCTTGTGGTAGGGTCTGAAGATCGCCTGTGAAGAGGCGCTGAAAGATCTCGTCAGTGAAGAGGAGCTGGATGATGTCGCCTTTCTCAAGGCACTGACAGACCTCGCCTGTGAAGAGGCGCTGAAAGATCTCGCCTGTAAAGAGGCGCTGAAAGACTTCGCCTGTGAAGAAGCGCTGAAAGATCTCGTCAGTGAAGAGGCGCTGGATGATGTCGCCTTTCTCAAGGCACTGACAGACCTCGCCTATGAAGAGGCGCTCAAAGATGTCGTGAAGAGGCGCTTAAAGACATCGTCTGTGAAAAGGCGCTAAAAGATCTCGCCTATGAAGAGGCGCTGAAAGATCTCGCCTGTGAAGAGGCGCTGAACGATCTCGCCTGTAAAGAGGCGCTGAAAGACCTCGCCTGTGAAGAGGCGCTGAAAGATCTCGTCAATGAAGAGGCGCTGGATGATGTCGCCTTTCTCAAGGCACTGACAGACCTCGCATATGAAGAGGCGCTGAAAGATCTCGTCTGTGAAGAGGCGCTGAAAGACCTCGTCTGTGAAGAGGCGCTGCAAGACCTCGTCTGTGAAGAGGCGCTGAAAGACCTCGTCTGTGAAGAGGCGCTGAAAGATCTCGCCTATGAAGAGGCGCTGAAAGATCTCGCCTGTAACGAGGCGCTGAAAGACCTCGCCTGTAAAGAGGCGCTGAAAGATCTCGTCAGTGAAGAGGCGCTGGATGATGTAGCCTTTCTCAAGGCGACTGACAGACCTCGCATATGAAGAGGCGCTCAAAGATCTCGTCTGTTAAGAGGCGCTGAAAGACCTCGTCTGTGAAGAGGCGCTGCAAGATCTCGTCTGTGAAGAGGCGCTGAAAGACCTCGTGTGTGAAGAGGCGCTGAAAGATCTCGTCTGTGAAGAGGCGCTGAAAGATCTCGTCTGTGAAGAGGCGCTGAAAGATCTTGCATGTGAAGAGGCGCTGAAAGATCTCGCCTATGAAGAGGCGCTGAAAGATCTCGTCTGTGAAGAGGCACTGAAAGATCTCGCCTGTGAAGAGGCGCTGAAAGATCTCGTCTGTGAAGAGTCGCTGAAAGATCTCGCCTGTGAATAGGCGCTGGATGATGTCGTATGTGAAGAGGCGCTTAAAGACCTCGCCTATGAAGAGGCGCTGAAAGATCTCGCCTATGAAGAGGCGCTGAAAGATCTGTCCTGTGAAGAGGCGATGGATGATGTCACCTTTCTCAAGGCATTGACAGACCTCGCCTATGAAGAGGCACTGAAAGACCTCGTCTGTGAAGAGGCACTGAAAGATCTCGCCTGTGAAGAGGCGCCCGAAGATCTCGCCTGTAAAGAGGCGCTGAAAGACCTCGCTGTGAAGAGGCGCTGAAAGATCTCGTCAGTGAAGAGGCGCTGGATGATGTCGCCTTTCTCAAGGCACTGACAGACCTCGCCTATGAAGAGGCGCTGAAAGACCTCGTCTGTGAAGAGGCGCTGCAAGACCTCGTCTGTGAAGAGGCGCTGAAAGACCTCGTCTGTGAAGAGGCGCTGAAAGATCTCGCCTGTGAAGAGGCGCTGAAAGATCTCGCCTGTGAAGAGGCGCTGAAAGACCTCGCCTGTGAAGAGGCGCTGAAAGATCTCGTCAGTGAAGAGGCGCTCAATGATGTAGCCTTTCTCAAGGCACTGACAGACCTCGTCTATGAAGAGGCGCTCAAAGACATCTCGTCTGTGAAGAGGCGCTGAAAGATCTCGTCTGTGAAGAGGCGCTGAAAGACCTCGTCTGTGAAGAGGCGCTGAAAGATCTCGTCTGTGAAGAGGCGCTGAAAGATCTCGTCTGTGAAGAGGCGCTGAAAGATCTCGTCTGTGAAGAGGCGCTGAAAGATCTCGTCTGTGAAGAGGCGCTGAAAGATCTCGTCTGTGAAGAGGCGCTGAAAGATCTCGTCTATGAAGAGGCGCTGAAAGATCTCGCCTGTGAAGAGGCGCTGAAAGATCTCGTCTGTGAAGAGGCGCTGAAAGATCTCGCCTGTGAATAGTCGCTGAAAGATCTCGTATGTGAAGAGGCGCTGGAAGATGTCGCCTGTGAAGAGGCGCTGAAAGACCTCGCCTATGAAGAGGCGCTGAAAGATCTGTCCTGTGAAGAGGCGCTGAAAGATCTGTCCTGTGAAGAGGCCTTCACCTTTCTCAAGGCATCGTGTGAGAGGCGCTGACAGACCTCGCCTATGAAGAGGCACTGAAAGACCTCGTCTGTGAAGAGGCACTGAAAGATCTCGCCTGTGAAGAGGCGCCCGAAAGATCTCTCGCTTGTAAAGAGGCGCTGAAAGACCTCGCTGTGAAGAGGCGCTGAAAGATCTCGTCTGTGAAGAGGCGCTGGATGATGTCGCCTTTCTCAAGGCACTGACAGACCTCGCCTATGAAGAGGCGCTGAAAGACCTCGTCTGTGAAGAGGCGCTGAAAGACCTCGTCTGTGAAGAGGCGCTGAAAGACCTCGTCTGTGAAGAGGCGCTGAAAGATCTCGTCTGTGAAGAGGCGCTGAAAGATCTCGTCTGTGAAGAGGCGCTGAAAGACCTCGCCTGTGAAGAGGCGCTGAAAGATCTCGTCTATGAAGAGGCGCTGGATGATGTCGCCTTTCTCAAGGCACTGACAGACCTCGCATATGAAGAGGCGCTGAAAGATCTCGTCTGTGAAGAGGCGCTGAAAGACCTCGTCTGTGAAGAGGCGCTGCAAGATCTCGTCTGTGAAGAGGCGCTGAAAGACCTCGTCAGTGAAGAGGCGCTGAAAGATCTCGCCTGTGAAGAGGCGCTGAAAGATCTCGCCTGTGAAGAGGCGCTGAAAGACCTCGCCTGTGAAGAGGCGCTGAAAGATCTCGTCAGTGAAGAGGCGCTGGATGATGTCGCCTTTCTCAAGGCACTGACAGACCTCGCATATGAAGAGGCGCTCAAAGATCTCGTCTGTTAAGAGGCGCTGAAAGACCTCGTCGTCTGTGAAGAGGCGCTGCAAAGATCTCGTCTGTGAAGAGGCGCTGAAAGACCTCGTGTGTGAAGAGGCGCTGAAAGATCTCGTCTGTGAAGAGGCGCTGAAAGATCTCGTCTGTGAAGAGGCGCTGAAAGATCTTGCATGTGAAGAGGCGCTGAAAGATCTCGCCTATGAAGAGGCTGAAAGACGCTGAAAGATCTCGTCTGTGAAGAGGCACTGAAAGATCTCGCATGTGAAGAGGCGCTGAAAGATCTCGTCTGTGAATAGTCGCTGAAAGATCTCGCCTGTGAATAGGCGCTGGATGATGTCGAACTGTGAAGAGGCGCTTAAAGACCTCGCCTATGAAGAGGCGCTGAAAGATCTCGCCTATGAAGAGGCGCTGAAAGATCTGTCCTGTGAAGAGGCGATGGATGATGTCACCTTTCTCAAGGCGCTGACAGACCTCGCCTATGAAGAGGCACTGAAAGACCTCGTCTGTGAAGAGGCGCTGAAAGATCTCGCCTGTGAAGAGGCGCTGAAAGATCTCGCCTGTAAAGAGGCGCTGAAAGACCTCGCTGTGAAGAGGCGCTGAAAGATCTCGTCAGTGAAGAGGCGCTGGATGATGTCGCCTTTCTCAAGGCACTGACAGACCTCGCCTATGAAGAGGCGCTCAAAGACCTCGTCTGTGAAGAGGCGCTGAAAGACCTCGTCTGAAAGACCTCGTCTGTGAAGAGGCGCTGAAAGACCTCGTCTGTGAAGAGGCGCTGAAAGATCTCGTCTGTGAAGAGGCGCTGAAAGATCTCGTCTGTGAAGAGGCGCTGAAAGATCTCGCCTGTGAAGAGGCGCTGAAAGATCTCGCCTGTGAAGAGGCGCTGAAAGACCTCGCTGTGAAGAGGCGCTGAAAGACCTCGCGCTGTGAAGAGGCGTGAAATATCTCGTCAGTGAAGAGGCGCTGGATGATGTCGCCTTTCTCAAGGCACTGACAGACCTCGCCTATGAAGAGGCGCTCAAAGATCTCGTCTGTCAAGAGGCGCTGAAAGACCTCGTCTGTGAAGAGGCGCTGAAAGATCTCGTCTGTGAAGAGGCGCTGAAAGATCTTGCATGTGAAGAGGCGCTGAAAGATCTCGCCTGTGAATAGGCGCTGAAAGACCTCGCTGTGAAGAGGCGCTGAAAGATCTCGTCAGTGAAGAGGCGCTGGATGATGTCGCCTTTCTCAAGGCACTGACAGACCTCGCCTATGAAGAGGCGCTCAAAGATCTCGTCTGTCAAGAGGCGCTGAAAGACCTCGTCTGTGAAGAGGCGCTGAAAGATCTCGTCTGTGAAGAGGCGCTGAAAGATCTCGTCTGTGAAGAGGCGCTGAAAGTTCTCGTCTGTGAAGAGGCGCTCAAAGATGTCGTATGTGAAGAGGCGCTTAAAGACCTCGTCTGTGAAGAGGCGCTGAAAGATCTCGTCTGTGAAGAGGCGCTGGATGATGTCGCCTTTCTCAAGGCACTGACAGACCTCGCCTATGAAGAGGCGCTCAAAGACCTCGTCTGTGAAGAGGCGCTGAAAGACCTCGTCTGTGAAGAGGCGCTGAAAGACCTCGTCTGTGAAGAGGCGCTGAAAGATCTCGTCTGTGAAGAGGCACTGAAAGATCTCGTCTGTGAAGAGGCGCTGAAAGATCTTGCATGTGAAGAGGCGCTGAAAGATCTCGCCTGTGAAGAGGCGCTGAAAGACCTCGCTGTGAAGAGGCGCTGAAATATCTCGTCAGTGAAGAGGCGCTGGATGATGTCGCCTTTCTCAAGGCACTGACAGACCTCGCCTATGAAGAGGCGCTCAAAGATCTCGTCTGTCAAGAGGCGCTGAAAGACCTCGTCTGTGAAGAGGCGCTGAAAGATCTCGTCTGTGAAGAGGCGCTGAAAGATCTCGTCTGTGAAGAGGCGCTGAAAGTTCTCGTCTGTGAAGAGGCGCTCAAAGATGTCGTATGTGAAGAGGCGCTTAAAGACCTCGTCTGTGAAGAGGCGCTGAAAGATCTCGCCTATGAAGAGGCGCTGAAAGATCTCGCCTGTAAAGAGGCGCTGAAAGACCTCGCCTGTGAAGAGGCGCTGAAAGATCTCGTCAGTGAAGAGGCGCTGGATGATGTAGCCTTTCTCAAGGCACTGACAGACCTCGCCTATGAAGAGGCACTGAAAGACCTCGTCTGTGAAGAGGCACTGAAAGATCTCGCCTGTGAAGAGGCGCTGAAAGATCTCGCCTGTAAAGAGGCGCTGAAAGACCTCGCTGTGAAGAGGCGCTGAAAGATCTCGTCAGTGAAGAGGCGCTGGATGATGTCGCCTTTCTCAAGGCACTGACAGACCTCGCCTATGAAGAGGCGCTCAAAGACCTCGTCTGTGAAGAGGCGCTGAAAGACCTCGTCTGTGAAGAGGCGCTGAAAGACCTCGTCTGTGAAGAGGCGCTGAAAGATCTCGTCTGTGAAGAGGCACTGAAAGATCTCGTCTGTGAAGAGGCGCTGAAAGATCTTGCATGTGAAGAGGCGCTGAAAGATCTCGCCTGTGAAGAGGCGCTGAAAGACCTCGCTGTGAAGAGGCGCTGAAAGATCTCGTCAGTGAAGAGGCGCTGGATGATGTCGCCTTTCTCAAGGCACTGACAGACCTCGCCTATGAAGAGGCGCTCAAAGATCTCGTCTGTGAAGAGGCGCTGAAAGACCTCGTCTGTGAAGAGGCGCTGAAAGATCTCGTCTGTGAAGAGGCGCTGAAAGATCTCGTCTGTGAAGAGGCGCTGAAAGTTCTCGTCTGTGAAGAGGCGCTCAAAGATGTCGTATGTGAAGAGGCGCTTAAAGATCTCGTCTGTGAAGAGGTGCTGAAAGTTCTCGTCTGTGAAGAGGCGCTCAAAGATGTCGTATGTGAAGAGGCGCTTAAAGACCTCGTCTGTGAAGAGGCGCTGAAAGATCTCGCCTATGAAGAGGCGCTGAAAGATCTCGCCTGTAAAGAGGCGCTGAAAGACCTCGTCTGTGAAGAGGCGCTGAAAGACCTCGTCTGTGAAGAGGCGCTGAAAGATCTCGTCTGTGAAGAGGCACTGAAAGATCTCGTCTGTGAAGAGGCGCTGAAAGATCTTGCATGTGAAGAGGCGCTGAAAGATCTCGCCTGTGAAGAGGCGCTGAAAGACCTCGCTGTGAAGAGGCGCTGAAATATCTCGTCAGTGAAGAGGCGCTGGATGATGTCGCCTTTCTCAAGGCACTGACAGACCTCGCCTATGAAGAGGCGCTCAAAGATCTCGTCTGTGAAGAGGCGCTGAAAGACCTCGTCTGTGAAGAGGCGCTGAAAGATCTCGTCTGTGAAGAGGCGCTGAAAGATCTCGTCTGTGAAGAGGCGCTGAAAGTTCTCGTCTGTGAAGAGGCGCTCAAAGATGTCGTATGTGAAGAGGCGCTTAAAGACCTCGTCTGTGAAGAGGCGCTGAAAGATCTCGCCTGTGAAGAGGCGCTGAAAGATCTCGCCTGTAAAGAGGCGCTGAAAGACCTCGCCTGTGAAGAGGCGCTGAAAGATCTCGTCAGTGAAGAGGCGCTGGATGGTGTAGCCTTTCTCAAGGCACTGACAGACCTCGCCTATGAAGAGGCACTGAAAGACCTCGTCTGTGAAGAGGCACTGAAAGATCTCGCCTGTGAAGAGTCGCTGAAGATCTCGCCTGTAAAGAGGCGCTGAAAGACCTCGCTGTGAAGAGGCGCTGAAATATCTCGTCAGTGAAGAGGCGCTGGATGATGTCGCCTTTCTCAAGGCACTGACAGACCTCGCCTATGAAGAGGCGCTGAAAGACCTCGTCTGTGAAGAGGCGCTGAAAGATCTCGCCTGTGAAGAGGCGCTGCAAGGTCTTGTCTGTGAAGAGGCGCTGAAAGACCTCGTCTGTGACGAGGCGCTGAAAGATCTCGCCTGTGAAGAGGCGCTGAAAGATCTCGTCTGTGAAGAGGTGCTGAAAGATCTCGTATGTAAAGACCCACCTATGGATCTCGCCTATGAAGAAGCGCTGAAAGATCTCGTCTGTAAAGAGGAGCTGGATTGGATTGGATCCACAGTTTAACGGCAGCTTATGACAACATAGGCCGTTTCCGCCGACAAAGATTATTTTTGGCATATTACAGCTCTTTTGCAGTGATGATGTCGCCTTTCTTAATTAAGGCACTGACAGACATCGAAACTGCGTAATTTTTGGGAAACCCTGGTTACGCCACTGGCCTATGTGTTTGTGTGTATATAGGTATATATATATATATACATATACACATACATACAGGGATTGAACAGACTTCTATATATAAACATATTATATTTATATATAGAAGTCTGTTCAATCCCTGGTAATAGACTGGCTTGATGGGGCATTGTAGCCTATAATGGTAAAGCGGTCGGTCTGTAACGTCGAGAGTAACGGCGTGTAAAGACCATGAGCAAGTCCTTCACGCACAGTTGCTTAGCACCATCGATGTTCTATCGTATGGTCGTGTGTGCACTTCTGAACTTTGGAAGGAAAGCAATGTCAAATACAGTTGTATTGTATTACTGCATAATATTGGTGCGCTCCATGGTGAATCGTATAGTGCGGGGTCAGTTCCCGGTCCACTCATGCGTAGGTCTGTAATTCCGGTCGCCTACCCATTGTCCGTGTCGGATAAACTAGTCAGTCCTACGAAGTGGCTGATAGGTTGATGCAGTTTTATTTATTGTCATTCTGAATTCGAATGTCCAACGAGCATAATAATCTTCCGAGTTCGTACAAGATTATTCGAGCTAAGTAGATCTTAATAGATCATGAGTTAGCTATACGATGATTGCAGCAACTACAAGAACCCCTATATTCTAGACTTCTTAAGACGAACGCCTAGTGCCTGCATAACACTAGACAATGCCATTCGGATTCTCTGGCATATATAATGTCCAATCTATACCGACTGGTGTTCCTGACTGAATCACTGATCACTGAACGACTGACTGACTCTATCTACTTACTTACTTATCTTAAGTCATTTGAAAGCTCTTAGTAAAAGTGCTTCTTAACTGGTTCGGCCAAGCTCGGACACCAAAAATTGACGAATAATAACCTTATACCTAATTATTATAGTGGCCTATATAGATACTCTTTCCAACGTGGGTGGGTGACCTTTCCAGTCGGTTCTGAAATGTAACATCTGGGGAAAAATCTATTATCTGGTCATTATGTTCCCTCGAGTGATCTGATACTTTTGAAAGGCTATCTTTCTCATAAGAAGTAGGACCCGTGGAGGCAGAAAATCTTACTTTGGAGATTGTAACTACATCTCATCTTATTTCAACCCATTACTTCTTGGTGATAGCCTTCCTTCCTAACAGAATTTATTAAATGTGTTCATCGAGAGCGGCAGACACAAAATCCGGCTACGAGAACTTACTCGGTAAGTTGTCATCCATGACAAATATACGTCTGAATCTGGAATTACTAAAAAATGAAGACGGAGCAAGAGACGTGTGATGGTGGCAAGATGCTTTTCCCGATATCCATGTGTCTGCGGTGGAAGATGCAGAGACTTGTCATAAGACTTCCTATTACTGGAACTAAAAGGATGACTGATGTCTGGTATTAAAGGTAGTATAGTTTCAGGGTATGTAGAATGGTGGTGAAGAATGCGCACGAAAATGGAACGACTGTTTCCAGTGAGTTCTTAGAAAGGTCATGCACAAAACGTTTCCCACCTAGCAAACGCGGAAAAGGCGGGCTCGGATCCAGAGACAAAGCCTCACAGTGTTGCCTCCCTTAAGGACGCCATCTATTTTAATCTTCCTTGGAGAGAACGGACTCTAACCACGGGCAGATATATTATAAAACAACCGTTTCACCTCGAAGGTATAGAAGGGGCAGTAATGTGGGCGCCATGCCATATGTGGTTCAATGGTTGCCATACGATTCCGAGCGATAAACTGGGTTGGTTTCACCCCAAACCCCAGAAGTTATAATTACGCCACATAATCGTGGGGCGCGGTGGTGTAGAGGTATGTTCGGTGCCTTGCAGCCGGAGGGTTGCGGGTTCGAATCCACCTCAAGGGGGT
This sequence comes from Aporrectodea caliginosa, assembly GCA_020284085.1. Lineage (NCBI taxonomy): Eukaryota > Metazoa > Annelida > Clitellata > Crassiclitellata > Lumbricidae > Aporrectodea > Aporrectodea caliginosa. The sequence goes on from JACEVL010000100.1 coordinate 977,650, forward strand.
ATGTTTGGTGCCTTGCAACCGGAGGGTTGCGGGTTCTAGTCTACCTCAAGCCGCCGCGTAGGGACCCTGGGCAAGTCCTTCACTCGCAGTTGCTCATGCGCTTCGGCATGAAACTCCGATTCAGTGTCCGCGCTGTAGTCGGGAGCGCCTCTGAGTAGAAATCTTGAAGGGGCGCTATATAAATATCTGAAATGAATGAATGAATAATCACGGAGTTACAGCATATAGCGCCTCGTCAGGAGAGCTTCATCAGAGGCAATCCCAATATAATAACATAATCTAATATATAAATTATATTGTTATATTCCTAATCTAAAGTCCAGCTACTAATGTAGACATAGACACACGCATACATATTATAGACTATAAAATATTATGCATAAACGCATAGTAGATATGCATTTTTATGGGTAATTGGGCAACTATTCTATAGAAAATGCTCACCAATGATCCAATACAACCAATGCCATGGTTAAGTATGAAATGGTTGAGTATGAAAGTTCATAAGTATATATGTATATAAGTATATATATATATATATATAATCCGTATATGGTGTGTAAATATCTATAGATATGTATATATCTATATATGTATAGAGAGAGACATAATATTATATATCCGGCAAAGTATACTTTAATACTCGACCATTGGCATCAGCTGTTCAACGTGTTGGACAATTGCTGAGGACACGATGATATAATATCTGCAAATTATATGCCCATAATAGGCAATTAGGCATCTATGTATATATATATGTATGTATGCATATAAAAATGTCTTATATATGTGTCTCTATAATATCCTCTAGTATATTTCTTATATTTAAGTACTCGAGATATAGCTGGATGGTTGGAATGCTGTTCTGTCGTTGATAAATCTCAGATTGCAGCCATTCAAGAGACGGCGGCGGCGGCGGTTCCTCTAAATAGCCACAGATTAGTCCTGTGCTGGCGTCAGCAATGTTTGGAAAGCTGAGGAAACTATGGAGATCAGGCAACATCTCAACAAGAACAAAAACCAAACTATACGAAACACTGGTGATACCGATCCTCACGTATGGAGCAGAATCTTGGTGCATGAAAAAGGAGGACGAGAGAAGACTCCTGGTGGCGGAGATGGGATGGCTACGAGGACTACTGAATAGATCACGAAGAGAAATTAAGATACGGAATGAGGTGACACGAGAAGAACTGGGACAGAAGGAAACGATAGTGGAAAGAATAAAGAAACGAAGACTAACATGGTATGGACATGTGATCAGGATGGAGAACGGAAGAATGCCGGCAAAAGCGCTGCACGGAGAGGTGGAGGGAACAAGGAGCAGAGGACGTCAGAAGAAGAGATGGATAGATAACGTACTGGAGGACATAGAAGACAGAGGATGGGACTTAAGAAGGGCAATAGAACTCGCAAGAGACCGACCGAAATGGAGAAGTTTTGTTAGAGCCTCATCGTCAGCGAATACTTGACGGAGGAGAAAGAAAGAAAGAGTCCTGTGCTGGAATATACGTACACAAACATCTAAGCTCAAATGAGACGTATAATCATGCACGTTTGTGTACGCGTGTGTACAAATCTATGAATAGAATATGTGCGTGTATACATAGGCAGGTATGCATGTGTGTATGTATGTCTGTATATATGCATGTATGTATGCATGTATACGTATGCACATATATATGTATGTATGTATGTAAGTAGGTTACAATAGGCCGTTAGTAATGCCAATTTTACCCCCACCCACCTTATGACGTCATCACTTTGCGGTACTTATACCAGTTTTTCTGAAAACTGAAACGAAAAGGCGCTGGTAATATCCGTTTTGGAGGTCAAAGGTCAAACGACCACGGCCTCCGCTAAAAACAGACACCCATTAAATTTGGCCAAGGGTTGCCCGCGTGGGGCGTGCGTGTACCTACCCCTCCCCATTCCAACGAGGCTATTCTGTTTGGGTGGAAGCCAGCGCATGCGGCCAATTGGTGGTCTTTTCATTAATGTACAAAGTTTAAATTTTATTGCAATTTGCTGGCTTAGTATTAGACGACCGTTTCAGAGAGCCTTGAGTGCACTTGTCCGCGCACCATGGCCATCTGCTTTTCCAAGAATGCAATTGACACGATTCGCTGGTCAGCTCGGTGGCATTGAACGAAGCCGAAATTTGTACTCCAATGTTTATAATTCGCACATGTATACAAAATTTTCTAAGGGGCGCTCTCGGTGCACCTCCGGACACCACATGTGGTTTTGCCTGAGGGCAATTGACATGATTCGCTGGTCAGCTCGGTGGCATTGAACGAAGTCGAAATTTGGATTCCAATGTTTATAATTCGCATACGTACACAGAGGGACCTTGTCTGGGCACAGACAGCCAGCGTATGTAGTTTTCCAAGCCTATAGTGTACGCCAATCTTTGTACGACACGTCAGCGTTCAACTAAGTCGAAATCGCACGCAGGCGTTTACGCCCACCCAGCCTGAAGAGAGGGTCTCAGTCAAAGTTCAATGTTACTGCTGGCGTGTCATAGTGCATTATAAAACGGACTATTTCTCCACTACGCACACTCTGACTTCATCGTCCATCAATGGCAGACTCGAACGTTGATCGTAAGTAAACTATGACTATATTTCAGTGGCTAGCTTAATTGAGTTGAATTGACGATTTCAGATGGGAATCGATGATAATTACATCATATTAATCGTAAGTTTTATTTTTAATTTATCATAGTTTGGGGTGACGAGTACGTCAGTGACTCTCAACTCTACTTAGAATGCCAAAGAGCCGATATCCAATACTTGCAAGAACAAGAATGGGGATCGATGTCGGATGGTCATTTACTCGACGATGTATTAGGAATGGAGACTGAAATGGAACGAAAACGAATTGCAGCTATGCAATCGGAAACTCAAGCTGGTATACATAGCAATCTTATCTTATAAAATATTATAATCATAACTTATCGTAAGCATTTGTAGGCTATAGTAAAGTAGTGAAAGACATCGCTTTTATTTTCATTAAACAAATTTAAATGAACCGCATTGTGTTTCTGGCGCTATTTCGGATGTTTTTGCAATTCCATTTATAATTCTAACTCTACAAGGCTGCATATACATTCTATACATACTGTCATCACAATATATATCACCGTCAAGCACCGAAAGGTGTCGCTTTTATTTTCATTAAATAAATTTAAATGAACTGCATTGTGTTTCTGGCGCTATTTCGGTTGTTTTTTCGTTTCCGTTTATAATTCAAGCTCTACAAGGCTACCTATACATTCTAAACATATACACAACACAATATATATTTATATATATATCACCCAGGTTTTTCAGAATTTGGCATGTTTTTGCGTGGCCCAGTATACACCGTGAGGCATAAAAAAGGAAGCCCCTACAAAATCGTTATTATTTTTAACAATATTCAAGCAATGTCAATGAAATTCATGAAATTTATAGCTAAATAGCAGGCAATGTAAAAACATTTACAGTTTCTACTCAAACTGTCCGCCTTCAGCTTCTACGCATGCGCGAAGTCGCTTGCCCCATTCACGCGGCTTTCATTCACCAAGTCGCCGTTTGTTGCGTCGCTACCCAGCTAGCCTAGTGCATTTCATCTGGTTGACTGACGAAAAATTATTCACACTTGCTTCTCCTAGCAATGCTCAAAATTATCGTCTGTATGTAGCAGTTGGAACTCGAAAGAGTGATATTGCAGCCGACCGCCTTTTACGCACACGTCCGACGCTTAGCAAATCCCTGATGGTGTCAGTCGGTGTTTCTTCTATGGGGCGCACGTCAATTCACTTCGTTGAACCGGGGGTAAAAATCAACAGCCAATACTACAGAGATGTTTTACTCATGGAAGACCTTCTACCTGAAATTCGAGAATTCTCTGAATTTTACATTTTCCAGCAAGATGGTGCTCCAGTGCACAGAGCTCGAGAAACGGTTGCACTTCTGACGAATGAAACTCCTGACTTCATACTTCCAACACTTTGGCCCCCCAACAGCCGAGATCTGAATCCCGTAAATTATCAAATCTGGGGATGCATGCAGGAAATGGTGTACAAAGCAAAGGTCCGTGATGTTGAAGATCTTCGTAAGTGAATCATGCAAGCTTGGAACGATCTTGACCAACGAATAAATTATTGACTCGGCGGTGCGTGAATGGCGCAAGCGACTTCGCGCATGCGTAGAAGCTGAAGGCGGACAGTTTGAGTAGAAACTGTAAATGTTTTTACATTGCCTGCTTTTTAGCTATAAATTTCATGAATTTCATTGAGATTGTTTGAATATTGTTAAAAATAATAACGATTTTGTAGGGGCTTACTTTTTTATGCCTCACGGTGTAGTATACCGCTTACACTCATAATGTTTTAATGTGTAGTGAAAAGACCGAAACATGCTGACACCAGCATGGCTTCGCAAGCTCATGCGGAATCGGATGGTCGCTGCTTATTCTTTGTAGAGGACGCGATATCGCTTCATCCAAATGAAAACTGTGGTAATGATAATTTTTCAGAGAGTTAGTGAGTATGTGTATGTGTGTGTGTGTGTGTGTGTGTGTGTGTGTGTGTGTGTGTGTGTGTGTGTGTGTGGGTATGTATGCCTGCGCCTATGCATGAGCATATGTGATTGCGTCTGTGTGTGTGTGTGTGTGTGTGTGTGTGTGTGTGTGTGTGTGTGTGTGTGTGGGATTGTGTGTGTGTGTGTGCATGTGCATTAGCCTGAGCTATAGTGAGCGCTAGACAGAGAAAGATACTATGTGAAACTTTGTAACTTTGAAACTTTGATGAGAGATGAATAGCCATAGTGACAGAGAGAGCACGTGTGCGCCTGCGTGTGTGTGGCTCCATTTTTTCGGAGGTAGAGCAACACTTGTTTGTAAATCGTATAGTTTCATTAGCTCAATTTTATTTCTTTCAGACATGGACGCCGACTGTTTCGTAGTACCACACACGCCCTCTGCTCTGGAACAGATCCAGACTTATGGAAATTCATCGGACGAAGACGCTCCTTTGGACATGGAACCTCATCTCTCAGACGATGAGACTCAATACCAGTCTAACGATGACAATCCTTCAGCGATGGTCGACCACTTCTCGGATGCTAGCGCCATCCTTCCTACGGCAGCAGCAGCAGCCACAGAAGTACAAGTCTCACCCGCTGCAACAGTTTCCACCTCTCAGCCCTCAACCTCTCAGCCTCTTACTCATCAAATTGGTAATCAAAGTAAGTCGGTTTTTCAGAAGGAGTAAATTTTTTTTTCAGTTTATTAGTTTGTGCCTACATGAAAGATTGAGCGTGAGTTGGCAAATTTGGGAATGTGAGTGTGATTGTGTCAGTGGGAGTCTGAGTGCTTGAGAGGGCTTATGAGAGCATGAGACTGTCTTTGTATGTGCATGCGACTGTGTATGTGAGTGTGAGTGTGTACGTGTTTGTGTGTTGGTGTGTTTGTCTCTTTGTGTGTTTGTGTGGGTGTATGTGTTTGTGTGCTTGTGCGTGTGTGTGTGTGCGTGCAATTACTTGAGATTAGACAAGATTTTGAAAAATATTAGTTCTCAGTTGATCAACTCTACAAATTTTTTGCCGTCCTCTTTCAACCACTCACACATACTCACATAACTAAACATCATGTTCACCCTCTCTCCTCGAAAGAGTGTAATGTTCCTCGGCAATTAGTTATCACAGACATGGCTCCTGTAGAAAAACTCGTATGCTTGGAGTACAAGCCTTTTGCATTTAAATTTTTTACAGAGCCGAGCACAAGATGCAAAAACTGTGGAGCCGCCAAGCATGTCAACATCTCGGCTGAGGGATTCTGTTCGAAATGTCAAGATCTAAGGCACTGTTCGAACTGCGATTCGAGACGTCCTTCGAAATTTTTCAGATGTGACTTGCAGTTTTGCATAAGCTGCATCCAAAAATTGAAAAATCCGAACGTGAGACTCTCAGTGTACAACACATTTATGGAAGAGGACATAGCCGTTGACAGTGACGCTATAGATGTCGAATCGCTTGTTCGTCAACACGGTAGCCACATTTCAACGAATCTGGAGCGTCTTCTAAGCGACGAGGGGTACGATTGGCTCATTTACTATAAGCTTAAAATTTGCATTAGACACACTCTCATACACAGCTCATGAATTTTATATTACGAAAGCACACAAGTAAGTAAGTAAGTAAGTAAGTAAGTAAGCGAGTAAGCAACTATGTAAGCGACTAAGTAAGTAAGTAAGTAAGTAAGCAATTGAGTAAGTAAGTAAGCGAGTAAGCAACTAAGTAAATAAGTACGTAAGTAACCAAACATGACAGCAAGTGAGTAAGCAAGTGAGTAAGTAAGCGAGTAAGTAAGCGAGTAATCGAGTAAGCAACTAAGTAAGTAAGTAAGTACGTATGTAAGTGACTCGCTATACTTTTCACAGGAATTTAATTGTGTTTAACAATACGTGAGGTTCTTTATACTTATAGGCTTTTAATATGTTTAACTTTTTAGGCCAATAAAGTGGAATCTAGCATTAAACGTGAACTTTCTTCGCGAAAGTATAGAAGGAGAAAACAAGACGACCGCATACTTCAAGTCCGAGCCTGCAATTCTACTGAATTCATCTCAAATTCAGTTGCAGATGGAGGAAGCCATAAGCAGATTTGACGAGTTAACTGAGAGTTTTACAAATGAAGGCTCTGGTTGGAAGATTATAGGAGTAGAACACTTGAAATTATGTAGCGCAATCTACGAACCAATCGCTGCTAATTCTCATATAAAAACTCCAAAATGGGTGCACATGAAGAAAGCTACTTTAAACATCCAAAATGCTGATGATTACTGCTTCTTGTATTGTGCATTGGCTGTTTCAAATTATAAATCACAACATGCAGAACGAGCAGCGCCATATAGACGTCACATGAAAGATCTGAACATAGAGGGTCTCAAATTTCCACTGACAGTTGATCAAATCCCCAAGTTTGAACTTAACAATGCAGACTATGCGATTAACGTTATCTATCCGAATTCAGAGGATAAGTCTTTCGTACCACTCTACGCTTCTCCATACAGAAATAGAAAGCATGTAGTAAATATGTTGCTTCTCAGTGATATGGAAAAGCGACATTATATTGTAATAAGAAACCTGTCGGCACTCTTGGCATCTCGAAATTCTCACGAGCATAAATCTTATCCCTGCCCGTTTTGCCTACACTGTTTCACAACCGCTGCGGGCAAGCATGATCATATGCCCGAATGCGGCACACATGGTCTTCAGACTATGAAATATCCGACTGAAGATAATAACACGCTGGAATTTACTAACACGCAACATGAAATGCAAATGCCATTTGTTATCTATGCTGATTTTGAATGTTTTCTTCAGAAAACAGACGAAATGCGGGGAAAATGCACCAAAATCAAGCAAAATCATGTGCCCAGCGGGTTTTGTTGCTTGACCGTGTCCTCTTTCGATCAATACAACGACCAAAAACCGTTTGTATATAGTGGTGAGAATGTTATGGATGTCTTTTTTAAGCACTTAAAGACCGAGCAGTGTAGAATAAACAAAATTCTGAAACGAAATGAAAAGATGAAGCCATTGAACAAATTACAACAGGCAAGCTTTGATATGTGTTTGAAATGTCCGTCTTGTAATGTAGATCTGACTTCGAAGAATAAAGTTAGGCACCACTGTCACATTACTGGCAATTTTCTATCAGCCCTCTGCTCAAATTGTAATTTGAAATACAAATTCAAAAAACCGACGAAATCTAAAACGCACAAGACCCCAAACTTTGTCATTCCAATTTTGCTGCATAACTTACGCTCATATGATTCTCATATCATACTGAGCAATATGACACGTCATTTTGCTTCACAAGACATTTCGGTCATAGCAACTAATATGGAGAAATATCTGGCCTTTGAAATTCACGGATTACGATTTTTGGACTCACTCCAATTCCTAAATTGTAGTCTCGATGTTTTGACAAAAAATTTGGCAAAGGAGGGCTCTTCTAAATTTCGACACATGGCACGTCTTTATCCAGATGAAGACAAATTCAAGTTGCTTCTACAAAAGGGAATTTTTCCCTATGAATATATGGACAGTGAGCAAAGAATGACTGAAACTAGACTCCCTGCGAAGGAGGAGTTCTATAGTAGCCTAAGCGAAGAGAACATTAGCTCAGGGGATTACGAACATGCTGAAAATGTTTGGGCTAAATTTGATATGAGCACAATGCGGGATTATCACGATCTTTATCTGCAAACTGATGTCGTTTTACTGGCGGATATTTTTGAGGAGTTTAGAACAATGGCCATGAGCTATTATAAGTTAGACCCATTGCATTACTATTCCAGCCCAGGATTGAGCTTTGACACCTGCCTCAAAATGACTGGTGTGTCTTTGGAACTGTTGACGGACCCTGATATGTACTTGTTCATTGAGAAGGGGATGCGCGGCGGCGTGAGTCAGATTTCGCATAGATATGCTAAGGCCAATAATGAATACATGGGAGATCAGTATGATCCGAATGTGCCAAATAGTTTTATTTCTTATTTGGATTGTAATAATCTTTATGGATTTGCGATGTCTGAACCTCCTGGCGAGTTCCGATTTCTTGATTCTGATGAAATTGAAGATTTTGATTTGGACTCTAAATCGACTGATGATAATACAGGATATTTATTGGAGGTGGACTTATCTTACCCACCTTATCTCCATGATAAGCACAATGATTATCCATTGGCGCCTGAGAAGCTTTTCATTACCCAGGACATGCTCTCTCCATATGCAAAGTCTGTTTCTCAAAAGATTGGCTGCCATGTTAATGTGAAAATTGAGAAATTAGTCCCAAATTTGATGCCGAAGAAAAACTATGTGCTTCACTATAGAAATTTGCAATTCTATCTGAAAATGGGGTTGAAACTTGAGAAAATTCATAAAATTCTAGAATTCCAACAGAGTCGCTGGTTAAAGCCATACATTGATTTCAATACGGCAAAGCGTCAGGTTGCCAAATCTGCATTTGAGAAAGATCTTTTCAAACTGATGAATAATTCTGTGTATGGGAAAACTTTACAACAGAAGCGTAAGTATTTAGACGTTCGTCTTGTAACAAATGCTAGGCGGGCAAAGAGATTCATAGCCAGACCCACATTTCTGTCCTTTCAAATTATAAATGAAGATGTAACAGTCGTCAAATTGACTAAATCAAACGTCTATCTGAATAAACCACTCTACGCTGGCATGTGCATTTTGGATCTGTCAAAGTTAAAAATGTACTCTTTCCACTATGAACACATCTTGCCAACCTATGGGCAAAATGCACGACTACTCTTCACAGACACTGACAGCCTCTGCTATCACATAACCACTGACGATGTATATAGGGACATGCAGAAACAGTCGCATGAATACGACACATCTGATTTTCCCGTTGACCACTTCCTCTTTAGCCGAACTAATGCAAAGGTGATAGGCAAGTTTAAGGATGAAACGAATGGTATAGCAGCTTCTGAGTTTGTTGGGCTTCGCTCAAAAATGTATTGTCTGCTTCTGTCTGATAACCATGAGAAAAAGACAGCCAAGGGCATAAAGAAATCTTTCGTTTCTAAGAGAATCGGTCATGCTGATTATAGAGCTTGCATTTTCAATGAACAGCCGACAACCGCTAAGTTCTGTGTCATTCGAAGTAGCAAGCACAAGTTGCATACACTTGAAATTACTAAGGCAGCTCTTTCTCCTTACGACGATAAGCGTTTCTTGGTCAATTCTACTGATTCTTATGCTTATGGCCATGTTGATATAGAGCTGTGCTAGTTTTATTCATTTAAATTTGTACTGTTGAAAAGAGACTCTTATTTCGGCTAATGTAGCTAGTTTTTATTCGATTAACTTTGTTTCGTATACTATTGGAGAACAGTGACTCTTCTCATGTGTTTTATCAGACTCGATTGTATTTCTTTTGCTGATTCATCTGATTTGTTTGTGTTTAAAAATTGTGAATATACCATGCCTGTGTTTGTCATTACTTATATAAAGTTTAAGACTAAGCACAATTTTAGAATTTGCTCTACAATTCTAAATGTCCCCAATGAGCTTACCAGCTTTTCTTGTGTAAGTATAAAATAAAGTCATAATGAAAAGAGATTTAAAGAAGAAGAAGAAGAAGAAGAAAGACAGCCTAGAGAGCTGTTGTAAAGCCTAAGAGAGAATGAGGAGGAAGCACAGTGCATACAAATAACAATACAGCCTGTGATATGTATGGATTTATAAAACCCTGTCATCTGTGTGGGGAAAGAATTCTTGGTAGATTTAGCTTATACTTGAGTTAAAACACTCCATTCGCTATAGTGACTTAATGGGCTCACTAATTCTAGCTAGAAAAAAAATACAGTTTCCATTTCAGGCAACTTTATTAGAAAATAAGCTTTCATTTGCGTAAATGTTAAGGTACCGAAGGATTTAATCCTCTCTCATTTTAGCGTTTAAGCTGAGTTCTATACCCACACATACTTTGGCAGTCGCGCTAAGATTCTAAAAGATCACGATGAGATCACTTGCTTTCACGATTTCAAACAAACGCCTAATGATTTGAGAATTATGGATGTATGAAAGGTTAGCAGACTGAAGAAGAAAAGTCTAATAGAGAAAGGAGCAGAAAGCGTAGTACACTTTAAACCACTAAGAGTTTTCTACAACTAGCACGAAAACGAAGACATGTCGCAGTTCCGTAAACTTTATTAAAGTTATCAACATATTATGTAGTTCTCTATTTAGCAATTAAAAGATTCGAGTGAGCGATTTACTAAAGCTTGAAATAACAGACTCATTTTATACTATACGAGAAATTGCACTTAAAACTTTGTACAATGTTGAATAGTGAATTGTATTAGGCTTTGTATTGGCCGGCTGCCCTGGCTTCCACTCAAAAATAAAGGCCTCCTTGGAAGGGGAGGGGTAGGGGCACAGGCACGCCCCCTATGAAGAGGCACCCTTGAAAAATGACCCTTGGCCAAGTTTAATGGCCATCTGTTTCTGGCTGAGGCGGTCGTTTGACCTTTGACCTCCAAAACGGATATTACCAGCGCCTTTTCGTTTCAGTTTTCAGAAAAACTGGTATAAGTACCGCAAAGTGATGACGTCATAAGGTGGGTGGGGGTAAAATTGGCATTACTAACGGCCTATTGTAACCTACTTATGTATGTATGTATATGTATGTATGTATGTATGTATGTATATATGTATGTATGTATGTATGTATGTATGTATGTATGTATGTATGTATGTATGTATGTATGTATGTATGTTTGTCTATGCTAATGATAGTACTCATAGCTGGAGACAGTGGAGATGGGCTACGTTAATTGTAATTGTAATTGGACATATACATAGAGCTACTCAGATATTCAGAGGCGCTCCCGATCGAAGTCAATGCTGTCACTAACAAATAAGATAGTCTTCATTCGTTTCCGAAAGAGAGGAAGAGAAAGGCTGAGGAGCTGAAGACGCAATTCATGCGGAAGATGATTCCAGCAAGGGGCGACATGAACTGAGCAGTTGCAGTGCACCACGCATGGCATCTCATGCGGGGGACAACCAAAAGGCCTCTGGTGGCCGAGCGGAGCGATCAGGGAGTGAGGAGACCGAGGTACATATAAGTTCTGAAGGTATGAAGAAGCTACCCCAATGAGAGAGTTGCGCGTAAGTGTCAGAATTTTGAACTTAATGCGCTGGGGGCACAGGAAGCCAGTGGAGAGTTTCCAGAATGAAGGAAGCTATGTGAGCAAACTTCGGGAGACAACCAGTAAGGTGGTATGCAAGAACAAACCAGACGTCCGTCCTGCCAGCTGACCGGACACCACCGTCAAAATACTAAGTTACACCTATGCGGAGAAGTTGAACGACCAATTTCACAAACCATCGATAGAAATAGAAGGTTTCAGTTCATGAAGATTACGCTCATCTCAGTTGAAACCAGTTCCTAAACGTAGCAAACGTTTTTCACCAAATAGTCACCAAGATAGTTAATCAATGACTGTCCAGTCAATCCCATATTTCGTCACGCCAGCATCAGAACTAACGTTTGATTAGTAGGCCTATTATTCGGATTTATTAGAGTTCCCACGATGTCATGCAAGACCTGACTATAGCGTTTCCTTGCTCGATGTCGTACAGATGGATTATCTCAACGTTCGTCCCTGTCAGACAAGCAATCCTTTCTGAATGAGCTTCAATAGAATGCGAACTACAGCTTTGGTCTTTGTTGCGCGGAATGAATCAACAGATCCGTCTTCAGACCAGTTCTTCTCGATTGTTTCACCACAACAACTCTGACAAGTGACAACGACCAATGTCTCTTTAGGTGACGCGTTGTTCAAATGCAGAACAACGTTGCACGAGATATACAAACCGCCCTTTCAATTCCAGTTGTTTCTCAATATGCCGTCACTGTTACGCTGACTAGGCTTGGATCGGTTTAATAACTCAAATGTCACGATCAATCATCGATACAGATCGAATTTACTCGAAAGGAACTTTTCTACAGATCGCTGTGAATTGATCCGGAGTTGAATACGAATCGTCCTTCCACGGAGCGACCTCTACTCCATTGACGGATAACGCACGACCGAAGAATTCTCTTGACCTCGCCGCACTTGATTGAAATCGTCTGCCATACAAGCGCTGATCGTTATTTGAAATATAGGCCTACGTATGAAATATATACATATATAAAATATATATATTTGAAATATATATATGAACTAAGTGTATATATATGTCGAATTTCATGTATAAAATTTCAATGTCATGTCGAAAGACGGACCTTAAGTTGATTAATGATACTGAGGTCATTCAGAAACAGCGAAAGTATACAAGACAACAGAGAAATTTGATGTACCCGAATGAAACGGATATCGTCAGTATGGCTAACATCAAGAAGCGAATGATAGGCCATAGGGAGCCTATAATTATAGAGTATACTTTCCCATGACCGGTTGGCTGAGTGAAAATTTGAACAGAGTGACAGATAGGCTATGGGAAATGATCTTCTATGCAAAATTTAATGTCCAGCATTTTTTAATAGTGTTCTACTGTAGGTGCTTAAAACGAAATCAATCTGCTCGTTATAAAGATAATAAAGTGAACCACTCTATATATATATATATATATAGTTACATATATATACACACGTGGTGGTGTAGCGGTATGTTCTGTGCCTTGTAACTGGAGGGTCGCAGTTTCGAAGCTGCCTCAAGCCACTGCGTAACAACCCTGGACAAGTTGCTCACCCACAATTGTCTGTGAGCAAGGCAACAGGAGTTGGCATAAAGGCCAATGGACCTGCCTTCGGGCAGAGAACTCATCATATACATGTATATATACATGTATATATATACATGTCATGTACATAATGCCGCTGCCAGTATGAATGGACGCCACATCAATTAAGAACAGTGCTAGACTTTGGTAGAATGGTAGAAACCTCTAATTAAAAAAATAGTGTTTCGGAGACAGATCACACTAGACTATAAATCTGACTGCACCATGTATACCAGAATAGACCAAACCTGACGATACTTAACTATACCAGAACAGACCTGATTAGATCAATCGAACCAGATTAGATTATTTCAAGTCAGATCATACGATGGTGTGAATGCAGCAGCAGCAGCAGCAGCAGCAGCAGCAGCAGCAGCAGCAGCAGCAGCAGCAGCAGCAGCAGCAGCAGCAACGATAACAACTCCAACAACACTAACATTAACAACTACAGCAAGGTTATATTACATTACAAAACAACACTAGCCGCAATTGTTCAGCTCGTCAAAATCTTTAGGTCTACAGAGTACATACATGATCAGCCGACACTAATATCAACCATGTCCATGAAATCCATTAAATAACACATATTTTTATATTTTGTACCAATTATATAGTCGACCAGCCAATAGGCCCTAATATTAAATCCGACCTTATACGCAAGACGACCATATTGATCGGATATGGGAGTGACATTATTTATGTATATTTTACGTCGATCACCGTTATATAATGTGTTTGTATTATGTGTCGTGATGCAATAAAACACGTGAAACTGTCGCATAACAAACCTTGTCCAGTATCGACTTTATCGCAGAAGTTATAAACTGACTGACTGGAGGCCAGTCAGTCGACTTCGCTGCTGCAGGGAGAAATCACCCACCCATAAATCGACGGAGACTACGCTTACACGCGTGCGCTCATTAAATCCCTGGTAAGTGCCGATTCGTTTTATTTTTCGTGGTTTATGCTTTCCTTTACAGGTGGAATCCTTTAACCAATGGCCTTTGGGTCACATGTAGACTGTGGTGGTGCTGTTCGTTAAGACTGAATAGGTGATGTAGAGTCAGAGCTCATAAATCGTCTTGTGCAATAATTAAACCAAGGTCTGGTGATCGCAGACACTGTAGGTAACAACGTCGTTGGCCGCTAAGAGTTGTGTCTTCCGCCACTTACAATTTATTATTAATCGAAAATAACTAATGATTAATTAGAAAATTTAAAAACAGATTAGGTGCCTGTTACAAAGGTCAAAGCGTCTGGTCAGTGGAGAAAATTGATGGGAACTATCAATTCCATGCAGGAGCATAACTCAACACATTGAGTTAATATTTAGAGTAATTAGTTAGGTCTAACGGCTGTTATTGTCCATCTCTATCTCATAATTATGTCATGCTGTAGATCTGTTATACAGATGAAGTGAAGTCCACGTCGATGGACCTGGCAGCTGTAGGCCTATGCAAGATTTCGTTGAATCCAGATGTAGGCTATGCCTATGTGAGTTAATGTACTGCTATATCCTACATCACAGGCTGCCACGGTTGTAAAGTTAAGTATTAACAGCCATATCCCCGTATAGCTTAAGTAGGCTATAGGACGAGACTTTGACTCGCTGTAAATGATCCGAAACCAAAACTGATTTTACTTTAAATTTGACAGTAATTGATCTGTGCCGTGTAAAAGGACGAGGACGGTCGGATTAATTATCGACGACACGTCCAGCAAAACTCGACATAGACCTCTACAGTCTATACACGTAGGCTATATTTAGGGATGCATTCTCCTGCGGCCAGCCTGAACAGATCCCACCATGCATGCTCATTCGCTCCAACTGGTGTCGGCCGTTTCTAAGCGAACATTTTCAAACAGGTGAAACTCCTCTGATTTATTCATTCATTCATTCATTCATTCATTCATTGCACTTATTATGCCATCAAGTTTAATAAATGCGAATCTGAGGCGCGAGAAAAGTGTGCATTTAAGACTTGCCCGTGGACGTTGTAACTGTAATTGCAAATTTATATAGCGCCACTTCAAGAAAGACTCATCAGAGGCGCTCCCCACCTAACACAATTAAACCACGATCGAACCAAATGGTATATAAGCTATGTATGTATATGGCCATTTATATAGCGCCTTACAAGAAACTCACGAAGGCGCTAAACGTGACTACCCAACAGATCTAAACAGATGCGACTTAAGAAGTTTCGAAAATGTTTCCTGAGCTGCCTGCGGTGCAATGGTCTTCCAGTGTTGCGGGTGGAACAACCAAGTCGCCAGACCTTACAAACCTGCGACCGGAGAAGGAAGGTACTCAAACGCAAAAGATCCTTAAGGTAATTGGAGCGCAACCTGTCAGGCAACTACGCATAAGCATCAAGATCTCAAACTTAATGCGCGTTTGCATGAGTAATAGAACAGTTCCTTTCACGTAAATTTTCATATATGCCAAAACCTAGGTATACCAACGATCAGGCGAGCAGCAGCATTTGAAAAGATTGCAGTTGATTAATGCGAGAAGAAGTAAGGTCTGCATAAATGGCATTACCAATCCTAGTGGAGCATATGAAGTCATGCATGAGAGTCGTGGCTGCAGCTGGAGTCGTTAACGAACGACATCCATGTGTTAAGCGCCTCTGATGCCTGAAGCAATTTCTCTATCAAGGTGATAGCCTCGACAGCTGGGCCATATGCCCGAGTACTCATCTGCTTACTGATGAGCTGCAACTCCCACAGACGAGAGAACTGGGTTTAAATCAGCAGTGCTGATGACATAAAGCAGAGGCCCTAGAATGGAACCATATGGAAGACCATATGTGACCCCGTACCGTACCGGTCGAGATGACTCAAAATCACTTTCTAAATTCGCCCAGAGAGGAAGGAACTCAACCACGACAGAGAATGACTCACGATACCGAACAATCTTTCGAGGCGCTCCAATAGGATGACATGGTCAACAGTGTCGAAGGCCGCACTCACATCAAAATGAGCGAGAAGTGTTACGTGCCCCGGTCAACAGCTCTAAAGACGTCAATACAAGGATACGAGTTAGCACAGATTCAGTTGAGTGGAAGCTTCTGAGCTCCGACTGTTGTCTGAGTAAACGAGGGTTTGCCTCGAGATATTGAACAAGCTGACCAGAAACATATTTCTCAACAGTCTCAATTATCTTCGATAAAAACGATAAGTTGGAAAACGATCTGTAATAGGGCTCAGGCGGACCTTCACAGACCTATATGGGAGGAGACAGTGGGTCAGGATGAACATCGAAGACTTGTAGAAATGAGGAACGGCCTTCCATTGTCGGCAGATCCTTGCAGGCGGACCGTTCAACAGACGAGCTCGTAAGGCCTCCCGGTCATACACGAAGTTCGCTCACCAGGCTCGAACTCGCAGGCTGGATTGAAGACCCAGCACTTTGCCAATCAGACAATTGTCCCGCACCACATGATGAGGTTAAGGGATGAAGGAATGCGAATATTGCTGGGCTTTGAATCAGCTTAGTGGCTTCGACCAAGTTCAGCCAAGCACATCCAAACATGCTACGACGATATTACACTGCTTTGTAGAAAGTCTACATGAAATTACCCGTGTATCCATTTGATCTGCTCTGGTTGATCCCTCGAACCAACGTATATTGCAATCATTCAATGGACCTTTGAATCCTGTGTCGTCCATCACCAGCCCCCCCCCCCCCCCCAACCACTACCACAGTGAAGGACTTTCTGTCGTTGAACTCGTTCACTGGTTCGTGCATTCGTTCATTCATGCATTCATTCGTTAGTTTGTTCTTTCATTCAGTCAATTCTTCGTCAAATTGTTCGTTCATTCGTTCGTCCGTCCATTTCTCATTTCTTTTATTCATTCCCCTGTGTGTGCTTGATCCAGCTCTGGTCAGGACTTCCTATCTTTCTGTCTGTAACAGTATGTCTGTCTGTCTGTCTGTCTGCATGTATGTCTGTCCGTCTGTCTGTCTGTATGTCTGCCTGTCTGTCTGTCTGTCCGTTCATCTGTCTGTCTGTTTCTGTCTGTCTGTCTGTCGGTCTGTCGGTCTGTCTGTCTGTCTGTCTGTCTGCATGTCTGTATGTCTGTCTGTCCGTCTGTCTGTCTGTCTGTATGTTTGCCTGTCTGTCTGTCCGTTCATCTGTCTGTCCGTTTCTGTTTGTCTGTTTCTGTCTGTCTGTCTGTCGGTCTGTCTGTCTGTCTGCATGTCTGTCTGTCTGTCCGTCTGTCTGTCTGTATGTCTGCCTGTCTGTCTGTCCGTTCATCTGTCTGTCTGTTTCTGTCTGTCTGTTTCTGTCTGTCTGTCTGTCTGTCTGTCTGTCGGTCTGTCTGTCTCGTTCATATGCATCACCATCCAACGGAGAACCGCCATGTGCCAGACGATGATGGGGACAATTGCGGCATTAAGGCACAACGAGACTTTTACAGATGGAAAAGACAGGAGAGAGAGGCAGACAAAGAGGGGAGGAGAGTGATGTGTTTAACGGTGGGATGGGTGGATGGGGATTCAGGCTACAGCCGCTGGGAATTAAGATAGGCATCGAGGAGGAGCGCGGGAGGGAGGGAAGGTATAAAAGAAGGAGCGACGTGGCTGGAGTTTGCCAGAGAGGAGGAATAACAAAAAGGAGAAAGCAATGGACGGGAATGGGTTGGGATGGAAGGGGAGGTGATGGGAGAAGAAAAGAATGGAAGGTGGGTGGATGGGAGAGTTGAGGGCGCGACAGAACAACGAGACTTTGACGGATGAAGGAATATAAGAGTGAAGCCAAGGCCGTTGTCGTTGTCGCCGTCGCCGCCGTTGGTCGGTCGAAAGAGAGAGGACGGCGGCGGAGGCGACGGCGGCGGCGGCTGATTAATCGCAAGGGCACTTGTTCGGATTCGCACCACTCACCTACGTATAGGCTTATACCCATCGGAATAAGTCCACGCTTTCTCTGCCTATCTGAGCGTCTACATAATGCAGGCATGTATGTGCATTGTGCACATGTATGACTGCATGACTGTATATGAACGTATGTATGCATGTATGCGTGCATGCACGCGTACATGTATGCATGTATGCGTGCATGTATGTATGTTTGTATGTATGTGGGTATGTATATATATGCATGTACGTATGTATGTATGTACGAATGCAGGACTTATGTGTGTATACATTGTATGTGGATGTCCTGTTGTCTTCATTTCTGTCTTTTTCGGTGTCTTTCAGTGTTTCAGTGTCTCATACTCTTCTCGGCTATTCTCGGTTCTTCCTGATTCTTTTAGAAGAGCCGTAAACATTCTAATTCAGATCAATTGCTAGAATAACTAACCCTATAGGCCTACTATTAAACGCAGTTGTGTGTAGATAATTATATATATGTACGTGTGAATATATACATATATATATACACACACACATATATATATATAAATGTGATGCCCATCTTCTTCGTTCGTTGTTATTGACCGTTTTACACCCATAATGCATCTCACTTCCGGCCTAATTGCAAAAGCCTTTCCAGGTCAGCTGTCACCCAATCAGCTTGCTACCTTAATTTATTCTGTTTTGTTCACATAGGAAACCAGTCCCTAATATAACTATAAGTATATGTATTGCCATTAGCGTCGCCACGGGGGGCAAGGGGGGGCAGCTGCCCCCCAACCCTGGTCAGGTTGGGTCCTGGGATTCGTGCAAATCCGGTGAGTTTTTTAGGGGGGGGGTACCCTATGTGGTGTGTGGTTTGACATTTTACATTGAAGGTCCTCTTCTCCTCTTCCAAAGTTTGTTTTCTTTTCAAAGACTAATCACTAATCAACCTGGTGACGGATTGTGCTTTACACTAAATATACAGAAGAATAGGGAAAAGTCCAATGTTGTTTATCTCTCCTATTCGCAGTGATGAGTCATGATGGGGTGACCTATTTACACCAGTCACACAGCCGCATTCCAACAGGATGTCCAAGACAACATGTGGAAATTATTAGTATGCCTGCCTCTGAGCGACATCTTCGCCCGCCAATTCTCGCTCAACGGGTGCACGCAAAAGCAGGCATCAGTGTGTATATGTGTTTGTGTGTGTGTGTGTGTGTGTATGTATATGTATGTGGCGTGTGTGTGGGTATAATACTTGTTGTGAAATAGATACATATATACAGAGACAAAACATAGCAAACTGATTCACACTATCTTGGTTTTAAGACAAGGGAACAAAAATATCTATGAATTAATACTCCTTCGCCCGCCAATTCTCGAGAGCAGTGGGAGGCCGTTCCCGCGCATTCCCACCCACTTTAACCCCGAGTACAGTCGTTTAAAGCAGTCGGCGTTCTGTTTCTATTGTCGATTGTTCACCAGTAAAACTGCATCAACACTGCTTGGCTTCCCGATTCGGTAGTTGAATCCTTCTTGCTTGGTTTGTATACCATTTTGTAAACTATGTATGCTAATTGTTTCTGGTCAGCAATCTGTTTACCCTAAGGCTTGTGGCGTTCTTTGATATTGAATTTGTTTTCTAGTTTTTATATTAATTTCAATCAATGTCGGGTTTGCTAATATTATCTGTAGTCAAACTCAAATACGGTTCAAACTAGGCCTACATCTTAAACCTCGGGGTAGCACGGTCCTTGCACGGGGACCTTAAATGGTGTGGCGTACATTCGAACGGGCGAGCAGTGATGAAGGATGTAAGCCAATCAATTCATTGAAAAATGAGCAGGGTCGAGGCCGTATACGGTCACTATATGAAAACGCGAACATTTAACATTTAGCTACGAGTCACAGTTGGCTCCTATCAGCGCTGAAATAATAGAACAATTTTGTTCCTATGACAGCTTAAAATGCCACCATTACAGTATGAAAATTCAAAAAAATTTAAAGTGGGGAGGGGGCACATCCCCCTCTCCAAACCCCTCCCCCTGCTCGGCGCTCCGCGCCTCAGCGACGCTCATTTCTCTGTCCTCCTATGCCTTGCCCCCCCCTCCCAACCTTGAAGCTCTGGCGACGCCACTGTGTATTGCCAAACTGAAGATTGTCCAAGTGAACTCAAGTATATTTCTTGGTGTTTATAAATAATATTATATCAATAGTCATTTAACTTGGAAGGACCATGTATTTCACATATCTTGTAAAATTTCCAAAAGTATTGGAATAATGTATCGATCGTGTTCTTCATGCGTTGCCTCAACGTGTCTTACTAAACTTATGCTACTCATTAGGCCTAATGTACCCATTACCATCTTTCTACCCATTACCATCTTTCTGTAATCTTGTCTGGGCCTCTAACTACCCATTTCGTTTGAGTAGTCTATCTGTCCTACAACGACGATCAATTAGACCTAGAATTATTGCTATGAAATTGAATCGCATGGAAACTGCATAGGCCTATAATAATTGCCTTTCTAGTTTGAACATGTCGAAATTTTACTCCATAAATAAGTTTCAAGTCTCCATGATTAGGTTCAGATTTGAACGTAAATTAATGCCTCCAGGCATTAATTTACGTTCAAATCTGAACCTACAGTAGTTGAGAATAGAGCAAATGAGTGAGTTGGTGAACTTTTCACAAACGTTTCGAAGGGTGTATTGGATTCTGGACTGTAGTTGCAACCAGCGACTGTCCAATACCAGTAAAAAGTCGTTAAATTTATTCTCCATGCATGAGGATCGGATCACTAACCATAACGCCATCAATGTCACTACAGTCAGTTGATTTGTCAAGATTGCCTGTTCCAATCAATGACCGAACAACATTCCAGGTTTTTTAATTAATGTTATCTTATACTTAATTACATCAAATTTATCAATAAAATAGTGTATTCGACTTTATTTTTATTTGATTAAATTTGTTTCTACACCTAACAAATTTGAGTTTATTACATTCGGAGGGCTCTTTTAAAAATTTTAAGTATAATTTCGATTTCTATTTACAAGACTTTATCAACCTTAGTCTATCTGACCATGGGAATAGTCTGAACACGCTGTTTTCTTGGCGTACACTGTACAATTGTACATGTCCAAACTGTTCTCTTTCCACAGATAGATGTTGAAAGGATTTCCCGGGTGAAGGCGTAAGGCAGGGCGAGCGAACACCGGTGCTTAAACATCCCGTGACATATCGCTTTATCGCCAATCCCCGCTAGAGCGACGTAAACAAAGCAGACGATGTCAAACGAATGGAATGGAATCAATTGAAGCGCAAGGTAAAGGGGGAGAGGAAGCGGATGGAGTTCAAGACAAAACATGAAAGAATAGCCATGGGGAGAGGAGGAAAAAGAGGGAAGGCCAAGGAAGGACAGGAATGCGAAGTGGAGGGAAGGGAAGAGAAGAGGAGAGAAAGTGAGAATTGAAGACCATGAAGAGAAGGGAAGGCAGGCCAAGGGAAGATCCACAAAGAAATAGAATGTTTTTCGATAAAGGCAGCGCAAGACAATGAAGAAGAAAGGAAAACAAGATAGGCCTAAGGGAATGGAAGGAAAGACAAAGTAGGCTAAAGGAAGGCAAGAAAGGTAAGGCAATGGACGGCAAGGGAAATTAAGAGAATTGAAGGGAAGGAAAGGCAAGGAAGAGAAAAATGGAAGGTAAGGAAAGAAAGTTTGATGGCAAGGGAAGGAAGAGTGACATGTGCAGATAGGATA
Organism: Aporrectodea caliginosa; assembly: GCA_020284085.1. Taxonomy (NCBI): domain Eukaryota; kingdom Metazoa; phylum Annelida; class Clitellata; order Crassiclitellata; family Lumbricidae; genus Aporrectodea; species Aporrectodea caliginosa. The sequence continues at coordinate 999,584 of JACEVL010000100.1, forward strand.
TCTGTATAGAATGCTGAAAGTGAAGGTCCTCTGTTAAATCTTCGCTGTTTGCACACTGGCCAAAGCATTAGGGGCCCTAGCGACCTCGCTCATCCGTCGACTCCTGCGGATCTAGCTGGGTAACCCGGTTAGGATTTGGACGTATCTGATATTTTCTTTCTAAGTCTGTCTGTCTAATCTCCTCCTGTCTAGTCACATTTCAGGTGTGAACTCTCGTGGTCTTCGGACTGGAACACAAACCGCTTGAATTGAAACCGCCTGATAAGATGGTCGGTCGGTCGGTCTAGGTCAGTGGCTGTATCTGTGCCTAACTGTGTCAGGTTGGTCGGTCGGTCGTTCGTTCGGTCGGTCGGTCGATCGGTCGGTCGTTCGGTCGTTCGTTCGGTCGGTCGGTCGGTCGGTCGGTCGGTCGTTCGGTCGGTCGGTCGGTCGGGCGTTCGTTCGGTCGGTCGTTTCGGTCGGTCGTTTCGGTCGGTCGGTCGGTCGATCGGTCGGTCGTTCGGTCGGTCGTTCGGTCGGTCGTTCGGTCGTTCGGTCGGTCGTTCGGTCGGTCGGTCGGTCGGTCGTTCGGTCGGTCGTTCGGTCGATCGGTCGGTCGTTCGGTCGGTCGGTCGTTCGGTCGATCGGTCGTTCGGTCGATCGGTTGGTCGGTCTAGGTCAGCGGCTGCATCTGTGCCTAACTGTGTCAAGTCGGTCGGTCGGTCGGTCGGTCGTTCGGTCGTTCGGTTGATCGGTCGGTCGGTCGGTCTAGGTCAGTGGCTGTATCTGTGCCTAACTGTGTCTACTACGCCTCAGTCCTTCTTCCAATTTAGTCGGCATCTGTATTGGAGGTGCCGTAGAGCCCTTTCCCTCATATCGACGCCAACTCTATTCCACCAAATCCCCCAAGTGTGTGCAAATCACGTAACTCTCGCAGCTGCCTCTGAGGTCCGTCCGTATGGCAGCGGCGACAGCGACCGGGAACGACGACGACGACAGAAATTCCTCCGTCTTACAACGCCTTTCATCGGCAGCGACGACTCTGCCGGAACGAAGCTCTCCATTGACCAGTCTCTGTCTGTCTGTCTGTCTGTCTGTATGTCTGTCTGTCTGTCTGTCTGAGTGATCTTTTCACTCTGTCTGTCTATCTATCTGTCTGTCTGTGTGTCTGTGTGTCTGTCTGTCTGTCTGTCTGTATATCTGAGTGATCTTATCACTCTGTCTGTCTATCTATCTGTCTGTCTGTGTGTCTGTGTGTCTGTCTGTCTGTCTGTCTGTCTGAGTGATCTTTTCACTCTGTCTGTCTATCTATCTGTCTGTCTGTGTGTCTGTGTGTCTGTCTGTCTGTCTGTCTGTCTGTCTGTATATCTGAGTGATCTTATCACTCTGTGCTGTCTGTCTTTCTGTCTGTCTGTCTGTATCTCTGACTGAGCTAATCACTCTGTCTGTCTGTTTGTCTGTCCGTCTGTCTGGTCTGTCTGTCCGTCTGTCTGTCTGTCATTACTATAAACACGAGAAGTTGGATTTATTCGGAACGCTGCCTTTATTAGGTTTCTGCGGATCCGTGACATTTTAGCGTCGCTCTGACGCTTTCTCTCTCTCTCTCTCTCTCTCTCTCTCTCTCTCTCTCTCTCTCTCTCTCTCTGTCTCTGTGTCTCTGTCTCTGTCTCTGTCTCTGTCTCTGTCTCTGTCTCTGTCTCTCTCTGTCTCTCTGTCTCTCTGTCTCTCTGTCTCTCTGTCTGTCTGTCTGTCTGTCTGTCTGTCTGCCTGTCTGTCTGTCTGTCTCTCTGTCTCTCTCTCTCTCTGTCTCTCTCTCTCTCTGTGTCTCGTCCTGCCTCAGTTTCTCCATCACCGTGTGATGTCTAATCTGCAGTTTGCTTTGTCATCCAGCAACCGTGGGTCCAAGCTTGCCTGACTGACGACTTTACGTTGCTCGGGCAAGCTATTATACACGATTTCCCTGTGTCATCGACTAGCGGAGTTTCGTGTGCGCTGGAAAGTGAATGGCAAGTCCGGATCGAGGTCCTACTGGACTGCATCTGTCAGGACTTCCTTTTCCTGACTCAGTGATGGTCTGTAGGACGGCAACAATTGTCGGTTCGAGTCTGCAGCTGAGCGCTCTTTGTGCAATGACCCTGGGCAAGTTAATTGTTTCCGAATTCGCAAGAGGAGTGCGTTAATATTTTCAATCAAGCTACAGCCGCTAAACTCTCCGGTCAAGAGAAGTATGCTAATAACTTCGGTCCAGAGGAGTAGGCTAAACTATCCGGTCCAGACAAGTATGCTAATAAGTTATAACTTCGGTCCATGCAGAAGTAGCCTAGTAGGCCAATATATTCGGTCCAGAGAAATAGGCTAACTATCCAGTCAAGCGGATCGAGTATATAGGCTAAACAATTCGGACAAGAGGAGTAGGCCAGGCTAATATATTCGGTCACGTGGAATAGCCTAGTATGTGCCGTCAAGTGGAATAGGCGAATATAACCTATTCGGTCGAGGAATTATGGCAGGTCGCCCAGCGGAGAACCCGAAGCAATTAAGCCCCTTCCCTTCACATTCTCCTGAGTCCAAGCGTCAGTTTAATAGGCCTATCGAAGTCTCTAGAGGGAAGTCGTGTGAAATATTAACCTGATAAGACACATTTAGTTTTTGCATCGCTTATCTTTTAATACATTACCTGATTCACTACCACAAATTTGATTTTAACTTAAAGCCTTCAAAACACTCCAGCAGTAATATATATAGGCTAATTGAGGTAGCCAGGAACTTGAACCGAATTGTCCTTTTTGCATAGACTATTTACAAATAATTAGCATTTAGCAGCAGAGATAGAGAATGTGGCCGAATTGATCTCACACTAAGGGGAGACTTTCTGATTTGATTTGATTAACTGAATGCATGGAAACAAGAGGGACAACTAAACAGAGACTGTTGTTGAACTGCATGTCCAGACAGCCAACCGCATCTGGTCAGCACCTCGCCCCATTGCAAAATGCAGGCTTTTCATGGGTGTCCGCGCAGTGTTTTTATCCATAGACCCCACCACTTTGACATAATCTCCAGTGAATCTGGATGCGCAATCCCGGGAGCCTAGATCTGGCCCACAGCATGCCACTTGTCAGAACCGGTGACCAATAATGGTCTGCACAGCGTAGGCTCAACAAACGTGTCTGTCAATCACAGAATCGAGGTGCATATGCACTTTCGAGATTGAGGTGAGGTGCATATGCACTTTCGAGATTGAGGTGCATATGTACTTTTGAGATTGAGGTGCATATGCACTTTTGAGATTGAGGGGCATATGCACGTTCGAGCTTGAGGTGCATATGCCTATGCACTTTCGAGATTGAGGTACATATGCACTTTTGAGATTGAAGCATTTCATGTTACCTATAAAAATTCGATCTATCAAGTTAGCTGCGAAGGTCCTTCAAGTTCCTTACGACCTGGCGGCCAACATTTGCCACTAATGACCCTATGAGGGCTGCATATAGGCTCAACGAATGTGTTTCTGCTGACCGCAGAAGCTCGGCTGGTCAACCGTTGTGGTATTGCCCCCATTGGGCCAGTAATATGGGGTCTGCAAGGCACGGCAACGTGGTCCATACAAGGGACCGAGCTGCTACACCTGCCAGAGCCTACAACGGTTGCCCGGCAACCACTTCATGTGCCTAACCAGTGAGCGGCGCTGGGTCGCTGTGGGAATTCAGTATCAGCTATGCAGTAGAATGCAGTACAATCCAACTGTATTTGATCATGCCCTTCTTCCTACGTTCAGAAGTGTACACACGACAGAACATCGACGGCGCTGAGCAACTGTTCGTGAAGGCCTTGCTTAAGGTCCCTACACAGTAACTGGCTAGGGTGAGGTTTCGAACCCGTACTCTCCGCGTTACAGGCCGAGCGCGCTAACCAATCGGACACCGCGCCACACAGGCGGCCCTGCAGGGCGTCGTTGTCAGGCGATAACTGATGGATACAGCAACTGAAGGAGGCACATCTGCCTTACAAGGCAAACGCTCTAATCTGATCAAGAAGATTCTTTATGCATGCGTTGCCTTGTTCGCATGCCAAAGGCCTAACTGTACGCATACCAGATAAAATAAACTGACTTTGAAGAGTTAGCAGACGGCACAAGACTACTGTACAAACACACTGATGCTTTCTCCTATTGATCCTGTTACTCACATGTCTTAACGGCTCTCTGTCCCTGTCTGTCTGTCTGTCTGTCTTTCTTTTAGTCTGGCTGTCTGTCTGATCTCCCTATTCTCTCACTTGCATTTAAAACAATATTCAGACTTCTAGAGCGCCATTTGAATTACTCACAGAGTCGTTAGCAAGAGAAACTCCAGTCAATAATCATAATGCAGAGTGTAATTTCAAATGCCGAAAATGTATCATTGCCACACAAAACGTGTGGCAGTGCGAGAAGCGTTTCATCAAGTTATAACATGCAATGCATACATTCCAGGTTGTAGGCCTATGGAATGCAAATGAACATACGAAATCGAGTTCAACTTACAAACATCAATGTGTAATGTAAATACTTAAAACATTTTATACAACAGTGTCTGAGAACCAGAGGATCAATTCTACCAAGGGTAAAGTACACAAGACTAAAATTAAAAAATAAATAATTAGTAAATTAAACTAATTACAAATCAATAAAAATTGCTTAAATATGAAACTGTGAAAGTAATGAAAACATATAAGTAATTCATTAAAATGTGTATTTATCATCTTAATATGATCACATACCATTAGTATTCATTATACTATGAGTTATTATATAATACAGAACTGCGTTCTCCTCCAATTTCTGCTCAAACGTCTTACAGACAAGAAAGAAGTTCATGGATTATTATTATTATTATTTACAACTGAAGAACACTTTTCAAAAGTACAATCTCGATTCCACCTCTTCCCTCATCTTTGTCTCTACTCCATCTCCAAACATCTTCCACTGTAACCATCTGCATGACTATCTGCCTGACCTTGTGACCTGGAATTGGAACTGAACTTGGCTGATCATGCTTGCTTTCACTGAGCACTCCTCATATTTAAGTTTATTTATGTGTGTATATAAAAAGGACTGCTCAAGGGAAAATGGGCGTTGTCGTAAGAACTTAGAAACATTGTAAAGATAATTTGCTGTTTAACCCGTTGTCTTATGAACTTAGTAACTCTGTAAAGATAATTTGCTGTTTAACCCAATTAAAGTAGACTGGCTTTCTGTTCACCTTCTCCCCATTTCTTCCACTAGTTTGTCTTCGCTCTTCTCTTTCTTCCACTACATCTGTCTCCCGTTCTCTCTTCCATTGCTATCCTTGTCTCCTATTCCTTCTTTCTTCTAACACTTCTGATTTTTTTTTTATATATAACATATGATGTGCTTAAACACCGTTTGGTCACGTGATTGAATAGCACATGTATAGTATAATTACTCTGAAATGTCAACAATGTAAAATTATGCTACTAACTATGGAAAAGATGGGGTCAATGCCCATAAGCTATAGCTTCTTTTTGACTCCATTTGTACAGTGGCTTTGCTGCTCAGTTGGACATAAGCGTTTATTTTGTAATTATTTGTTTCTTGCTGCTGCTGTTACAATAAAGATATATCAATATCAATATATTATATATATGCTCTAATCAATTGGCTACCTTGTCCCATATGTAGTACCTACATGTGTGTATATATATCTATATCTATTTATATCTATTTCTTGAATAGATATAAATATAAACTGAACACACATATGAGTCATTTTCTGCTATTAGATCAATTTCACTTTTGGAGATGCAAGAAAATTTTTTCTTTAAAATTAATAATTTATTCATCTTAGTTTGACCAGTAGTGTATGTAGTTAAGAAATATGGGCTCTGTTGCACACTAATATTCTAGTTTCATCAGTTTTTAGAAGTATTTTGACAACACCCAAATTAGCAATGTCCACTCCGTTACCAAACTTGCTTTTCCATAAATTTGAATGAAAACTAAAGCAACGCCAAATAACTACATGTTACACTGAACTATATTGTGTCACTTATCTACATTTCTAGTAAACTCACAATATCAACTCAGTATGAGTCAGTAACATGCAGTACAGCATTGTCTTGCACTAAAAGAAATGTCCACTCCGTTACCGCAACTTTAACTGTACAAATAAATCCACAAAACTTTGTAGTTATGTTTCACACATGTATAGTTATGAAAATATATAAAAGGAAAATTAATTCTATCTTAACACACATGAGTAAACACATATCTGTGCAGCTATTGTTGTAATAAAACATATTTTTTAAAGAAATGTCCACTCCGTTACCATTAAATGTCCACTCCGTTACCAAAATATACAATACGTTCTTGTGTAAGAGGTAACGGAGTGGACAGGTAACGGAGTGGACATTTTCAACTTAACATGAAATAAAGTTTTTTATCGCCCACGTTTCGGACCATATTTTTCAACATATCAATTTTGTTCATTTAGGAGATAAAACCTGAAATTTTTTTGACTACATGAGCATCTTCATTGTAGATTAATTCTTGGTAACGGCGTGGACACCTATTAAACGTATCATGCGTAGATTACACCTTTCAAACCAAATTATTACTGCATCTATTTGAAAAGTCAGCATATAAACGAAGTATACACATGCACAGACGTCATAAATGGTCTGACTAATTTGCACCTGACCCAGATGTTGGTAAGTAAGTAGTAGTGCAAAGATTTATGTACGGTAACGGAGTGGACATTATTTCAGGTGACAGCTGAAAATAATTCATTTAGCCACAATAAGTACTGTTTCATTTAATGACAAACTTCTTAAATGAAAGGCATTTAAAAGTTGTTTACGAAACACATAAAGTTTTGAAAAACTGTCATTTGAAGTCGTATTTCTATAATGTTATTTTCGACCTTTTGTGAGAGTGACGGTAACGGAGTGGACAATTTTCAAATTCAAACGCAGCAGGTAAAATAAACAGTAAAGCATATATCCAAAATAACCATGGAAACAATAATCTCCTCAATAGTAAATTCATAGAAATAATTTATTTGAAATAATAATGGCGAGTTTTATTTAAAAAATGGTTGGGACAACAGAAATGTCTAATTGATCTAATAGCAGAAAATGACTCATATATAAGTATACATATTTATATATGTTTATGTATATATATAGGCTTACATATTAATCTGCATGAATATATAACACATACATAAAGTTATGGGTAAATGGCTTATCTAGAAAACAAAGAGGTTGAAAATAACAAAAGACAAAGACTTAACAATGAAATGCAGGCAGTAGAGATCAAATGAACTCTACCAAATAATATCACTTTATGTTAGCTCAGCAGCTTTTGGAAAAGCTTTAGTCTTTGACATCGTGCTATAAACATGCATATACCAATTTCTATAAATAGTAGAAGTTATGTAAGAAGAGATCGAAAGGATGCAAGAAACGAAATCCTTGAATCTATGACTATTGGCACAATGCCAAAGGTTATGTTGTTACTGATGAGTAGGTTTCCATGACCAGCACAGTGCCATGCGATGTTGCCTAGTCATCATCCTCATTAGTGTTGTCTACTTTTGCAAAAGGGTCAACCTGTTAACAAAAATGACATCGTCGACATTATCACCATCATTACTGTCAAAAACAATGAAAAATATAGTCAATTTAGCTGAGAAAGAAATGTAATCACCACCACCACCACCACCACCACCACCACCTATGCAATTCAACCAAGTAAGACTTATAGTAAGTGCATTGCCAATGAACACTGACATACAGATAAATTTAAAAAAGTACACAAAGTTTACAGATGAAAGCAACCAGTTTTTATACGGCTTCACTCTCTTAAACCTATTTACAATTGTAGCATACTGTGCATTGTTTTGCTAATTGATGTAATATATTCGTTCGTAATGACATTTAACATCATCAAGGCTAGCGCAGAGAGAGCCTGTGAGTAGATACCTTGAAGGGCGCTATATAAATGTTCAATTACATTACATTACAACAGAACGATTTATATAGCTCCAGTATAATAACACTAAATTTACAGATGTAAAGTAATCTAACTTAATGAAATCTATAGCACTGTAATCATGACAAACAACGCATTTATCAATTGTTGCTTGAGATAAATCGGTAGTAGATAAATCATAATCCACAGAAACCCTGCTAAAGTCTGATAGGTCAAGGAAGCCCTAAGCAGGGCCGTAAATCCTGGGAATGGAAGGGTGGGAATTCCCTCCTCACGTTTAAGCTTGGGGGAGGGAACGTGAGAAAATTCCCTTCCCACTAGTGGAAGTTTGGACTATTGTTTTGCTCAATGCATTAATTAATACGATTTTTACACAATGCTGTTATATGGGCTTCTTAAGGGAAGGTATCTACTCAGAGGTGCTGTTATATGGGCTTCTTAGGGGTGTGTGAAATGGGGTGGTAAGCGTCTCTAAAAGCCTCTGCCACCCAAATGCCCACCACGCCACCTTCACGTGGTACCCCTGTTGGAAACAAAGTGCGTGGTGGACCACCGAGCCCTCGCCGGTATATGCGAGCCCAGAGACAAGGAGTCGGAAGGACGGACGATGAAGGACATCGACGCTCGGAGATGGTGTCTCGCTAAAAACACTGAGAGGAAGGCAACGGGAAACCACCTCTCTAATTTCCCAAGAAACACTTGCAATGACGACGAAAAGAAGTGGCGTCATTGGAAGTTGGAACCTGCTCAAGGGCAGGGAACTTAAAGAGAGAGAAGGGAAGTATACACACTTTTGAAGGGTAGTTTTACCTTTCCACATATCGAAACAACCCTTAGTCAGGTTATGGTGGATAAGAAAGTGGAAACAGACAAGGCTTAAATTTAGAATACTACGATTCATATAGCTCCACTATGTTAATGAACGTACTATGATCTTTTTGTTCATGGGAGACTCGACAACGATGTCTGTGCTGTTCAAACCATAAGCCTTGAAGGACCTTGCCCAGTTCGCTTTGATCTCAATCAACTGCTGGCTTTCCTCCGGCTGAAGGAACTTCCGGTTTGCCGAAATGCAAAGGATCTGGTCACGCTCGACTTGATCGAAATCAGTCACCTGTAAAAGCATGGCATGTATGAGGAAAGATTTGCCATTGGTGCAAATAATAATAATAATAACAATAATAATAATAATCATCATCATCATCATCGTCACCATCATCATTCAACATCATCACAACCACCATCATCACCATCATCACAACCATCATCATCATCGTCGTCGTCGTCGTCATCATCATCATCATCATCATCATCATCATCATCATCATCATCATCACCAACTGCATCATCATCATCACCAACTGCATCATCATCATCACCCAAATCATTATAATCATCAAGAACAGGTACCATGCTGCTATTGTTATCATTATCATCACCACCAATACTGACTCCATCATTACATAGTCCTAATTATCACCACCACAACCATCATCATAATAATCAACCACCTAGTCTTCACCAACATCACAATTCTCATCATCATCACCACAACCTGAACTTACCAGTTCTCCATCAATGGTGAAAAGGTGTTTGGCTGGTCTGGAGAGGTTAAGGCGGGTGGCACCATTGTCGAGCAGTTGATCCAGGGTCTCTCCCCAGACGTACTGTGCCAGCTCCACTTTCTCACCATTTGGAAAGACCAGCACTCGCTTCTAAATACACAAATGAAAACCAACTTCTAAAACGCCACAATTTTAATCACATAGTGAATCTATTTTGTAACACAGGGTAATTCTGGTTGTTTCCTCTGTCATGTACTGCAACAATGCAGCAAGGAAGCTTTGCAGTGGTCGGCTCCTCATTCTGGAATGGGCTTCAAGCCCATTCATCTGTGTCATGAGCTTTCTATATTCTATTTTACAAGCAGTTTAAGACCATACTATTCAATCGGGTCTTGTGTTATCGCGTCACGAGCACCTCCGATGAGTTTTCTTGAAGTGGCGCTATATAAATAGGCACTTACAATTACAATTACTCAAGTTGACATAGCCAAGCCCCTTTAAACCCATTTGAATCCATACAGCCTGAGTAGATACCTTGAAGGGGCGCTATATAAATGTTCAATTATAATACATTACAATAGACTGATTTATATAGCTCCAGTATACTTCCATAGCACCGTTATTATAATGGAGAGCTGTTGAGAAACTCCCAGGAAGTTCAGCGATATTTACACAAGGAAGTTTTCCTTACCATATTCGGTTGTGTGTAGAGTCGGCTGGTTGTATCAATTTTGGAAGTTTTCACACCCTTCGGTTTCTGCTTTGCCTTCATTGTTTGCAGATGAACCTGCAAGAGCATTGTTTATTATTTACTATTTAATCTGGTAGTTTCTGATGTCTTACAAGTTAAGTTACACCTTAAAGTTGACAAAGACAACCTAAGTGTTCATTGACTTAGTTAAAGTAAGATAAGATAAGACAAGGTAAGCTAAGATATGAGGCAAGCTAAGATGAGGTAATCTAAAACAATGTATAGTAAACAGAAAAAAATCAGAAAAAAAGGTATTTTAATAAAATGAGGTCATTTCCTACTGTCATTTTGAATAGCATACTTGACCTAGTTTTCACCTTCCATATTCACTCATCCTTACCTGACCTTCCAATTAGGTATTTATGTATGGCTTTAGGCTGTATGTGTGTACTGTGTAGGTATGCTTGCATGTATATATGTACTAGTATGCATGCAAGTATTTATATAAAGTATGTATTTATGCAAGTATGTATTGATGTATGCATGTATTTTTGCACATCTGTTTGTGCATGTATATGCATGTACTTTTTATGTATGTATGTATGTATGTATGTATGTATGCACACTGCCAACATGCCAATGTGGACCCACATGCCCATAATGGACCCAAAAAAAATGGCCCATATGACTCTCATCCAAAAGCATATGGGTAGCTGGTAGGTTATGTATGTATGTGCATAGGTATGCATGTATGTACACATGTATGTATGTATGGCTGTGCACAATAAAGTATATTCGCATATATCTGTTTTTTTTATATAGGGCCTTTTAGATACCTCAAAAAGGAGCTATATAAATTCCATATTCAGTTGTTGCTTACCTGCAAGTGGTGAACAATGTTGTGTTTCTCCACCTCGTCGGTGGTTGGCTCCTGCCAGTTGCCCTCTACAATGACTGGCTGCTCAGGGTCAAGGGTCGGTTTGAAGGTCATCGGCTTCTGTTCGTCCATCCGACGACCTTGCATCATCCGAAGGACATGCTTTTCCTTTTCCAGCTCGTAAGCTACTCCTGCCAACTGCTCACGATTCTGCAGCAGTTCCTCATTGCGAGAGTTCGTTCCTTCAGTTTGCAAAGGTCAATAGGTTAGTGAATGTACAATGTATGTATGGTATGTACATGTACGTGTGTTTGATAACCTTGATTTACCGTACCTTTTCCTACCCTACCCTAAACAACCCTATCCCACCATACTCAACCCTATCCCACCATACTCAACCCTAACACATTCTACTAAACCCAACCCTACCTGAGTTTACATACTTCACAAAGTGCTTCACTATGACTATCTAACAGTGATCTAAACAGTGACCGAACAGGCATGCCCACCAAACATATCCTTGTTCCATGAAATAATAAGATTAGGAGAGTCAGAAGACCTGGTCGAGTACAGACAAGTCCTGCATGTCAGCACAGAGATAAGATTGTGAGGTTGGCTGAAATGTACAGTCTTGAATATGATTAGCCCAATCATCCCTATGATTTACGATCAGCAACACATGTTTATACTTTGGAGTTTTAGTAATACCCTTCCCACAATCAACAATTGGCACAATTAATAGAAGGGTAATTTACAGTCTCAAGAGACAAACTGACTTTCCGGTTTGATGAAGCCTTCGCCACACGAGATGAAGACTTCAATAGGATAACGCAGGATCGCATCAACAGATGGCGCTTCAACCTTTGAACTCCTTCTTGCTACCATTCTTTTCTTTCCTGCCTTGGCAGTGATGCCATTTTTACTTGCATTTTCCACTTTCTGGTTCACGGCCGGAACAATCTTTGCGCGAAGCGAGTACTTGCGTGACCCCACGTTGATACTCTTGTCCAAAGTGATCGGTGACCCCAGGTCAAGGTCACTTTTCAAGGCAAGGTACAGGAATGGATCTTCTATGTTCGAGTCCACCTCATATGGGATCATTCCATGATCTTTTATCTCAAAACCGATCACGTCACCTTTCTGCACTGGTAGAGGTTGACTGGAAATGTCGATGACAAGTTCACCATCAACGAGGTCACACTGTGTTTGACCAGCAAGGGTAAAGGTCAACAGGTCATTGGTCGGACGCAGAACCTGAGAAGGATAAAAATATTCAGTTTTTTAGCAGCAATGGACAATAATATTTTAAAACTACTTTTCAAAATTAGTTTAATAACAATTACCGTAATTTCTATCGTGTCATACTATTTGGATTTCTAAGTTTGATTCTTGGCTTAGTAAGTACTAATATGACCCATTTTCTGTTTCCTTAGTAAAGATTATACTTTGTATTTCATTACACATTCACTGAAGTTCTTCTGCAGCGCTTGTAAATATTTGGCTTTAATTAAACTGTGCTACGTATGGTCCCTTTAGGATCTTCGGCTTGTACTCCAAAATCTTGTATTTATTTTCCAGAGAATATTTCTACCTCAAGTAAAGAGCAACTAATTAGATTCATTAGTAAATTAGCTAACCAGAACAAAGATCTGTTCATTAAACAATTAATTAAAGTAACCAAAACAAAAATCTGCTTACATTTAGACTTATGCGACCTGGCTTTGCAGCAGCGATCTTCCACTCAGTCAAACAACCATCTGCTTTGATCGGAGAGCTGGGATTTGGAATGATCATAACTTTTTTCTCATCATCAACAAATTTTCGACTTGGCAAATGATCATGGCCGACAAAGAAACCTAAAACAGATTCACACAGAATGTAACGTAAAAAAAAATTTCTGTAGGGCTGATAAATCAAATTGACTTCACATAGATGATTTTCCATCTACTAAACAAGCAATCCTATTGAAATAAATTGATTGGCATGATACATACATACATACTCACATACATATACATATAGAAGCATATAAAAGTGAGTAAGTGTTCACCTTCTTCATCTTCGTGGCCTTCATCTTCGCTTTCGCGCTTCACTTTCTGTAAGTCATCAGAAGTGCCATCTAGGTAACAAAGAACACATGCAACGTATAACATATAGTCATAGGCGTAGCTACATGAAGGCAGGAGGAGGCAATTGCCTCCTCTTGGTTTTTCCATATAGTGGAGTTTTGGCAAGTTGCCTCCTCTTGAATTGAAGTGTCGTGTTTCGTTGTTAGGCGCCTGTGTTCGAGGTCAAGTGGTAAAGTGGGGAAAAAAATGATCTAATGACTAAAAAAAAAAGGTCATTGGAGTTTACAAAAGTATAAAGGTGTCATCGTCGGAGTTAAAAAATTTACGTCTAAAAAAAGGTCATTGGGAAAAATATGCAATGGTCTGTGACATGTGAAGTTGCCTCCTCTTGAATTTAAGTCTGGCTACGCCACTGCATATAGTATTAATACCAGCAGTATTATTATTTAATAGTGTTGACTGAATGAAAGAATGAATGAATGAACAGCATATCATGATTACAATTTCTCACAATTATAAATTCTTATGACTGCAATTTCTTATGATTAACATTTCTCACTATAATTTCCCTTGAAGCAAACAACAATTAATGTCTTGTGCACTATGATAACGGCATTATAAAAGTAACTGGTATAAAAGTAGTTGGAAATATGATGAAATGACGGCCAATTGGCTCCGAAGCACTGATGAAATGACGGCCAATTGGCTCCGAAGCACTGATGAAATGACGGCCAATTGGTTCCGAAGCACTGATGAAATGACGGCCAGTTCAAAGGTCAAACGATTACATCAGCGTGAAACACACACCCACTAATTAAAAGCTGTGGGGGGTTCATTTCAAGGGTCGCTATTCTTAGGGCCTCGCCACACACACACACACACACACACACACACACACACACACACACACACACACACACACACACACACACACACACACACACACACACACACACAACACACACACAACACACACACACACACACACACACACACTATAGGCGGTCTTTCAAATTATATACTAATCTATCTACCAAACACGAAAAGACATGAATTTAATCAATCTTTATTGAAGCGAAACACATCATCAGTACATTAAACTGTTACAGACGAAATTATGAACCAAATAGTCGTTAAGACCAGTGTCAAAACTCAACATATTCGTAATGGCATTAACCGTTTTATTTCTAGCTCTATGTATGCAATAGAATATACAATAGTGTCCGCAAAATCGACTGACAACGCTCTGCAAATTTCTATCGGTATATGTCCAACGGGCGCAATGTCTGTGTAAAAACGTTCTGAATGGCGCTTCGGGCGGTTCTCCAAACGAATCAAAGTATTCGCCGTATGTCGAATCTTCAATGTATAATACAACCCAGTGTTGCCCAGGCTTGTCGTGAGGGTCGGTATTACAGACGAGTAGCGTAGGTTTGCTTTTGTCAAACGTTTTAGGTAATCTATCGCTCGCAAACACGCCCACGAACATTGCTCTACACTTTGCATCTTTCTGAAGTATCTTCTCTATTCTGCTGCCATTCATTTTCAATTCTTGTAATCGAAAAGCACGTTTCTCGAGCGGTCGATTTCCAAGATATTCTCAAACTCTGCGAATGCGATGACATTAATCGTACTCGCCAGTGCTTGTGCAAATTTCAGATCCAAACGAATATTTCCTTGCTTGAGCAAATTGAAATGACCACCTTCGGCTAGGTCGGCTGTTAGATCGAATGCGTAAAGAGCGTATCCTCCCGGAAAGTCCTCTCGTGTTATTTGGTTGCCTTCGTCTCGCATCCACTTTCCAGTTCCCATGAACAACGAAGCGTACGCGTTTATAAACTGATTATTAGCGAAATTTAATTCCAACGGTTTCACTGATTGCTGTTGTCCATCCAAGTACACTTTTAACTGCGACAGATTCATATGTTTAAAGTTGAATGGATTCTTTGTATAGCTCCCGTTAAACGCATCATTGTCAACGCATCCTATAACGAGTCTAGTTGGTAATTGACCAGAGAAGAGACATTCTTGAGTGGCATCGAGATTGCCTCTGGGTATGGTAAATGTTTTACAAACGCCTCTGCGAATGGGGAATTTCACGTTCCCGGCTTCTAGTGCTTTCGCGTGCGCCAGAAACACCGAAGGACTCAGTTTTACTTTTCTAATGTACAGCTTGCATTCCAAAATTCGAACTTTAAATGCGGCTCCTTGGGCGGAAGACATCAAGCAGAATGCGTCTTTATTTCTGACGAGACGTAACTTTATATTAACGTCGTTAGGAAGAAATCGATCTTGGAAGAATAGATCGCTATGTATACAACCCAACATTTCAACGATGTTTCCTTCCTCCGTCAATGCGCTGCGTTTCTTAAACCCGGTATTTACACCGTTAGCATCGTGTGGATTGGCTTCTTCAAAACGAGTGGCAACGTCTTTGTAATACAAAGCCGAGGTCAGTTGCGATTTTTTAGCCGCATCTCCATAGCTTAGAACAGTTTCCAAGTAGCTGCGATATGCATACGTATTGTTCGAGTCGGTAACGAGTGTGTCGTTTAAGGTGATGTCAACTTCGGAAAACAGACTGTGTAAGAGCAGGTTAACGGGACCGACGTGGTCAGCGTTATCCGTAGCATCGTTGTTTGCTTTTACGATTTGAGCTCTCACGTATAACTGCGAATTTGACAAGTCTATGTAGTCTTGTCCGGCTCCGGTTATACTAAATTCTATTGGATTTCCTTGAGAAATAGTTGCTATGGGGTTATATTCGACAAAAGTGCCGCTCTCTATACTGGTCTGCGTTGGTGGCACGACAAAGAGATCCAATTCGCTCTTTGTGCATTCGCAAGATTGTGGATGAACGAAAGCCATCGTTGTTAGATCTCGTCGAATATGTCGCGCTTGACTCTTTTAGTAATTCTCTTAAGTGATCTTTTACGTCTCTTCCTACCACTGCCACTCTGGTTAGTGAAATCGCTAGATGAAGCAAAAGCTTTTATACCTTCAGGAATACGTCTTTTGCTCGACTCTTTAAGTTCTTGACCCTCTACAACATCATTTGCAATCTGCAAACCCGTTCTCAGAAATTGTTTTCCAAAGGCCTTAGCGCCGGTTTGAATGAGTGGCCAAGCGTTTCTGAAAAGACCGCTGAGAAAACTTCCCAAACCATGACCGCGTTGCATGCGAGCACCGTGGAACACGGACATTCCGTTACCACTCTGATTCAAATAATAATCTTCATAGTCGAGTCTACTCGCATCGCAACAAAATTGTTTTTTCATTGTAGAAGGTATGGTACTTTGCAGCGTCTAAAATGTAGTGTCACAATCGACTTCCCGTTTTCAAATGGTATGGGATTGCCAGCGTCGCTTCTTATATCAATTCCTATGGAATCAAAACTCTTCAATTGTAGTGGGACGTATTGTGGTTTCTCATATATCGTGTGCACGTTGTCACCGCTTTCATCAGATACGCGAACGATGCGAAGTAGCGGCGCTTTCGTGTCCCCTACGGTAACGTGCTCCAAAATGCCGCAATAGACGTATAGCGATGAAAATCCGCGATTAATATCACAAGCGTATTTCGATGCCCATCGCAGTGGATCGCTCATAACATTGAGGGTTCTTATTGGATTCTGACTCTCGTCAATACCCAGCATTGCACACAAGACCGGTGAGAATCGCAATTCTGCACCATAGTTTATACTGATATTAAGGCGTTTCGTTATAGCATTGTATCTAAACGTCGGATACTCATCGAGTTCATGATCGTCGACCACTTCCTTCATAAGATCGCTTATCGCTCGTACGAGATCATCGATCGACTTGTAATAACCCTCGCTTAGTCGCAGCGTATCAGTCATATAAGCAGGTGGAGCGTTAGTCACTGGAATGAGTTGTGAATATGTAATTATACCTTCATCCATCCCCAAATTGGTCCAACTATGCGGATAGTGCATTTCGGCCAAGCCTACTTCCCAGTCGCCAGACAGTGATATAGGATTCGATAATCTAGTCGTATAACGCGTAACCGTATTATTTGGGTAATAGTTCATAGAGCTGTTACTCGGTAGCGTAACGTAAAAATGAGCCATTCTAACGTATAAAAGGAATGATCCTATGCGCTCTGTACACTTTGTGTAACTGAAAATTTGGACGTCTACAGATCGAATATATCCGATGTCCAAGAGTTGAAATTGTCGTCGTAACCTTTCCACTTTACAAAATATTCGGTTTTGCCGGCTCGTTTGCGACTCTTTAAAACTTTTTCTATTTTGTAAACGTCGTCTGCTTTTAAAATCTGTTGCAGCTCAGGTTCGTAGAATTTACCCTTTAACGTTTCACCGTTTAGATCACGCAGTTCGTACGTTACGGGATCGGTGGGTATTCGAGCAATGATTACGAAAATTTCTTCGGACCAGCTCGGTAAATACCCCTTCTTGAATGCAATTCTAGCTTTACATATTCGTACCTTATCACCCACGCTATATCTCCACTTTGCCGGTCGTTTCTTTTCCCCATACAACCGCTTTCTTATCAGGGCTTCATTCTCCATAGTCACACGACCTGGCGCCATGCCTATGCTACGATGATACGTGTTGTTGTATGAAAGTAGCAAGTCTTGTAAAACGTCGACATAGCGATACGTGTTCGTGTGAGTAAAATATTTCCACATTTTCGTTTTAAGCGTTCGATTAAATCTTTCAACTACGGACGCCTTTATATCATCATTTTCGCTGGTGTAAAAGCGAATGTCGTTATCGCGCAGCATGGATTGAAAATTTCTATTGAGAAACTCGGTTCCTTTATCTGACTGTAAATGTGCAGGGTGTCTATCTACCAGAAACGACTTAAATGCAGCCGTCATCTCTGGGCCACTCTTTGTTTTCAACGGAATAGCCCACGCGTACTTGGAAAAAACATCTATACATGTTAATATATATTTATTGTTATCATTATGTTTTGACAATGCAGAAAGATCTACAAGATCGGCCTGCCACAAGTCGTCTATACCAACAGTAAAAGTTCTTCGCCGTCTAAAATTTAATCTTGCAGGTTTATGTAAAGTGTAAGCGTCTTGTTCGCGCAACCAAGTTTTAATATCTTTATTTTTAAATTGTCCGTTAACGTGTCTTTGAAACGTCGAGACTCCGCCGAAGCTGCCAGCTTGTTTAGGATCGAAATACGATTCCATCAGTACTGTATCCACTTTGGTAGACTTTCTAGCCTTTCACGTTTGCGACTCGGTGTAACTGGTGGAGTTTCGTCTGTGGAAGCATTAATATATGCCCAACGATCTTGGTTACCGATTAGTTCGTGAGGGATGTTTGAGTCTTTCAAAGCGTCGGCGAGGTGTCTCCATCCATTCGGAAGCGAAGACGACGTTCTTTTTCTGAGCAGATCGTTGACCAAGTCCACTGCGTGCGTCTTGGGAAAAGTTGTATTCTTCAAAATGAGTTCTCCCTTTGAGTTCCAACGTATGTCAGGATTGACATTCATGTGAGTTAACAGTCTAGAAGCCTGAGATTTCCATCGCTTCGGAACCGATTCCAACACTTCGTGTTCTATCAGTTTCGAATAGTCGAGTGCTGGTGCTTTAGCGCCCGGGGCGGCGGCGGCGGCGGCGGCGGCGGCATCTCCCGATTCGAACTTTGTTACAATGTTAGGTTTATCAATATTTAAATAACGACTTAAACTATTCGAGTACAATTTTGCTTTGTCGTCATCTGCAATGTTCCGATGAAGTATCTCGTACATTTCTCCGTCTAATTTCGATAGGGTTTTATCTTGCATAGTTTCCTTCCATTTCTCAATTTGTCGCGGTTCGACTAAAACCATCTTTTTCGTATGCTCCATACTATATTTTGTTGCTTAGCAGAGTACCGAGGAAGGAAAGCACGGGTGTTAGCAGCGCACCTAAGAAACCACCAGATTGCACGATTCGTCTCTTAATCTTCTGACGAGTTTTCTTAGAAGTTAATTTTCTGAGCTTCTGTTTGAATCGACTCAGTCTAGTCTTCTGAGCTTCCTTCAACGGAACATTCCCTTTTAAAACGTTGAGCGCGCATTCGCAAAGACAACACAAGAGAGTCTGTTTGCAATTCTTCATAATCTTTTTCCGCATTTTTGGAGAAGCTTCTTTAAGCAGCTTCAGCTCCACAAAATTCTTCATCAGCCTAGTTGACATTTTCTCAATGAATGACGACACGAAGATTTACGTGGTCTTATATTCATTTCCGCATGTAGACGTAATGAGTTTCGCCTGGGAATATATTGGTTCTCAATCTACATCTCTCGTCCGAACCTGCCGTTAGATCGACTAGAAGGTAACCAAACGGCACCATAGTCGCATCAGCGAATGCTTCTATCATAAACTGAGATTTTCCGGGAAACATCTGTCTGGCTAAATTCGCAACTTGTGTAGAATCTCTAACGTTCTTGAAAAGAACTAGATAATGCGCATTCAGACTTATGGTTCTCATATGTTTGTTATTATAAAATAGGTTTTGAGTCAGGTATAATATCGAAACATTTCTATGGTGGCTGATTTTCGTGAATAGCATTGTTACACGCTGGTCCGTTTCAGCCATTAAATCATCCAGCACGAGAAGCGTGCTCTCTTTTCCATCGAAAATATTCAAGTCTGGAAGCCCCTCGTGAAACTGAATTTGTGGATACTTATCAAAAATTTCTTGATAGATGCCATAGCACCACATTACTTTATGGATTGTCGGCTTCACCATATGTGGCAGATGATCTATAAAACGCAGCGTAAATTGCGTTTTGCCACAGCCCGATGGACCGCTAACTATAGCCGAGAACGGATGTATCCAGCTGACGTCCATTGTAGAAACTGATAGAATGATATAACGTAATGGATTTATATATTTAAAACAGAACTTTCTTATGCTTGTGGTCATTACGATTTCAGTGGTCAACGCAGTCATACTCAACGATTCTTCACATTTTTCAACCAGTAGGCGAAAATGTGTTTTAAGAACATCATGGAGGAGCTTAGTCAGATGTTTGAGCAACCGTCGAACGATGATTGCCCATGCTGTGTAGACGAAATTGATGGGAATGAAGAGCATATTGTAAAGCCGTCTAACCGTTCTCCTTCGATTGAAACGAGTCATACTCCGACCTGTCAGTTCGATGTGTGTGGACCTTATAGTTGTGTGTGCGAAATTTGTATGCCAGAAGCAGAAGACGAAGAAGAAGAAGGAAAGAAAGAGAAGTCGAGGGCTTATCGTCTATCACGTCTTAAGGCCGAGAATGAAAAGTTTAAGACTTCTGTGATTTGTAGAAATTGTAAAACGAATAATGTAGAAATTCTGGCGTTGCCTTGTACACACGTCGTAACATGTGAGAAATGTGCGGACATTTTAGATAATTGTCCATTGTGCGATGAGAGAGTTCTCGGAACAGTTCGAATTTACATGCCTTAAACTAGTCTTAACGACTATTTGGTTCATAATTTCGTCTGTAACAGTTTAATGTACTGATGATGTGTTTCGCTTCAATAAAGATTGATTAAATTCATGTCTTTTCGTGTTTGGTAGATAGATTAGTATATAATTTGAAAGACCGCCTATAGTGTGTGTGTGTGTGTGTGTGTGTTGTGTGTGTGTGTGTGTTTGTTGTGTGTGTGTGTGTGTGTGTGTGTGTGTGTGTGTGTGTGTGTGTGTGTGTGTGTGTGTGTGTGTGTGTGTGTGTGTGTGGCGAGGCCCTAAGAATAGCGACCCTTGAAATGAACCTCCCACAGCTTTTAATTAGTGGGTGTGTGTTTCACGCTGATGTAATCGTTTGACCTTTGAACTGGCCGTCATTTCATCAGTGCTTCGGAACCAATTGGCCGTCATTTCATCAGTGCTTCGGAGCCAATTGGCCGTCATTTCATCAGTGCTTCGGAGCCAATTGGCCGTCATTTCATCATATTTCCAACTACTTATAAATTATATCGAATTAGGTAAATAATGAAGCAGTGAATGAATAAATGAATGAATGAATGAATAACGAATGAATGGCTGAAGTGAATGACAGAAACAACTAACAATTGAAGTTACCAGTTATCTGTTTCTTGGCCTTCGTCTCGTCTTGTAACCGGCGCTTTTCCTCCTCGACGTATGTGTCCTTGACCCAGTTAATAAGGTCATTGATGTGAAGAACCGTCTGTCCATCGGCCGTGTAGAGACGGCGGGCTGCCTGAGTCAGCTGGAGACGACTGGTGCATTGGTCCAAGATCTACAGTGAAGTTAATCAGTCAAAAGTTAATAGGTTTTCTCTATGAAGTTAGACTGTAAGTATGCAAATGCAAGTTGTCTCTATTAAATCAGACAGTTGCTATATAAGCTCTCTCTAAGAATTACAAGTCTCTGAGACTTAAGCCATTCAGTTAGTCAGTAGGTCACTCAATCCACCCCAACTGAACCCACCCAACTGTAAATGAACCCAAATCCACCTCTTCCCAAATGAAATCCATTGTTCCCATCTCAATCCTTCCCAACGCAATCCACTGCACATATCAGGATCTTTTCTGAAAGTCATTAACACTAAACGAAACCATTCCACCCTCTTCTGTCTCCTCACATCCTCACTCGCACTTACCCCAGATATACTCGATCCAATGACCAGCTCTCCAGGGCGCTTCTTTCCATCTCCATTCTTGTATGCCAAGACTTTGATTGTGTATGGCACTGTGGCAGTAGAGATCTCTTTGGCGATCGTTCGGACACTCATCTCCTTCCGAAGTCGTTCCAGTTCATCTTTCCAATGGTGCAGGGTGTGTTCGGCCTCGAAGGTCGTCAAATCCAGCTTTCCGTTCAGACAACGAAAACTTCCAATCTGCTGCAGTCCAAACTCTTTAGCTGGAAAAAGGAAATGCATGAAGAAATTTACACGGCATCTGTTAGAGACAATTTTAATCTAATCCTAACCACATGTCTATTCATTCATTCATTTGGAGAATTTAGAAACCTACTCAGAGGCACTAACGGTATATGGTGACTATTCAGAGACACTATACAGTGTCTTTTCAAGAAAACTATTCATAAATGCTGGACACTTTATGCATTGAGTTTTAAATGAATGAACCATCAAGATGTATTTAAAATCTATTCATACACACATACACAAGTTTGTATGCACATACATACATACATACATACAAACATACCTGCAAAAGCACATATGTACATACCTACATACCTACATATATACATACACAGATATGCACAGCAGTACAGGCAAAGATACATAGTGATATACACATATCTGTACATACATTCTAAGGTGCATACAAGCATACACATACATTCATGTACATACATACCTATCATACCTATGTGCATATATTCAAGTGCATACATGCATACACCACATACTACACAAATATTTGTACTTGGCATATTCACGTAGTTTTACAAACATATCTTCCAACTGAATCAATGCGGAATTTTACCACTGCCCATGGCGCAGGCAAAGTCCACGTTGGTGTTTAGTTTCTTGAGTCTGTATCTTCCACGCATCGCCCTCGCACAAGAAGAACACGTCAGGATTTTCCGATCGCCATCACCCTTCTCTGGCATTTCCACCACATAACCCTGGGTTAAATGCAAAACTAAGAATGTAGAGTAAAACCAAATAAAATCATAATATAAGATAATGATTCATTTTATTTTATTATACACCCATTTGTTCCACACATGATGGACTGTCAACCTAGATGTTAATGGTTCAAAAGCCACCACAGCAAAAAGATAATACGAGATTTCTGTTTCACTAGAGCCCTCTACGTAATTCAACTGTGAAATGCATACATTGTTGGTCTGTACTGCCTGTGAGGAAATCAGATTGGCTGCAGAGATGACTGGCCACCATCTATATCATATGCCAGACCAAGAAACAAGAAGTTGGTAACAGCTCATGCCCATGGCCACCTCTCAAGAAGCTTCTGTTCTTCTGTTCATTTGTGTGTAATTCCGCACATGCTGAAGCTATATAAATGAAGTTACTAAAACTTTGTACTGCTGCTTCTCAGATTTTTCACTTCTTCTTATGATATCCTTAAGGGTGCTACATAAGTCACACATTAAAGTACATTACATACGTTCATGTACTAAAAGTAAAGGGCCTCACGATCTGATCTATCTCTGTTTTTCCCATCACAGCAAAAGTGCAGACGTTCCCTCGATTTGCAGCCGTTATTTCTGTCACAAACATTTCACACAAATAAATTTTCTAAATGTTTATTTAAAAGTTTTAGTTTTATTTATCAAGTATGCAGTATTGGCTTTCAAATACAAGTACTTGAATATGGTACTCAAGTACTAGTCTAACACAAGTACCAGTACCAAGCATCAAGCATCATGTATTGACTTGAACATACAAGCATTTGAAAAATTACTCTAATATTAGTGGAATGCAAGTACCAAGAACACCATCTCGGGTATTCATAGGGCACAGCTGTTCCCACAGTTTGGAACAGCAACAAGATTTCTGTTGCTCTAAGTATTTAACTAGCACGATAAAAAACTTCGACTAATAATAATAAATATTCATAATAATAATGCAAGTCTTAAAAACTTTGACTAATAATAATAAATATTCATAATAATAATGCAAGTCTTAAAAACTTTGACTAATAATAATAAATATTCATAATAATAATGCAAGTCTTAAAAACTTTGACTAATAATAATAAATATTCATAATAATAATGCAAGTCTTAAAAACTTTGACTAATAATAATAAATATTCATAATAATAATGCAAGTCTTAAAAACTTTGACTAATAATAATAAATATTCATAATAATAATGCAAGTCTTAAAAACTTTGACTAATAATAATAAATATTCATAATAATAATGCAAGTCTTAAAAACTTTGACTAATAATAATAAATATTCATAATAATAATGCAAGTCTTAAAAACTTCGACTAATAATAATAAATATTCATAATAATAATGCAAGTCTTGCCTTTGTCATGTACGTCAGCGGTGAATGCGTAGATGAATCC
Source organism: Aporrectodea caliginosa (assembly GCA_020284085.1). NCBI lineage: Eukaryota > Metazoa > Annelida > Clitellata > Crassiclitellata > Lumbricidae > Aporrectodea > Aporrectodea caliginosa. The sequence goes on from JACEVL010000100.1 coordinate 1,023,774, forward strand.
GGTCGACGGATCGTGGTGCCATCTCTGATTGGCACGACCAAACTGCACAGTCTTCTTCCTTTGGACGGTAACAGTGCAACCGACGTACGTTGCCATGTTGCCATCAGCCGTTGCATCGCCATGACTCTTGGTTGTCGCCGTCAGAACAAGGTTTGGGTTTTGTTTTGTCTGTATCAACCTAAACATGTAATGCAACACACCTGGCAATGTAAGATACGGTAACAGAGTAACATGGACTGACAAATTGCAAAGTTCTGTGTAAACAGTAATATCTAGTCGAATGAAATGTGCAGCGCTGTTGTCAAAGTAAGTGCATGAGGCAATCAATCGTCAGTTCAAGTTAATGCGGTGAATAAGCTGGTGAATAAGCTGGTCTTTTGTGGAGATTTACATTACATTACATTATATTAAAAATCATAATCCGTTGGCAAAGACCAGTCAAAATCTGATAGGCAACAACTGTCATAGGTGACATGATTGTAGCATATACAGTAATTATCTTACATGAAAAGGAATGTTTACATGCTTCTATAGGAACTCTGTAAAAGCACCGTCTAAAGTTCAAAGGTTCATTTGGCTGAGGGGCAAACTTAACCACAGACTACAGGACATAGTTTGGTACCCTAATTTGCATCTGTATTCATTCAACAACCACTTAAGGATGGAGGTCTGAGTGGACACAAAGAGGTGAGGTATTCCATGGACGGTCACCTGATAGGCCTAGCAATATATCCAAAACCCAACTGGTCATACAAAGCTAACACAGTTTAACATATAGCAGTTTTGTAACAATGGTCAATAGCTTAATTGTAAGGTACTGCAACAAAGTCAGTTTCTAACCCATTGTCTTTAATGATCCATCGCTGGCAGACGTCATCCTGGTTCCTCTTGGCGAGCATGACACTCATGTTCTGTCCACCTCCCTCTTGACTGAATGTCATGACAAGACTCCTGTCAGCGTCCATGGCTACGAAGCCATCGTCAAACAGAAATCTCTGCAGCTCCATCTGGACATTGCTTGTCTTTCGCTTTGGTCTAAATTTATTAATTAACATTTTCTGCTGTTGTTGGCATCAGTTGCATCATTGTATTCCTCCTCATCATCGATTCATCGTCATCATCATTACCATCATCATCATCGTCATCATCATCTCATCATCATCATTAAATACTTTTTACAGTAATATTGCATTCAGAAGCACCCTTCCTCAGTCAAAACCTGATAAAAGGCCTGATCTTCCATACAGGAGGTTAAAATAAAAATATTCCTGTTAATAATATATAATAATAATTATTGTTATTATTGTAATTGTAATTGGAAATTTATATAGCACCCTTTAAACTAATCAGGGCGCTATTATTATTATTATTATTATTTTTTTACCCGAGGTATCTACAATCCCTCAGGTGTCAGATATTAATATGCAATGTTTACACTGGAGTGGCCATCCTTGTCAAGATCTGGAAGAACAAAAGTGCCGTGGACATTATTATTATTATTATTATTATTATTATTATTATTATTATTATTATTATTATTATTATTATTATTATTATTATTATTATTATTATTATTATTATTATTATTATTATTATTATTATTCTACTACTAACATAACTGGCAGTACTATTATTGTCATCATCATCATCATCATTATAAATAACTGACCTTTGGTGATCATTCTGAGAAGTCGTAGACTCCTCAGTCAAGTCGACTGAGTCTTCTCCAGCATTGTAGAGTCGCTCCCAAGGCCATTTGAGTCGTGTGAGTCGCTGATCAGCCCTTTGGTGAGCCGTATGGTGAGCTGAGCTGCAATTTATAAAAAACCTACCATTATAATAGATATTAAAACGAGCATAGCATAACCTCTACCCGACAGAAAAATTCTTATCCTTGACATAAAGGATAGCTACCTTTAAAATAAAAATACCTGCCTGTCAAAATATTAAAAATAAAGTGGCTTAATCCTGCTTTTGAAATAAAACTGCCTACTTTAACAACAAAAGATATCTACCTTTAAAATAAGAAATACTTAACTTTAAAATTAAAATGCCTACTTTCACATAAAATATTGTGGTTTAACCCTTTTAGTTAAAATAATATCAACACTTAACAGAAAGAATCAAACCTCAACATAAGAAATATCTACCAATGATTAATAAAAACTAAAAATACTGCAGTTTAAATCCTACCTTTCGCCTGGGACTTTTTCTTCGCCCGACTGGGCTAGGGCAGAATCTTGACTCTGTAAGTCTCTGCTGGCCTGCACTGAACGTGTGTTGCCCTTGGTCACGAACTCATGTTCACCGATGACCAAATGGGAACCAGAAGCGAGTCGACCTTCGACCTCCAAGACCAGATCTACATAAACCAAATAAGGTATGGTTAAGTAATCACTCATCAGCCATTTGTACAGAGAGTTTGAGAGGGTATCGTTGTCATCGTCGTCATAATCATCATCATCATCATCATCATCATCACTGTCATCTGCAGCAATGGCCGTGAATGGACAACATCTACCCTTGTCTGTCATTTGTCAAACCTAGTTCTTTTCTCGTGTGTAGTTCAACTCCCGTTATGTGATCATTTACATGGTCTATCTAGTGTATTTGAACTTAACTTATTATTAGTCCTCAAACCATACTGTGTAAAGTACGTCGATACAAAAATTGATACTGTTAAGTAATTAAGTAATGTGTTTAAGTGTGTGTCATGAATGCCACTGAAAGACACCTCACTACAGAGCATTTGCAAATAAAAATTTATCGCTTAACAATTCCCATAATTTTCACTGAAATTTATTATGAAATTTATTTGCTCGTCAATAAATATTTGGTGTAAAAGTTATGTAATATTAAACAGAAACTGAGTCATTTCAATGTAGTGCAAGTAGGCCTAATGTAATATGATGCAATGTAAATCAGTGCAATGTTATTACCTAGGTCTCATATAATGTAACGTGGAGTACTATAAAATATGATAAACATAATCATAAATAAAAAATTAAACAAGAAAAGAGGACATACGAATAAATAAAGTAAATTAAGTAACGTAATTTTTTAAATGAATAAATAAGCTTACTTTCTGCATTTCGCAGTGACACATATTCTTGTATCTGAGTGACATCAGCTGCTAGATTGGCCAACAGGTAGCGCCTCTGTTGTTCTGCTTTGCTAAGTTTTGGGTCACACCATGGTTCACCGCATGTCACCGTGACCAGCTGGTCACGCTGCAGACTGCAAAGGTTGAAGTGTTCATGTCCATTTGCATCAAAAAGGCGTCGAGCAGGAAACGGAAGATCCAGGAGAGCTGTACAACGATCGAGGAACTGGAAAAGGAAATTCAGAAGTCATTTAGGAAACTTGCAAGCTGATTGAAGTAAGAAAAGGTCAGATAAGATAAGGCAATGTAAAATAAGGTATGAATAAGTAGATGTATAACAGTAAAGATAAGAATTGATGAAATGTACCATAATAAGTTCTACTACTAGAAAAGTAAAGACAAGTTATTAATCAAATGCATCATAATAAGTTCTACTATTAGAACTGTCAGTAAAGACAAGTTCTAATTCAAATTCACTGTATCAAATTCTAGTAATATAACAAACAAGTTCCTGGTCAAATTCAACAGACAATAATATTCTAATATGAAAAAAGTCAAAACCAGTTCCAGGTCAAGCTCAATCTATGAGTATTTGAACAATAAAAACAAATTCTATAACAAGTACATATCATATTATAGCATTAGAATAGTACATCACAAGTTCCAGGTCAAACTTAGCACATTAAGTTCTAGTTTTTGAACAGTAAAAAGAGATTCTAAGTAAAGCTCACCATTGTAAATTCTAGTTTAAGAACAGTTTTTTCTGAATCACAGTGCAGCGCAAAATCATCGATTGACTCTGTGTCTCCAACATCAGAAACCATCCTGTTTGTCCGAACACCTTTGCCAGACTTCCCATGGCCAGCATGACCATGGCTACCAGCTCCATGGTTACCATGTTTATTGCTACCATGGCCATGGGCACTATGGCCTCCTTGGCTGGCTTGAGTGTGACTACCCTTTTTCATCTGAACAGATTTAACACAAACATCACATAAAAACTATTCAACATAAACATCCAATAATTTATGTCAAATGCAAAAATTAGATAAAACTCACATCACAGACATCACATAAAACAGCAATTCACTTTAAATGGACGGAATTTTACTTAATTTTATATCCCATGCTCACATTAAGCAGAATTTATTTCAAATAAAATTTTATTTATTATAACCATTATCAACGTATCAAAAGCAAAAAATATAATAATGATATCATTATTTCTGTTATTGTCATTATTATTAATATTATTATTGTTATTATTTGTAGCAGTAGTAGTAGTAGTGGTAGTGGTAGGGGTAGGGTTGCTGTAGCGGTAGCAGCAGTAGTAGTAATATTTTATACAAAATTAATATGCAGGCAAAGCTACAATAAGATAAACTAAACACAATGATAATGCTATCATTCTGTTATGATGACACAAAATTAAAACAAAAACAGTGACAATGCTAACTTTAATATGATGATGACAATGAAAGCACTAACAATAACAACAATAACAATTTAACAATAATGAAACATACAACAATAACAACAATCTATCTGGACATTTCCAGTGCACTATGTTGCATATTTTAACTGGATAAATTTTCCTTCAATGGGTTAGAAGACTGACCAGTGCAAGATCCGGAGCAACAACTGCAGTCGCTTTCTCTCGATCCTTCATTCCGTTCTTCATGACTTGAAGTCGTAATGGAGCTAAAGACAGGAACAATAGTCAAATTGGTCATATATGCATGAATTCAAGCAGACAGACAGACAGAGATGGAAAGACAGACAAGCAGACACAGACACACACACAGACACACACGCATGTGCAAACACACACACACACACACACACACACACACACACACACACACACACACACACACACACACAAACACAACACACACACACACACACACACACAAACACAACACACAGACTGATGTGTCCATTTATGAATTAAGGCATTAGGAATCCTATTAAAAGTAACAAGCTCTAGACAGATAGCCAGAGTGAGATAAAGACAGAATGACTGAAAAAGAAACATACCATCTCCATAGTTCTTATCGGAGGGTGAACTTTTGAGGGGCGGTGCATTGGGCAGGAGATAGCCCTCCATTGGCCAGTCATAGTTTTCATTGAGGCTACCATCCCTGTGCGTTGGCCAACTCAGAGCCCGTTTGTGCCACTCGGGGTTATCTGCCTCCGTGTGTTTCCACTGACCCAGGTTGTCAAACCTTTCCTGTTTCAGCGCCCACCTGTAACATCCATCCAGTTACTTCACGATTACACCACAGAATCTCGTTAATACACAAAAAGCTCAAGACTGCAAATAAAACTTTTGCTTCGTGCTCGTCCATTTCTACCCTGATAATAATCACTTTCACGTAAGAATCCCAGTAAATCGTAACAAGCTCCAGAGTCTAGAGTGCTCTACACTTGTATGTATGCATATATCTGAATTTTTATATAGCAAATTTTAAGGACCTGTCACTCTACGCAAAATGTATTAAATAGAATAAATTTATCTTTAACTATTAATAGAAGACCGCTTGCTATATTCAATAAGGTGCCCTGGTATTATAGCCCTTCAGTTTCATGTCAGAGAGACTTTCTAGTAGCTCAGTCGTTTATAATTTTATTGTCAACAAAATACGTTAGCTTACTAGAACCTAGCAGTGTCAACATGCCGGTTTGTTTACATAATTGGTTGAAAGAAGACATTTGAACTGAAAAACATAAACAAGATTACTAATATTCGGGAGCGCCTCTGAGTAGTTTCCTTGAAAGGGCGCTATATAAATTCCTGAATAAATGAATATGAGCAAATAACTACTAAGTAACTACTAACTAGCAATAGGCACTAAATATAAATACTACGAAAATAAATAAATGAATAATGTTAATTTTGTATTCGTCATTACTTATTGAGGAATACATTTAATCACAAATAACTATTAATTAATCGTTTATTCTTAAATAGTCAACTATTTAAAAAAATTATTGTTAACAGCCTTAGACATTATACTTGCTAAGTGCTAACCTTTGAGGTTTTGCTGGTCTGTTGTGATCCAGTTTGGCACAGGCTGCAACGAAGGCCCTCTCACCTGGCAGAGAACCAGTTTCTTCATTAACCACCTGATGCGCCTCATCACCTTGACGAACACCCAGGTAAGTCAAAACGTGGTCAGGTGAACCCTATTTAAAGTAAATACAAATAATTATTAATATTACAAATTATAATATTTTTATAAAACTGTTATAAAAACATTATTACTGCTTGCTCTATGTAGATACTGACAGATTCAGGATTAGGAAGGGAGTGCGGCAAGGATGCATTCTGTCTCCTTTCCTATTTAATATGTATGCTGAAAGGATAATGAGGCAGGCGGGAATGGATGAGGCTATGGAAGGAATAAAGATAGCGGGAAGAACAATTAACAATCTGAGATACGCTGACGATACAACACTATTGGCGGGTAAAAAAACCGATTTGGTAGAACTAATAAGAAGGCTCAAGAGTGAAAGTGAGAAAGCAGGACTCTACTTCAATATAAAGAAGACAAAGATCATGACAACAGAGGAGGAGGACAGTTTTGTAGTAGATGGAGAGGAAATAGAAACGGTGACTAGCTTCACGTTTTTGGGATCAGTAATAGAAAAAGAGGGAAAGTGTGATATGGAAATAAATCGTAGAGTAGCGATAGGAAAAACTGCAATGAATGGTCTGGAAAAAATATGGAAGGACAAACATGTGAGTATAGACACGAAAAAAAGATTGGTGAAGGCTCTGATCATACCAACGGTAACATACGGCAGTGAGACATGGACAATGACCAAGAAAATGAAAAAAAAGATTAACGCATGCGAAATGTGGATATGGAGGAAGATGCAGAGAATATCATGGAAAGAGAAAAGGACCAACGATTGGGTGCGCATGAGTATCGGAATTGAGAATGAAGAGACACTACAACAAACAGTGCTAAGAGCAAAGTTGAGGTTCTTTGGTCATGTCATGCGATCAGATGGATTGGAAAAGGAAATGATGTTAGCATATGGAGAGGGAAGGAGAAAACAAGGACGACCAAGGAAAAAATGGATGGACGAGATACATGAAACAACTGGAATGAATTTGGTAGAACTGAGAGATGCGACGGCGGACAGAAGGAAATGGAGAGGCTTGATCATGAAGGTCGCTAGAGTTCCAGGAACTGACAGCACAAGGTAACAAGGTAACTATGTAGAAATGATCTTTCTGGATTATCACTATTGTTTTCAATATAATTACTATTATTTTAACCTCATACATGGTATCCATGGCTATGTCATGTTCTGTTTCCAATGCTAGACGACTACAATCGTCCACACAAGCGGATTTCACCGTACTTTGCACAAACCAGAAGTTTGGAAATGGTGCTTTCTCTGTCTCGGGGCCCTTAGAATGGAAAAGTCTTCCAACTTCAGATCACCAGTGCACATCTGTTGCTCAATTTAAATAAAAATAAAAAACTCATCTTTTCACATTGCACTATGACTTGGAATGTAACGAAACATGCTCTCATGCAAGACCTGTCTTGTTAAAGTGCTATATAAATTTTCATTTGTGCATATTGTATTGTATTGTACCTCAGTTCGTGACCTTGGAGTCGTCTTGGGTCCAGTTCTTTCTCTGATTGACCATGTAAACAACATCTCTTGTTCATACCTTTACCACTTGCATCAACTCCACACCATCCGCCAGTTGCATCCCCCTCATGCGATCACAACCTTGATCCATGCCATGATCTGTACTAAGGTCGACTTTGGTAATGCCACTTACATTGGCCTGCCCTCTTTTAATGTTTTGAGCTTCAGTCTATCCTTAACGCCGTTGTCTCTATTAGTTAAATTGCTAATCAGTTAGAATTAAAATTAGCAAAATCTTGTAGCTAATCGATTAGAATTAGAACTAGAATTAGCTGCTTGTCTAATCGATTAGGTTAGCGATTAGAACCTAATCAATTATTTACCCATCTCTGCAGTTGACATCCCAAGGTTTGTCTATATTATTATTGTTGGTATCATTTCTTTATTATTATTATAGTGCATTCAACAAGATAACATCAAACTGAGGATAGAATTCTTCATTGACCTTTGAGCAAATATATCCATCCTCCATGAACGTCCACTGTTGACCGGCATTGTATCCATCTTTCTTTGAAATTGTCACAACATATCCCTCCACCTCTGCATCGTCTGCTTTTCCAGGTCGGCGTAACCTTGTCTTGACTTTGCGGTCAGTCATTGTCAAAACCATCTGTGGCAAAGCCTTACTACGCAGGTAACCATCCTAAAATGACAGCCATAATTATTTAGCTCCTTTCCAAAGTTCTAGAAAGGCATGTATAAACAGCTAGATATATACATAGGTTTATCGATTTTGAAAAGTTTCCATGACTGGCATTTGTACATAATAGACAAGGAGAATATATATGAGCTACATAATTGTTCGGTTACAATACAACATAGTGCAATGTATGCAAGTATTTCAACAACAAAATGTCACAGTCACATGAAGCTATATAATTGTGTCTAACTATAATTTTCCATGACAGATGGGCGCCTTGCATGGCTGCCATACAGTTAAATTCAACTCCTGTAATAACTTGTGATCATCCGTTCATACTATGACTTGTAATCATACTGCGTTCATGTCAGTTTGAATCAATAAATGAAGATAATTATTACAATGAATTGTCAAGTGAAAAAATAGGGTTTCTCATGAGTAGGCCTATGCTACAGAATGCTGACCTTTGAGAGAATCCAGATCTGAGACTCTGGAGGCCAGAGTTCGCTCGATTTCACTGGCTTCGTGTTTACGACCACTTCACCATATAAAACCATTGATGGCTTCTCCTGCAATAAATACAGCACATCACAATCGGTTAAAAATGTTTTAGAAACCAACAATATTAAATTTAATCAATTCATGCAATATAGTAGGCATACAACTGCATCTGATATTGCCCTTCTTCAAAAGTTGGACCAAAGCTCAGAAGTGCACACGTCTTGATGGCGCAGATGCAATTATGTTGCAGAGCAACTGTGCGTGAAGGACTTGCTCACAGTCGCTACACAGTAACCACCGAGACAAGGATCGAACCCATACTCTCCGCGTTACAGGCCAACCACTCTAACTAATCGGCCACTGACTTATACAGTGGTCAAGCACTTGTCTTGTAGCACAGTCTGTGCAGATTTGAGCTTCCTCTCCTAAAATGGTCACTGTATGTCTGCTTTTATGCGCACACTGTGGTCGATGGCACAGCAAGTTTTCTACACATATATAATTCCAATGGAATCAGGCACGTTGCAGAATCCACATGAAAAGATTTATATATGCTATACATATATAGCAGACCTGCCCAGACAAGTATTACGTAACTTTGAACGTAAAGAATTGTGTGATATATCACATGGTTTCAGACCAGTTCAGATCAGTTTTTAATATAAAGATTAGGCCTTCAATGTTGGGTCAATGGAGCCGATATAATAGGGTATACTGAACAGAAATATTCTGCTGTGAACTCTGACATCTGAGAGGAAAAGAAATTGAAGATGCATTTGGGGAACAGTTATTGAATCGTATCAATATAAAGTATGCAACTATTCCATGTTTTTGTGTATATGACAATTATACATGATACACATACACGATACAAAATAACTTTTTAATTTGTAATATGCAAGCTCAGGTCAGTTAGATAGTCATGCAAACATTGCCTCTGACAGGTTTGCAAAAGGTGCTATATCAATGCTCTGAAATATGAAAGCATGATGCAAAAGTCTTTAATTTCTAATGTTATGTTGTTTTATACATCAGGGTTACCAGAGTTATAAGTGCAAGATTAAACAAGGAAAGACGAATTTTGCAGATACCATGCATTATAAGCAAATATAGCAAAATTACCCAGAGTGCCACAGATTGATTCTGCAATTTGAGGTTACTGCTTGTTCTTAATAACTTTTACACCATTTGGTTAGTGCAAGAATAAGGTCCTATGTTAAGTGTTCACACAGCTAGTTTCTTAACATTAAATATCTAAAGTTGTCAAAACCAAAGACCTTGTTTTGTACGAAGTAATTATCTTGGCTGATTTCATTTGTGCTCAAAAGGTCCCGGACGGATGCTAGTTCCTCGGGAGAAGTCTTTTCCCCAATCACCCTTTTTGGTGCGTCATCTGGTAAGCCACGCACCACTTCCCATTTACCACCTTTCAGCCTGGAGTAACAAAACAAGCATTCATAGAAAGAAGAACAGTTTAAGACACAGATTCCAATGTAGGCCTATTATCTGCAATTAGATTAGACTGGACAAGATTTGACCAGATGAAATTCATTTTGATGAGATTAGATGGGAATAAATTCAATTAGATTATCAGAAATTCGATTAATTCTCACTACTTGCATTCGGAGTCAATTGTATTTAATTAGAATATATTAGAATATGTTTGAGTCAGGTATTTTATCTTAAATTCAATTTTATAAGACTGTGTTTGATCAAGCAAAACTAATTTTAGATAAGAAACTATTTGATTAGATTGAATTCGATTAGATTACATGCATTTTGATTAGATTAAACAAGACTGGATTCTATCAGATTAGATTAACAGACAGACAATAATTATTCATAGAATCCATTACGAAATATGCAGTCTGGTATGTCGATAAGAAGGTATGTAGGTAGGTCAGGTAGGTAGGTATATAGGTAGGTTAAGTAAGTAAATAAGTAAGTGGTACTGACGTGTCTTCCCCTTTGACATCCTCTGTCTGAAGATGTTCTCTGACTGCCTTTCTTTCAGTTCCCTTCTCCGCATTCTGAAGCTCAACGACCTGGACCTTATCCAGCTGAAGTCCAAGTCGATAGACTGCAATTCAGATTATTTGCTCAGACTTAATAATAAGACAATTACGAAGTGCTATTTACATACCAAGTTATCATTTATTTACTTAATCTCGCAGAGCTAAATTTCGGCCTTCATAGGAATGGACGAAAGCCCAGGAAAGAACTGTCAGAATTAACAAGTTGCGACCTGTCAGCTTGGTGTTGTGAATAAACGAAATTGATTGTCTGGAATCACATCCTGTATATAGTCATGATCAGCTGAGTTTGCCAACAGACACACATTATGTTTCTACATTTATTTATGTATTGTATTGTATTGTATTTGAACACTTGTTATAGCGCCCCTACCAGATTGCCCATTCAGAGGCGCACCCGACTACTGCGCGGACGCTGAATCGGAGTTTCACGCCGAAGCGCATGAGCAATTGCGGGTGAAGGACTTGCCCAGGGTCCCTACGCAGCGGCTTTGAGGTGGATTCGAACCCGCAACATAGGTTGGAGAAAAGGTTGCTGAAAGTAAACTTAGTAAAGTTCCTATATCCCAAGTAAATTTTAAAATGGAAATATACATAAATGCGTACAAATAAGCTAATTATTATATGTGAAAAATCAGTAAGTTAGTAAGTGAGCTAACTCGATGGGTCTTTCCAAGCTTCTCCGAATGACAGCCATAGCTCATCATCGCAGACGAGTTCCCTCACAGACTTGACCTCCTTTCCATCACTTCGGAAGAGCTTCTTTGCGACTGGACGGATTGCTGGATTCTTCTTTGGATAGGCCAGTGATGTAATGGAACTGCACTGGTCCAGAAGCTGACAGGCACCAGATTCATTGGAATCAGCCAGGTAAAGCAGTGATAAATGTAAAGTAAAGTAGTGATAAGACAATTATTGTAATTAGTAATAAGAATTACAAATTTATATAATGTCATTTCAAATGAAACTCTTTAGACACATTAGAAGGCAAGTTAAGGAGAGTTAAGCAAAGGTGAGGCAAGGTAAGGTAAGGTATGGTAAAGTACAATAAGGTAAGATAAGATTAGGTAAGGTAGAAATGGTATGGTAATGATGTTATTTGTTGAGATATACAGTAGTACGCTAAGTTGAGCAAAATAAGAAAAGGCATAATAGGCTCACATGGGTTAAATAAGACAAAGTTAAGAAAGAAAAAAACGTAAAGTAGGGACAGATTGGGTAACACAAGATAAGGTAAGGAAATGTAATGTAAGTAATATGGTCTGGTAAAGTAAAATTAACTAAAAAACAGGCAAAGAACAGACAGTATATGGTCAGATGAAATAGGATAAGGTATGCTTATGGAGGAAAGTAAGGTAAAGAAAGATATGGCAAGATTTGATGGAGTGTGGAAAGGCTAAGAAGAGAATAGATTTCATAAAGAGTCAACTTAATCAATGAGGCAAGGTGATGTTCACTGAATAACAAGGTTTTGTGGTACTCACGCGGCACAAGAGTTGGTTGGCATCCTCTGTACCTTTTGAAGCCTGATGAAGATTGAAGTAGATGGTGGTTGGCTCATCAGTACTTCCATTCTCGTAAATCTGAATTTGCAAAGTCAAATATGTAATGTAATGTAATGAATTTAATTGAAGCCATTCACTGACTGAATATTAGTGATATATTACTAATGTAACCCTAAGAGGCAGAAACCAATATGCAGTGTTACCAATTTCATTTTCTTTGCTTCAGCATTACCTTAAGCTAACCCTAAGATGCACCCCAAGTGCATAGTGTCAGAGACTTCATTTTTCTTAGCCTTGGCTTATGAGGATGATCACCCCTAGCTAGTGGGTGATACTGGAACAGAAACCTTGGAATATCTCTTTGTACAAACAGGCATCCAAGGGGTTCATAGTCAAGACAGAATTTGAAGCCATTTACTGGCTGAACATAAGTACCATGTCAACAGTTGACTACAACCAAAAAATAAAACCATATTTAAAGCCACTGATGTGGAAGTTCACAGACATCAAAGGTCAAATTAAGAGGATCCATGGAACCCCCAAGGCTGGATTGGCCTGTTTCCCAGTTTTTTGTCTTATAGCGACAACAATGATCCCTTCTTAGAACATTCCAAAACCACATTTCATTGGACATAACTAGTCGAGATCCTTCAGGCCCCAGAAAAAGGAAAACAGATGACGAGTCCATTGAACCCAATGATAGATATTAACAGTTTAGCACTTAGTATTCAGACATTCCTTGATCTACATCTGAAATTCAGTGATGGTTGGTAAATTTGCAATGGCATTTTAGAACCTGTTTTACAAAGAGGAATACAGGTAGGCAGTTCAGCAGCACATGAATTTCATAAGCACACCAGGTTACAGTTCTTGTAGCGCAGAAAGTAATCTGACAAAGGTCAGGTACCATCACCAGCTGACAATGCCTACCTTGAGTCGGATACCTTTCTTTCCTACGAGTTTGTGATCCATGTCATACTCCTGTATGTGATTCATGGTGAACTTTGACCCACTTTTCTGAAAATGAACAGAAATAAAACTTGATGCTCATACAATTAAAACACCCTATTAATATAATGAAAAAACAACAAGAACGAGAACAATATAACAATACTAACACAAATTCGTTCAAGCAAACAAATCAGATGAATAGCGATTTCAACACTAACTTCCTCTTCCTCCGCTTTGTCTTGCAGTTTGTCCTTCTGCTGTTTGAGTCGATTCAGAGCGTTGCTTAAGTCCTCAATATCTTTATCAGCCTAAACACACATAAAAATAATTCAATGGAAAACTTTGATTGATACCAAGTGTAATTACATGTTATAAGAGGCCTGAGGGACAGGTATCAAAGGGTTCTCCCAGAAGCAGCAATAATGTTCTGCTAGTAGTAAGAGAGCCCAGCTTCCATAGTTTGCTACAGGCAGCAACATCAATGTTATGACATCAATCATCAGTAGATAATCAAAACATTACATGAAGATACAATTTAGTAAACTGGTGCTAGTGCCAAAACAGTGCTAGGTGCATTCCGAATCAAGCAAATACCATTTAAGGTGTAATTGATATTGATCCAAAGCAGGTATGAACGACTTATGATTTCAAATAATAGTTTTAAATTCAAAATTTAAATTTGTAAGGAAGAAACTGGGGCAGTTGCTTTCATTTTAAAGAGTTATAAGTCTGGGTTTGCCTCATTATTATCATAGCATCATCATCACGTGAACTATCATCATCAGCAGCAGCAGTATATCCAGCAGCAACAGCAGCATCAATGAGAGTAATTATACCATTTGAATGTTTTCTTCAATCTCCTTTGGCGACATTGACAGAATGGCAACAATTTCGACTTTATCTTTCGTCTCTTCGTCTTGGGCCATTTGCAGCTGAAATTTTCAATTTTTTAAAATTAAAAATAAGCACTTATATGGCTCATGTGAAGCATGTTTGTAAGTATGTCTGTATATAAGTAAGTCAAATTGTAATTGTAATTGTAATTGAAAACTGTAGGCTTATAGTGCTAATCAAGAGATACTTCTCATTTGTGCTCCTGAGCTAAGACCACAAAACAACAATCAAATATGCCCGTAATGGCTTTAATGGTGTGCGTATTAAAATATGTGTACATATGTGAACAGATGCATGTATGTACAAAATATATATGGATTCAATAATGTATATATGTACAAAGGTATTCATGTATGAGTAACATAACATAATACAACATGGGTTTTAAGTGGTTCAAAAGACATGCAATCTGTGCTAGAACTCATGCAAGTTAACCTGGACTGCCCTAATGTTCTTTTCAGTTTCTTCTATAATTTACACCTGTGGCCTGGAGTGGCCTTGTTTGGTGCTAATTCATAGAACCTATCCAACTGCAATGCCTCCTTTCCAGTGATACTCATATAACTTCAGTTAGGTCTCCTCTGCTCTTTCTTCTCTCCACTGTTATTAGCCACAACTTTTCAACTTTACTTTGTAACTCAGACCCTTGTGACCTCAAGTAATTTGTTAGCTCTTCTTTGCAAGTTCTCCAGTTGTTCTATGTTATGTTTCAGGTATGGATTCCATACCATGATACCTGGATGAAGTATTCCAACTTTGGCCTCACCAGTGATTTTTACAACCTCAGTGTTGCATTCTTGTCTCTGCTGACTATTGTCCTCCTGGTCATACCTAAAGTTGAGTTAGCCATTTTTGCTGCTTCAGCACATTGCCTTGAAGGTTTGCGCTCCTTTTTCCTCACTCAATTCAATGCCTTACCCCAATTTCATATGAAAACTGTAATTTCTTTTCCCCTTATGCACCATTGAGCACTTTTTAAATTAAAGACCATCTGCTAATCTTTTTACCATTTGAACATTCTTCATAGATACTCCACTTCTTTTCATCACCCACTGATCTACATTGAGCAGTGGTTGATGGCTCTCTCTGTCTCTGTCTGTCTCTGTCTGTCTGTCTCTCTCTGTCTGTCTGTCTGAGACTGTCTCTCTGTCTGTCTGTCTGTCTTTGTCTGTCTGTCTTTGTCTGTCTGTCTCTGTCTGTCTGTCTGTCTCTCTTCATCTTATTTACCCACTCACTCAATATGGTAGTCAAACTCTTAGGACGTCTTTCTTTTTTCCATATTAGCCATTTCTAGTAGTTTGCAGAGTCCCTGATCCGCTTCTTCAGTGGTATCTGGTAATCAGTAGCAAACTCCCACAAGCAATTTAGACCTCTTTAATTGAATTTCATACCAGATGTTTTCTTTGAAGGCCTAGTTCCTCATATCACATCACTTTATCCGGCATTAGTATCACTTATTATCCAGAAATCAGATTAGATTAATCAGAAATCAGGTGGGCATTGGGGTGGAGGCATTTTGGTCCATCTAAATTTAGTTTGCTGTCTTTAACATCCGGCTTTGTCCATGATTCTGCTATTACCATGGACTAATTACCATATGTACGGTTTCATATTAACTGCATATATAATTCTAATTATAATTCTGTTCTTTTATAATACTTATCATACTTCTAAAGTTTTCAAACATACTTTAACACTTACTGCCTCCAATATTCTTATACCTCCTGTCTTCCCTACTGTAAGCTCTGTTTTTCTTAATAACTTATCCTTATATCTGTGAAATTCAGTGAGTCTCTTTACTGCTATGACTGTCTGATCCCAATATTTAGAGTTTTCATCAGCAAATAGACCTGTCTAGCAACCATGTCCACACTACAAGCACTCAGATGTAAGTCATCTCTTCCAAAGTAAATGCCTTTCCATGAAGTCCACTTTCCAGAATCTGACCTTGTCTTCCAAGCACATCTCTTTCAGACTCCTGTTGATCTCTCTTGTTGTCTATGTGTTACGTATGTATAAGTACACACTCATGTACATACATGAATTTGTGTTCACATATATGCATATATAGTATATACTCTACATAACCACCACCACCACCACCACCACCACCACCACCACCACCACCACCACCACCACCACCACCACCACCACCACCACCATCAGTTTCACTGTTGTTTGAACAAAGGCTCTGTCACCTGTTTCTTGTAGTCCTTGGCTTCTTTGAGTTTTCCTTTGGTGGACATTATCAGCCTCACCAGGAATTCAATGACTCCCTTTGGACTAAAGCCCTCTCCTTTCGACAGCCACAGTGGCCCAACGACTGGGGTTGGGGCCGTCTGCAGACACCGGTCTAGCACAGGAGCTGACAAACACACAGACACATTACCCCATTATACATATTACATACATATTATAATTATATACTATATATATTATCATGTAATTAGTGATAATTAATCTGGTCCAATACGATTTGAATCGAAATGATCTCGTCCATCACATTTGCATCTGACCCAGTCTGATCTGATTCAGTCTAATTCAATCAGATCTAATCTAATCAGTTTCCATCTAAACTTATCCAACATGCATACAAACACACATATTTACATAAACTCAGACACACATACATACCAAGCAGTGGCGTAACAAAGGGTTTCAGCGCCCAGGGGCAAGGGTTTATGACTGCGCACCTTTTAATTTTCTTGTTGACTTTTAATCGTTCTTGTCATAGTACAGTGTACCACTGAAAGCCAATTTTGTGACCCTCTGGTGCTGCGCCCGGGGGTGGCTGTCCCCCTCTGCCCCCCCCCCTTCGTTAGGCCACTGATCACTGATACCAAGTACAAACAATGAAATCGTCAGTGATTTAAAAGTAAAAACCGGACTTACAATTGGCCCACTAGAACTCTGCGACTGCTGTTTTGGGTGGTGCCAGTCCTAAGTCTGAATAAGGAAGGAGGGCAGCATTACTCATCTTTGTTATGACACAGCACCATTAAACACCAAGTACTACTAATGAACTACTCAATCAGCCACTGCTACGTCCTGACCTCACATAAGCACAAAAACTAAAGTTGTCCACCTTCATCAAGATCCTTAACTTCTTTTCCATCCCAGTCGTACAGAATTCGACCATAGCTTCCCATATCCAGTTTGGCCGTACAGGCAGTCAAAAACTGCAATGACAAAACAAATACATTAACAATAATTCATTCGTTTTGTCTATTCACTCATTCACTCAATCAAAACTGCAATGACAAAACAAATATAATTATCAGCACAATTTCATTCAATGCACTGCTTACTCAAACACTCAATGAAACCTGCAACAACAAATCCATTAGCATTCGCTTGTTTGCTTTGCCATTCACCCAAATCAGACTTAATTTTATCCAATCATCCACTCTAATCAATCTGATCAAATCAGATCTAAACAAAAAGAAATCTATCAGCAATACAGTAAGAAGATCCATGTTTATTCGTTGATGACTGTATCTGTTCACTCATTCATTCACTCGTTCAAAATTAAATATTTAAAATGCAATATTCAAAATCAAATGGAATCCAAGAATAATATATTCATCAAGATAAGTATTAATCAAATAAAAGATAATTACATCTGCCAATTTCTTTGGATCCGTAACAATCTCCGCAGAATGATTCCCGCTGCCATTTTGAAACACAAGAACACGACGACGTGACTGCTCCAAAAGACTCCTACATCATCAGAACAAAAAACATTAAAATCATTATCAATATCATCATCATCGTCATCGTCATCGTTGTCATTACCATCTTTTTATCGTAATTATGAGACCTTACATATCTTGATATGGAGCTTTAGGGATCTTAATTGGTTCAGTACAAGGTATTGTCATTTGAACTAAATTTCAAATCATCAGGCAGCCACTTCAGTTGAAATCATAGTCGAAATGCAATATTCAACAATTACAACAATTAATTAATGTATTGTGTCTTACAGTAATTGCACTAAAGAGCTTCAAGATTAAATTAGTAATAATAATACATGGTTAATACTTAATTTAGTTTTCTTGCTGTTATCTTTTCTGCCCAGTAAAATTGATTCCTCCGATTTTCAGGCAAACTACTTCAACTTGCTTATCCACCGTAGCTTTAATTGTGGTTCCCCATCCAAGTGAAATTCAACAGATCTTTTACAATAGACTGGAACTTGATACTGTAGTTTCCACTGAAGAGATTGATTCATGATGACTTGATACTAATAATAACAGTACCGTTGCAATCATCCGATTTCATCTGAATGGAAGTGCAATCGAGATAACTTACTGAAATCGCTTCGAGAGCTTTGTCTTTGGCAATTTTTTCTTTTCTTCTTCTGGACAAACCAAACCGTTGAGTGTCCACTGCGACTTCTGTGAGGTATCAAGAGTTTCTGAAAATGTAATACAAATATCATAAAAGCAAAACTATGATTCTGTATTGATTTTTGTTTACTGCCCCTAACAAACTCAGCTATTAAATGAGTACACTGACTACATCAGAAAATATCAAGTGGCAAGAGATTTACTGGCCATCTGCCCACCCTTGAAAGCCAATTTAAGAACACTGCAACTGCCAAACCTCACATGCATGTCTCCCTTCTGGTGCAAGCATGATATACACCCAATCAAGTATGCATGTATATTTCAAAAGAACTTATAACACACCTTTTAAGAACGTCACAATGCGCTGACTAAACGGACATCTTAATCACGTGCTTGATCTTCAAGCTCCTGCCTTGAGTTCACTTGGAATACATTCAGTTCATGATCAGACTGAACATGAATCCATCTAATGGAGTCAACTTACGTTTCAGTCCCTTTTCTGGGTCTTTGAAAGGTTCCCCAGATGAGATGAAAACTGTATCGTCACGTCGAAGGTCTCGCTCATCTAAGACCTCTCTGCCATTCTCCAGAAAGACTCGACGTGCTGCACTGGTCAGTCCAAGCTTCTCTGTGCAAGCCTCCATGAGCTAACAAAAACACCAGAAATAATTTAATACCAGCATTGAATTAACACCAGAAATAACTTAACACTAGAAATTAACTAACCTCCAAAATGAGTTAATAACTAACTTTCAAGCTTGGCACTAAAATAACCATAACAATGATTTAACACCATGCCAACTATTAACACCAAAAACTAACTAAAACCAAAACTGAATTAATAATTAATCACAGTAACCAGTGTCCGGTTTGACAATATAAACCATAGTTGATTCAAAATGAAGCTACATGTATGCTGCCATATTGGTCGTGTTTCACCTAGTTCTGTAAGTGGCAGTTTCTTCATCCTGTGTGATATTTGGTCAATAATTCACATTTATTTTCTACTGTAACTAAGTCTGCAGTTCAAAGTTTCTTCTCTAATCTCTATACATAGAAGCTCTCTTGGTGATATAGGCTAATCTGACACTGTATGACTAAAAACACTACACTCATTCTAAACTTTTCTATTAGGCTACTTTTATGTATCAGATAGCGGTGTGTCTACCTGTTTCATACCAATAAACGAATATATTATAATCTGGAATGGTTTCTGTGAATTTTGGATGGCATTTGTTGCATGTGATCGATATTTCCTTCCACTGCACCCATGGGCAACAGGTTCCCAACTGTACAATCGATCTCAGATCTACATTTGCATCTGGAAAATCTAGGATTCATTGAACGACTGGTGAGACAAGTCTCGAGAGTGACATTGACCATTAACCACAAAGAGGTTCTACGACCAATGCCAATGCAACACCCACAGTTGGCTTGAATTATGTCTGGGCATGACATTGTCTAACAACTAGGAGGGAATGCCCTAGATGGCGAACTGCATTGTGTGGCATCGTTCTTCATCCTTATTGCAATGTAACAGAGGAACTCTGAACCAGGGTGCGAATTGCCAGGGGGGTTGGGGGGTTCAACCCCCCTAGTCTTTTTTAGCATCTACATTTCATACCAAAACTGCACATAAATCAACATCCAAACCCCCCCAGTTATTTTTTACAATTCCCATATGATACTGCTCTGAACTTGATATCATCTGTCAAACCAGGATGGGAATTTGTTTGGTTCTGCATGTATGCAAGAGCACACCAATTAACAAGTGACAAATTTTCTAGTTTCTGAACACTGCTTGTTAACTGATGTGAGCTTAAGTCCTTAATGACATTTAACACAGTTCAGGCTAGCATAGTGAGCACATCTGATCAGCTTCTTTTGAAGTAGTGCTATATAAATTTTCAATTACAATTACACAGTTACCCAGTGCTACAATAACTATGGCTATGACATCCATTCAAGCCAGTTTCCGATACAGTCCTAAAATAACCATGAAACTGGAACCCATAGCAACCAGTTACAAGCTCTTCAATAACAATGAAAGTGGTATCTTTTAGTTACCAGTTTAAGGTTTGGTGCTGCCACTCGAACGAAATTGTCTCTGCTTCCATTTTTAAATGCAGTTACAACCACTGTCTGCGCCTTCTGCCGATAAAGAGCTCGTGTCTTCTTTGTATAGGACACTGAAACCAAAGACGTAACAGGAAAGGTCAGATCAGGTCAGATAAGGTCATGTATGATAAACAGTATTGGATCCTGTCAGGGGCTTCAACTACCCTTTGTCAAAAATCAACCCTCTACTGTGTCAAAAATCTGACCGGAGACCAGTTTAATCCCCACAAAACACATAAAGTCCGTTCTCATTATTTATGTTTCTAATAATAATAGTATTCGTTTATTAAATTCAAACTGACAAACTGCAGTATGATTACAAGAAATAGTAGGAAGACATGATAACAAGTTAAACAAGAGTCGATTTTTTAACTGCGTGACAGCCCATCCTACTGCTGGTCATTTTACCATTGCCCCAAGATAGTGGAAGGCTGAGTCAACCTTACAGTGTTTCTGAACATTTACATATCACCTATCATGAACCTCAAAACACAATTATCCTCATGTTTATATTGTTCTATGTTGATGTGTTGGCTGTTGTTTTGTTGTTGTCTTGGATGCTGTCCTGGTTGTTTTATCTCACCTGATTTTGCACTGATTGGACGAGAACTACATGTGTATGGCCTATCAATGAAACAAAAGACAACAAAACTATGTTACATTTGTACATTTGGTATAAAAAATAATCATGTTGCATACATAATTGAAGCATATAATATGAATGCACTTGGTGATTTTTATAGCACTCTTTAGACCTTATAAAGCCATTAAGTAAATACATACACAGATACATACATACTGTACATACATATACAATTTTTATACATAGTACACCTACATACACAGTTACAACTGTTACATACACACATACATAAATACATGTATGCAAACATAGTTACATGTAAGCATGCATGTATCTATATTTGCATGTTTATATATACATTATGCATGTGCACATATGTATGTATGCATATATGCTAGTATGTGTGTGTGTTGGCGTGAGAGGTTGAAAAGCAGTGTGTGGAACCTGCAGTGTCCAGGCAACCAAGCACAATCGACAGGACAAACATGACCTCTAAGCTTCAACAGGTTTTTTGTCTATTGAAGTGAAGGTTGCCTTATCAGTAGGCAGCATACAATTGGGAGATAACAATAAGTTATATATATACACGGCACAAAACAGCTCAGATGTGTGCATGAGTGTGCATAATATTTGTGTTTGTATTTTTAGGTCTGTATCAAGATACTTATTATGACATCTTTAGAGAACCTTACATTGTAACTATATGGTTATGCTGATGACAGATTATGAAAAAATAGTGTTGAAGATGATAACATATGATGAATGCAATTGATGATAATGAAGACGACAATGGTAATAATGATGCATTATGATGATGATGATGACGATGATGACGGCAGCGGCGGCGACGACAATGATGAAGATAAAGAATGAAGACAGCGATGATGATAACAGAGGACTATTATGATCAGATGTTGATGATAAATAATGACAGTTGATGGTGATGATGATAACAGACAACAATGATGACAACATAGATGATGATAATGACAGATGTATGTATGCAGGTATCAAGACACTTATATAGCACATTTTATTACCTTACAAAAGTGCTTCACCAATAACTAACTGAATGATCTAAATAACTGGAAACTGTTTTCTGAACAGAGTTAGATGATGACTATGAAGACAACACATGATCAAAGATGATGATTATAATGTTTATGATGATGACAGAGTATATGATAATGATTATAATCATAATTATATTATTGCTGGCAAATGATGATGGTGACAGATAATGATGGTAATAACAATGAAAAATAATTATGCTGATATCATTACATGATCATAAAGTTGATGAAAGTTGAAGACTTCAATACAAGATGATGATAAAGACAACAACAACAGATGATGATGATGATGACGATGATTATGATGACGATGATGTTGATCGTTATGATCGTGATGATGATCATGATGATAACGACAATTAGGATGACTCAGGTGATAGATTATTCTCACCGTTTATAAACTGGAACACTGATTGGTCGAAACTTTCTGCCCTCTTTTGGTGATGCAGGATCCCAAAGAGTAGGATCCGCAATGAACTTCGGATCAATTCTTGGTTTTGATCCAGATCTGTTGCCATTGAGAACACCCCCATGACTCTGTTGTCCCACCTCATTGTCAGAGTCCCACCCACCATGATCTTGCCCCACTGCAGATGGGTGAGTCTTCTTTTTCCCCTGCCCATTGCCTTTACGATCCGAGTCCCACCCACCCCATGTGGTAGATGGTGGTTTTGCAGATGTGGGTCTGCTTCCTCGTCCTATCCCACCATAGGTTGCAGATGTGGGGCGGCCGGGTCCTTGGGTGGGAACAACGTGGGTGTGGGCAAGTTTCTGAAGATACGGAGACTTTTCAATCTGAACACTAAAAAAAGCACAAACAATACAATGCAATACAGTACAATACAATAAAAAATACAGTTTAATTCATAACAATACAATGCAGTACAGGAGAATACTATAAAATAACTACACTATAAATAAATGTATCACAACACTACATTGTTTGTGCACCATCAGTGACTCAAAATATGCCAACAGTACTGAAATAAAATCACAGAACAAAATATACTGTACAATACACTGTAAGGCAGTGCACCGCAATACAATGAATAAACCCAAAGCTGCATGTCTTATGTACCGTTAACATACAGAAGAAGGAGGCAGCCATAGGTAAGAATTGTGAGGGAGATACTTCATATTCTTATCCTCGGCATATGAAAGCAGGTGACCAGTTCTCTTCTCCACCAGCCAATCAGACAAATGATCAAAGTTGAGTTGTTTGTCTGGGCAGAGAATGGCATTATATAAATGCTTGATGATAATACAATAACAGTACATTGCTTTACGTTAATTACATAACATGCCATTAATTTGAAAGAATTAAACTATCCAATACAAAATCAGGTTATACAAACAGTCTGATTCCAAATGATCATCCTACACAATCCAAATGATTTGAGTTGCTACATGAACTTTAAACTTCCACAATAACTCACTCTGTTTTTGTGTATGGAGGTGCCTTCTTCAGTTCTTCCAAGTACTTTGCGATCAATAGGTCTTCATAGCTGATAGGATCTAGATCACTTCCCAGTGTGTCCCTGCTTCGCAGACTCCTCTGCGAATTGGGATAGGGATCGAACTTTGGCATCTGTTTGGTCTGTCCAACAAATAGATATGCATGTATATACATATATGTACTACTTTATGTGGACAAATGTATGTTCGCAGTTTGTACCACATACATGTACAATTGTACATTGTACATATGCATCAATGCATGTACAATGTACATGCATTGATGCATGTACATTGTACATGCATGTATCAAAGTAAGTATGTATTAATGTATGATATGTATATATCTATATACTCGTAAATGTAAAAGTAAATCTCATAAATTTCTCAGCACCACATAAAAGCTACATCACGAAAACCAGCTTATTCACTGGCGCTATATCAAATCAATTTAGCACGTGTCAGGATGTTTGGTCCATTTTGGTGCTAGGTCTGAATCCAAAGGGGTCAAGCCAGACAACATGGTGTTACGGCTTATTGCTTGCAGATGATTTATTTGAGGTGCTTCGATGTTATAGAATGGTAGTTGCAGTAGTCAATTATGAATTGAAAAATTTACATAGCTCTGGGGTTAGGTCAACACAGGTCTCGAATATGTATGTAGCAAATGTCTGATAAATACGTGATGAGGTTGGCAAAGGTAAGATTTTTACTGATGATGATTCCAAGATTGCAGACTGTAGAAGAGTAGGGTAAGAGTGAAGTGAGACTCCTTGGAGAAAGTTCTGGAGGACAGGTTAGATTGCTTATAGTTGTTTACCAGTGTTTGTTATGAGAAATTCTGTTTTTGAAGGATTTAGGCATAGAAGATTGGCAGTCATTATTATTATTATTATTAAATAAATTTGTAATGCACGCAAGGTCACACCGAAATGTGAATCATACATACTGATATCTTAGCAATGACATTATATAGACGATTTTCGTGCATCTGAAGAGTGAGGGAGTAATACAGTAAGCATTAGGTGTCATCAGTATGGAGGTGATGATCAACAGAGAATGAGGAAATGAGTTTTCTGAGTGATGAAGTGCAAAGAATAAACAGGAGGAGACCAAGAATAGAACCTTATGGAACACCACAGAAGAGATTGTGTCCTGCAGCATTAGGAGGCAATGAACGTGAGGAAAGGTATGACTTGATCCAAGATAGGGCTGTACCAGAGATTCTGAATACAGAGGAAAGGTATTAAATGAGGATATTGTGGTCTGTGGCATCAAAGGCAGCAAAAATGTCCAAGAGACACAGACAAGAAACTTGTTGATGATCTATCATCATATCAAGTGTGCTAAAAATCAGGGTGATGACAGTTTCAGTGGAGTGATGTTTGTTGGTAGCAATGCAAGAGATGACAACACGCTTGGAGAGTATAGATAGGAATGAAAGATTTTAAATTGGATGGTACGACTTTTTTAAGAAGCGTTTTCATGACTGAGATTTTGAACAACATAGGTAAATGTAGATTGACACAGACATGTTGATGATCTCATTTCAAGTACAAATGAGAAGGGTTGAACAGCCTTTGAGTATGTTGAGTATGGAAGATGGATTTGGTCTATTTTGCATTGCTTGGAGAGGACTGAATGAAAGTGATGGGTTTGGCTTCAGAAGCAGGCTTAACAGACGCAAAGATGCAGTAGGTGATGAAGTTGAATCAGCGTGATCACCTGAGGGTAAAAAGTCAGATTGGTTGGAGGTTGAAGTGGATAAGATGGTTTGTAATAAGAGATGATAGAAGGACACTTTGATATTGAAGACAAATGTGAAAGACTCGGCAATGGATGGACGTGCAGTAGAGTTTGGGAGAGAATGAGAGGAGACACGGTGGAGATTTTATGATTTTCCACAGATTATGAGGAATAGATGAATTTGAGTGAACAACAGCGGCAGGGCCGGCCTTAGGCATAGGCAAAGCAGGCAGTTGCCTAGGGCGCCACAATCTAGGGGGCGCCATTTTCACAAAAAGTGTGCTTTAACAGTTTTTCACTTTTAGCCATTTTTCAATTAAAATGATTATTTTCATTTGAATTCAAAACTTTTGCGTATGAAACAAATTTTAATACAATTATTGGTTTCATTGCACCTTATCAAGTAGACCTAATTCAATTTCGACACACACACAATTTTATTTTAACCATTAAAATTCAATTATTCACGCGTGTCTGTACTCTGTAGTTTGTGTCTGTAATAGACCTGACCGTCCGTTTATCTGATGCCGACATACATAGTGACAGCTTCAACTGAATATGCCAACAACTGAAGCGATATTATTGTAGTATAATATTTATTTAATCAATGTAGCTTATTTGTTGACTGCTGAGCAGACATCGCAGTTGCATCAACTAAGGTAATTACCTGTAAAAATCTGTACATTTACATTTTAATAACAGTTTTCTTAATTATATCTAAATCAATTTATAGATTTGATCTTATAAAATAAAAATTGTAATTTAAAAAATTAGGTAAAACCCTGTGAAGCGACAGAAGTTATCGGGTGCTCTAAACTTTAAAAAAACACGACAGAGACGTTGTATCAAAAAGCAAAAAGGATGGCTTTTCAACTATTTCAACGAAACTGAAACTACTTTAGCTGTTAGTGTTAGTGCCCAGTCATCAGCTATAGCAATTCGTTTGTAAAATACTAGTATTGCGGGGATTTTCTTAAATTGCTTTCAGCTTTATAAAAATACAATTTTGATAAACTGAAACCTGTTGGTGAAAAACTACAAGCAGAACAGATTTCTGATTACTAAAACAAATAATTTTTTAATAAATAATTTTTTCTTTTTCGGTAATTTGAATTTTTCGGAAGGCCTAATTCGAAGTCTGTTTGCTTGTTACCATCCCTTCAAATTCA
Organism: Aporrectodea caliginosa; assembly: GCA_020284085.1. Taxonomy (NCBI): domain Eukaryota; kingdom Metazoa; phylum Annelida; class Clitellata; order Crassiclitellata; family Lumbricidae; genus Aporrectodea; species Aporrectodea caliginosa. Next base: position 1,050,571 of record JACEVL010000100.1, read on the forward strand.
AAATCATCCATGGATGAGTGTACTAAATAAAAAGTAATAATAAAGAAATAACTCAGTTGAGCGTAAATCTTTTGGCGGGTTCGTCCTTGAGTTGTGACGTGAGGTGGATCGTGGAGACGGGATCAGAGGGCGCCAAATGTATGCCTTGCCTGGGGCGCCATTTGGGCTAGGGCCGGCCCTGAACAGCGGCCTTACATTATTTCTTGGTAGAGAGAAGATGACTGTGATATCTATTTGTCAAAATTCTGAGTCTACTGAGGACAGCAAGTTCATCAGAACATCTGTATGCTAATTACAGGCAGCAAGGATGAGGGCTTGAAGGAAAGAATTCAATCACAGCTTTTAATATGAATTTCAGGTTTAGTTATGGCTGGAGCTTGTTTGTTGAGGAGACCTGACACGGTGGAATTGCGTGCAAACAAGAGGTCTCCAGGATCTGTTTGGGGGTAGGAAAAGACAGAAGACATGTTTGAAAGCTTCAAAGTGTCAATTTCACCTAAGCCCGATCATTTTAAAATAGGTAGAGACATTCAAGTTACACAGCTGCCGAAGCCTTGCCATCACAAGTAAAACCTTCGTATTTAGCTTAATGGATCGCACACATCCGTGGCTTAATTCTACTTACCTAATTGAGTCAAATGAGCTTCAATCAGCCAGATGTTCGGATTGTATACAGCGGACCTGAATAAGAAAAGTAAGGAAAACCACGACAAACGTTAAGTTAACAAAATTCTTAATAAAATGTCATAAATATTTAATTAAAACGCTCGCAGGGAAGAAAATCTTTATTTACTACCGTTACTAGGCAACCTCGCGGCCACAGGCTAGAGTGTCGGGTCTGTTTCAAAATCAAGTGCCACAAGCATGCATGCTGCGTGCGTTTAAAATATGCACAACAAAAATATTATTGCGTTCCAAGGTGAAATGTACAGAAACTAGTATAGACCGCTTCTCACGGCTGCAATTATTCTGTTTAATGCAATTTTATGCAGACAGCTATAGGTATACAAAGACCGAAGAATTTTTTACATCGGGATTCATAATATTATAGCAATGATCGTCTGACTGGCTGTATAATAGTGTATATCCAGCCAGCCAGGGATACATTACGGTACGCTACATCGGTATTATGTGCACGGTAGCCAACTGGTCAAAGTTTGTTCATTGCAAGGAACTTTTAAAACGCCGCTGTAATAATACCGAGACATCGAGCTCGATCAGAGGTGCAAAAAACCAAACTTTTTTCAAAATGAAAAGTTGGTTTTTTGGTTTTTTGGTTTTATTTGGTTTTTTGGTTTTTTGCTTTTTTGCTTTTTAAGATTTTCCTATTTCGGATCATAAAACTCATAAAAATGGCATAATACTGTTCAAATTAATCAGATGCATATATATGAAATTAACTAGAACAGTAGAACCGTAGAATGTCATAAAACGAAGTTAACAAAGACCATACAATTATTGCCAAGAGACTTGAAGAGACGAAATTTTTGGCATTTATAATTTTGAAATTTGTAAAAAACCAAAAAACCAAAATTTGAAGAATTTTTGTTTTTTTGTTTTTTTTTAAAACCAAAAAACCAAAAACCAAGCCTTTAACAGCCCTGAGCTCGATCAGTTCTTGATTCTTTAACTGGGGTTTTAGATAGCATGTTTTAGTATTGCAAGGATCAACAGCTCATTTTACCTGTAAATTATTTGATAAACGATTAGGCCTACATGTACTTAAATGAAGCTTGGCTACTATATTAACCCATCACTTAACGTATGTAACCCTATTCAAGCTTAACTCCAGCTTAACTTAAGCGAGCTAACTATAACAAAACAGTGGCATGCGATTAACTAATAACTGGTTTCCAAGAATTAGCCTTTTTGAATGTTTAAAAAACAGAGGACTACGATTATAAAGTTAACGGACCCAGTGCTTTTGCTGGTATAGGAATTTGGGCGTCATATAAACTAAATTTACAGCTACCCACTCACGCACTCTCATAGCCTGCATCTATGGTCTAGCGCAGCGTCGGAACCAGGTCGGAACCGCTGAGAGCTATTTGCAAGGAATGGCCATGATGTATGTTGTTTAAGCCAAAAGATATAGAGGTTTAAGCTTACACACGCACATACCTTCAACGTTTTCATTCTGGTTTCGAATAGAATAGCCATATTCTTCGGATCTGTGTAAAAATCGGATTAAAGATGCCTGTGTTTCACACGAAGACTATTGAGAGCATTCTGGAGCCCGTGGCTCAACAGGTCAGTGAAGATGATGTTATGATCTCGCAGTTGGTCTATGAACTTCACAAAATGTAAACCAATAAATAGCCTGTCATTGCTTCCCAAAGTGGTGGTCCGCGAGCCCTCAGTTGCCGGTCCGCAAAGTGAGTCAAGAAACTGGTCAAATTGTCTCGGATTCAAGAAAGGGCTATTATTTTTTAAAGTCATAGCAAAACTCTTATTAGGCTAGCATTTAATGGGCATTCATCATCATCATCATCATCATCATCATCATCATCATCATCATCAGGATCCATGGGCCGAAGGCCCGTAGGTGTCCAACGCTTGCATCGTATCCATGGGCCGAGGCCCGTTGGAGTCCAATGCTTGCATTGGATTTCATTCGTATTTTTTCTTTACGAACGGAGTATCTGCACCCATCCGTTCGACCTTCGCACTTCTCCCTTTAAGAAAGTTCCAGGCTTAGGACTGGCTCTAATATCCACTTGTGGTATCAAAGGTGGCGCCCACGTTTGCCAGCTTTTTCAGGGTTCCTGCTGAGCCTGTCCACCTCGCGTAGCGCCCTAAGGTGGTACTTCAGCCAAGACCTTCACCACTGATGGCATAGCCTCAGCAGGCACTCCCCTACTTACTGTTGCCACCCCTCACCACGTTGAGGTGTGAGTAGGACTTTGAGGGGGACTTTAATGGGCATTAGGGTCATAGAATTGGCTAAACATGCATTTAAATCAATTTTAATACATTTTGAGGAATTTAGGTGATCGAAAACGAAAAAGAGAAATAATTAATCAATTTGGCACCGGTCCTGCTGCAGTGGGAAAATTCCTGTCGGTGCCTGACACTGAAAAGTTAATTCCTGCCGGTCCGTGACACTGAAAAGTTTGGGAAGCAGTGTAGTTCACACAATTGCGATCTAGCTTGATATGGTCAAATTTCACCTTTGGTTAAACTCCATTTTAGCGTATGTTATTATTCCTATGTAAATTCAACTCCATTTTAGCCTATTTTATTATTATCCTGTCGGCCTGTGGTCTGGTGTGGCCTGAATCCCCGAAACCCGAATCCCCGAAACGAATTTTGGCTGGATCCCAAAAATTTATATTCCAAGTCCGACCCGAATGTATATAATTAACAAATAAACTTGTGAATATTGATATACATCAAGGGCTCAAGGCCACGCTAGGTCTATGTCATGTTTACAATTGAACTTCGAATAGCTTTCGGGAGTTGGGCTGCTTTTCAGAAAACCGTTTTCCGGAAATGGGGCTTTTGTGTATATTCAGCGGTTTCGGGATTCGGGATGTCCACCCTATGGTCAACTCCATTTAAACGTATTTTCTTCAAACGATATAAGGTTAATTTATCATTTTAGCATTCTAAATTATTCGCCTATTGTAGGCAAGTAAGCATTCATGACCTCAACAGCCGGAACTATGAATGTTCTGTTTGAACACAGTCTTCCTGCATCTTAATTGTTTAATTTAAATTATCTTTTATTAACTTCTTTATATTGTTTATATTTCTTAATTTCTTAAGCTTGAATTTTTACGGAAAATTTGCAGGGAATAAAATATTGGCTGAAAATTACTGTAGTGCACTACTATATAATAATTTACTACGCTAAACTACATGATGAAAAATGAAATAATTTTCGACGTTATAATATGCTTTTACCTTATATAATCGAACTGTATGGCATTACTGAAGTGGTCGGCATAAAGAGAGGGAATAACAGGATCAAATCTTTTAAAGATTACGTCATCAAACTCATTGAAGGCGCTATATAAATGTAAAGTTTCTTTATTTAATATAAAGGGTGCTGCATTGTGACCGTGAACTATAGGCCTTGACCAGAGTTGTAACCTGAGCCTGTAAAAATAGTTGCATGAGACCAAAGTATAGCCGGATATCAACCCAACCCCAGGCATGCAACTCTGCCCGGTCACAGTATTTAATACAGATTGCAGTTGATTATGCTGTTCTTATATCGCGTGTGACAACCTAATCTGCAGTACAGTTAACATGTCATAAATGCCATGAAATACAATATGCAGTTAGTCAAGCTAATTATGCATATGTCAGCTAGCAACAAAATTTCTTGTGGATTCCCCTAACATATATGTTTTCAAATTCTAGATAAATTGGCAAACCCATTCTCATTTATCTGTAATGAAACTCTTGAAGGATCGTATATATGTTGGTTCAATTTTATAATTTTATGGCAGTGTTTCCTCTGGTGACCAATGGGAAACTGTCGCTTATAAAAATCATAAAAATCACACAAAGTGAGAAATAATTACAGATTATAATAATAATATTATTACAACTCTTATTACTGCGACTACTACTAATAATAATAACAACAACATTGACAATAGCAATAATAATTATCGTCATCATCATCGTGAGTTTGTGTCACTGGCCATTTGCAGTAACATATGCAAAAGAATAATATAAATGATAAATTATATCTCTAGAAGGTCATGATGTTAATAATTCTGATACATGCAACCTTACTAACAAATTGTTGTCTTATCTTGTGTAGTAGAAGAAATTGATAGTTTGTAAATATGATTATTAATTCAAAGACTATGATATTTTGTCCTCATTAGTCATTCATCTTTCAGGTATGCACTAGTACATGTGATAATACTCTGTCTAAAAATATTGATCATTTCATGTGTTTTCCTCAAAGTTGATAAATATATGAAACATTGTACAAATAAACATCACGATTATAAAATAAAAAATTCATAAAAATTAAAAGAACAGAATAAAATGTAATAAAAATACTGCTAAATGTAGTTGTCACAGTTGTAGCAACAAATGAAGAGCTAGAAAGTTAATGAATTATTCCAAAGATTAGCTTATCTTCTAATCGAGGATGACATCAGCCCTAATAATGTTTGTTGCATTCATTGTGTTTTTTGTGATGCCTGAGCATTTATACTAAGCCATCGTTTGGAACTGCAGAAAGTTGCAGTCACTTGAAAAATGTGATTAAAACAATCTTGTTTAGAGTTTTGTCTAAACTCCTTGGTATTTAAAAAAAGTCAACTCTTTTGGACTGGACACAGCTGATGAGATTTGAGATGTCTTGACAGAGTAAATTCTGTGATGATTTTAGTAGCTCTGAAGACATAGATGAGAATGAAGCAGAAGCTATTTTGTTATGCCCAGGAGACATTTCCAAGTCTCTGTACCTTAGGCCACAGTTAATCTATTCTTAGTATTTTATCGATATAATATATATATGGCTACAGTGATATAACACACTTCACACTCGTTTTGGAAGAATACAGTGATGTCAGTCTTCCACCTGTATTTAATTGTCTTTGGTGGGTTTGTTTCACCAACTGGTGTCAGTGGTATTTGTTCTAAAAATATTCACCAGTTTATGCCGGAAGCAAGCAGCACAAACTGTCTACAGCCACAGCCAGTGTTATCTGAATTTGATGCAGTCTGTTAGCAGCACAAGCAGGCTAACTAGTAAAAATCTGCTGCAAATGCCCATCGTGCTTGTTATTTAGTTAGAAAAAGCCATGCCCATGAATGTTGACCAGGTTCATCTACCACCACCAGAGTGACCAAAGTATCCTAAGATAGACCGCCAAAGTGTTCTAACAAGTGTGAAGTTAGAACAGAAACTTGGCATCGGTGTCCAAAGTGGAAAAACAAAGTCAAATATTGCAAGTGGTGAAATGTGTAACCTGAGACTTATTTGGACTGTTGAAATGTTTAGAGTGATTTGATTGTGAGATTAAATTTAGTACTACTTAATTCCTTTAGGCATCTAGTAAAATTACTTTTAAATGCAAGACTACCTGCTGCTCTTGTCCCCGATTTTCTGTGATTATGATCATTATGTGACATTTCAGTAGTTTACTGTTTGGAAAGTTGTGATTTGTTATGAACGAATTTTTGCAATCCATGCAAGTTTGTTTTGTAACACATGCAAAGAGTCTTAGCTGTAAGTGTGCACAAGTGTTGAGCTGTGGTGTTTCTAAATATGTGCACTTTTTGTCAGAAATGCAGTTTTACATGGTCATCTTTGAACTTTTAGTTTGATGAGTTTTTAGGGACACATTGAGGACACCTCGGCATTGAGTTGAGAAACCTCAGATTTGAGAAACCTCAGATTTTATCCCAGCAGGTCACATTTGTTCTGCACTGTTAGACAGAAGGCTGCTTAGATCCTGTTATCATTTGTTCAATTTGATGCCTGAAGCATCAAGCATGTTATGTCCCTGTTTATATTGCTTTTGCTGTCATTAAGTTTTAACCTAGGTCATGACTGAGTCACCACAATAGCCTGCGGTTACTTTATAAGTCTAGGGTTGCAGGATAGTCTTACGGTTAGCACGCTTGCTTGTCAACCCAGAGGTCAGAGGTTATGACCGTCTAATAATCTGTTATACTATCGCCCATCTCTACTATCAATTTATTTTTCAAAATCTTGTAAAAAGTAGAACTTTGGTAATCGCTTGAGCCGTCACCTCTCATCTTACAACCTGTACCATCCTTTCCAATCTGCCTACCGCAAATACCATTCCAATGAAACTGCATTACTTACCGTTCACAATCACATAATCAGCTCCATGGATAAAGGAAAAGTAACTTCTCTCATTCTCCTAGCCCTGTCTGCTGCTTTTGATACTATTGATCAGGAGCGCTCCTGAAGGGGCACTATATAAATATCTTAAATAAATGGATTGATAATTAAATTTTCATTGACTGCCTCGAACATCTTACAACGCTGTACTCCATCAATTTGTAAAAATCAACACACTTCAAGTTCTGCACCTTCTGTCTTGAATTGCAGTGTACTACATGGTTCTGTACTGTGTCCACTTCTGTTTACATTATGTACTACTCTACTTGGCTCTCTACTTACCACCAACACTCTCAACCGCCTTTTATTTGCTCCTGATACGCAGCTGTTCCTTTCATTTGATAGTTCCATGTCTAATCCTGCTCTGCAATTGGTAGCAACTGTTTTTGGTGATGTGCAGTTTTTGAAGGCTAGTAATAACATTATTTTATGTCTTTCTAAGATGGAATTTCTACTTCTATTGACAACAACTCAACAAGTCAACAACTCTGTAAATTTGACTGGCTAAGGTCCATACAATTGGGTGGCTTACCGTACCAATTGCGTATATGCAGTTTTGGCATGGTGTTTAACTCCATCATGTCATTTTCTAACCATGTTTGGGTTTTATGCAGATCAACTCAATTTCACATATGACATAGCTGTAAGATCAGATGTCTTTTACCTCGTCCTCTCTCTTGCCATCTCATCTTCCCGCCAGCAGTGTATGGTCAATGTACTCATTATAGCAGAGTTTTGCTAGGTGGTGCAGGTGGAACAGAAAGCTCAGACCAAATTTTGGGGATTTGAACCCCCGACCAGTCAATTGACAGTCCAGCACACTAACCACACTGTCGAGCACCCCACTCCTGTAGCTCTGAAACATTTCACAATAACTCTCTTCTCATTGGTATCACTAAAGGAGATATGCACAAACTACAAATGGTTCAAAACTCTCTTGCTAGAACCATTACAAAGACCCCTAAATTTATATCGCCATGTTATGCCCATATTCGTTACATTGGCTGCCCACTGAGCAAAGAATCCATTTCAGAATCTGTCTTTAAAGAGTACAGTTCACAACTTACTAAAATCTTAACCAACCGACCTATCTGTGTTTCATGCCCACTCCTCATAAGGGTAGATATTGCACTTGATATATGGATGCTGTGATTCTTGATGTACCCCACACCCTAACAGTGTTGGGCTCTCATATCAGGCGTTTTCAGTTGCTGGGCGGAAGCTCCCCCAATTCAATTTGTCATGTCAATTCTGTGATGTCATTCATGTCCAAACTTAAGACTTGTAAATCTGTTTCAACCTGCATATATTTACCATAGCCTGCTTCTGGTTTCCAGGATTTATCCGATTTCAACCCGACTTCTTCAGTGGATTGTGATTTTTAATTGAGATTTTACTAACAATAACCATTAACTGATGTGTTTGGACATTATGATTGTGGCACCAATAGAAGTCATTAGATTAGATTAGAGGTTAAAACCCACCATAAGGGAAAGATTTTGAAGTATCTGCTCAATTATAGCCCTCTGTTGAACTTGGCTATTAACTATTGCTTCGACCGTACATTGTCTGTGAAAAGATCAAGCAGCAGGGGTGACTTGACTATCCGACTTCATATTTCAAGGCTATAGAAAATTGAAGTCACAAACATTTCTTATGCATGGCTACCTTTTGGGGTTAGCTTAAAGGACTGCTTTCTGGTGTGTAATTCATCATAGGCTGAGAAAATACGGTCGTTAACTCCCAAGGCTGCATTTCTTCTGCATGCAGAGCCAAATTAAGGCTAGTGCGGGCCCGGGTGCTGTGAAGTTACCTTCAAAAGGCCCCCCATCAGTCCACCACGCACATGTATATAAAATGTGGGCCCTCAAAACTCCGGGCCCGGGTGCTGCAGCACCCTTATCCCCCCCATTATTCGCCCTATTCGGGCCTGTCTGCATGTGAACTCTGTGTGTGACACGGTGGTCAACTGTTTCAACACTAACTCGGTAGTGAAAATTGTGCAGGCTTGACCTCTGTGACTTATAATGTCAGTGCACTTTTGAGTAGTTTCTCGCAGAGATGCTGTACAAATTTGCGATTAAACTTGCAGTTACTCAGTGTTTTGTCATTTAACAATGGTGCTACATAAATATGCCAAAGAGCAATGACTTACAAATAGAGGCTGTGTATTGAGGTCTCTGTACCTTATCTTACATTGTGTATGAATGTTGTATTTTTCACGATAATAACATGCTATTCATTCTACATGTGTGATTTGTTGCTCGCTGACAGCGATTGTAAATTGCTTGAGCAAAACCATTCATTCTGCGCTGTACATACGAGGCTCTCAGTTCTAAGTCAAAGTTCCTATCAGCCTCGGATTCGTACTTTGCGCACACTAATTCAAATTTATTCAGAGAACGCTGTGTGTGTTATCTTGCAGTTAGAATTTTTTTAAGTTCCTGATTTGTGTGTAGTGAATTCCAGTGTCCAAGAAATTCTCTGCAGTAGGTGTGTAGCTGTCTGTGTGTGTCTGGCTGAAATGTCTCATTCCATGTCTCATTTGTGCTGCACTTGTCTGCTTGTTTGTGTATTTGTCTGGTTGCTGTCTCTGTCTGGTCGTCTATCTCAGTTTGGTAACCTTTGTGTTACTGGCTGCCTGTCTTTGAAAGGCTGGATATCTTCTCAGAGGCTGGATGTCTCTGTAGCTGCCTGATGGTCTGTTTAGCATCCTGCCTCCGTCTGTCTGTGTGGCTGCCTGTCTGTTTGGGTTTCTGTCTCTGGTTGTTTGTGCATCTGGATGCCTGTGTCTTGCTGACAACATTTTGCTTACCGTCTGGGTCTTTGTATGGCTACTTGTGTGCTTCCTGTTCATCTGTTTCTGTTGATCTCCCTTCCTGTGTCTGCTGGGTGTTTGCCTTTCCAGTGCTAGTGGAATGTTATCCCGAATGCAGATTAAGGCTGGAATGAATGGATGGTAAACAGGCGGAGGGGCGATCCGGATAGGAGGAATTTGTTGCCGTCCTGGGCCTTGCAAGGCCTTGCCTTACAAGGAGGGAAAGGGCAGTAGTAGTCTCACCCCTGGCACTGGGGCGGGTGTGTGTGTGTGTGCAGGCTGCAGGTGTGTCTGTTTTTTATTTGAAGTTACAGAATGCTTAGAAACCTAAATGACCATGAAGACCACCAAGCTGAGCATGATGATGATGATGATGATATATAACCTTATAAGCTGCCTTACCTGACTTTACCTTCATGGTCATCATCATCACCATCTGTTCTTGGCGCCAGCTGTTTAGTAGTGTTGAGGGCAAGTGGATGAACTCCATTGTTTTCAGTCGTATGTTACTCTTGTAATTTTCTTATGTTAAATTCAAGTCATGTTATGCGACACAGGTGATGAACCTTTTTAACCCTTTAATGAAGAGTGTGTATTAAATGTATGGGAAAGCAAGCAGCTCATCGTTAAAGGGTTAAGGGTGCATACTAAAAGTGCAGCTAAATCATTTTAAAACCTACTCTCACATGACCTTTGGAATTTTGAGCAGTACATTTTGTAATTAATATGTTTCTCATATATATATTAAAGTTGTATTTAATAGGTTTTTTCTCATATATGTTTGACTTGACAAAGGGTTGCAATTTTAAGATGAAATAAAGCACTTTCCAAAGATGCTTTTAGAAAGGTGTTAAAATAAATCCCTTACAAAAGAAATTATAATTTTTGGTATAAACAACAAATTTTAAATAAAACTAAATATGAGCAGAACAAAAACTTGCAGCTCCATAGACGTACGAGTCGTGATATTGTAGGAGGCTAGACAGAAATGGAAACGGTTGTAGATATTTTATTTTGTGGATAAACACAATGAATGAAATGGTAAAAATATTTTTAATTATATTATATATATATATATATGTTACATAATTAAATATCTTACAAAAGGAAAGGTGACCTTTTAATACGACATTTAATCACATAATTTGGGGAATGCTCTGAATTTCACGTGCCCAAAACTTTTTATGTGTTCCACCTTAGGGCACGTGTGCTATGAGCTCACCACCTCTAGTTTATGAAGTCTTTGTTTCTTACTCCTACAATCGTTCTTGTAATGGTTTGTTTGGATTCAGTCTATGACTTTAAAACTTAATGATGAGTTATTAGCAGGCCTTATATTCGGTATCTTTTCTTACACTTGCAGGTGTCAAAATTGGTCATTCTCCATGAAGAGGCAGAAGATGGAAACGCAATGCCAGACCTGGCACGTCCAGTTCAAGCGGTCAAGCTGGCCGTTGATAACCTCATCAAGGTAACATTTTATTTCTGATGACTTCTTGGCGGATATTAGCTTCCTTTGCAGATAGTTGACTCAAAACTTATAACTTGTTGTAGAGCTCCTTAAAGTTTGTTTATTTAAATGTTCAGATTCACACATGATAAATAGCTGCCTTTTTGAATGGTCTTTAAAAGTCACTTTGTAAATGGTCAACCATGCACAATGAAAAAAAATTGTGCATGCATATTTTGAGCCTTTATGGCAATGTTTGCTTCCTGACTGTTGTTAGTTTACTGACTTGGTTGTTCTTTAACGTAATTTTCTGGCTTCATTCTTTTTTCTCCAGTGGCAAGCTTAGTTCTGTTAATTCGTTCTTGTTTAGTGACGGTTTTGTGGTTCTCTTGTCTGGCGTTATCGCTTTATTTGTAGGTTCTTGACTCTGTTCTGAGTCCTCTGATTACTGTGACTTTGTTCTTAGTTTCTTGACTCAGTTCTTAGTTCTCTGGCTCTGTTCTTAAGTCTTTGACTCTGTTGTTACTATTGTTCCTTGACTCAGTTCTAGCTTCCTTGGCTATGTTCTTACTTCCATGGCTCTGTTCTTAGTTTCCTGGCTTTGTTCTGAGTTAATTGACTTTGTTCTTTGTTTTCTTTTTCTTAGGTTGGCTATGAGACAATCAACAATAGTGAGGACCAGATTCTGAAACAGGAAATGCCGCCAGCACTCAACCGTGTCGAAGAGGCGTCCATCCTTCTCATCCAGGCTTCTGAAATGCTCCGGAGCGATCCATTCTCAGCCGCTGCCCGCAAGAAGCTCATTGAAGGATCGAGAGGTACAGAAGACCAGTTCTTATATTGTCCGAGTGCATATGACCTCACATTGAACGTTTGTAGATCTGCAAGACAACCACGTTCAGTTGTATCAACAGTGCACTGCAGCCACCCTGTCTATAATTATTACGTCCTTAAGGTTACACCAGTTGGAGATATGTGCAATCCGTCAGGAGAGAAAAATCTCCCAAACCTTTTAATGATGTTGTTGTTGTTTCATCCTTTCTCAGTGCTATGTTGTACTATTAGTAGTAGTAGTATTTTTAGACACTCACACACATGTACCCGGTACTTGGGCTGGTAATTGCAGTTTTTGTGCAGACATACACAGTAGATCACACGGTAGGTGGACCTCAATCAATCAAATATTCGTTTATTCACACGGTAGGTGGACCTACCTACCTACTGCATGATCTGTGGAATGTAAGCAATTTCTGGCCTTGATTGTGTTGACACCTGTCTTTGGTATTTATTTCTGACTCATCCCCTGTTTAAATTATAAATCAATTTTTGCTGTTGATTTGCCCTGGGAATAAAACTCTTTTGTGGACTGTCGGTGTAATATGGTCTTTCTGACATATTTCACTCTGGTTGCTGTTGTAAAAATGTTTCCTATTGTTGGCTGTCAAAGTGACCTGTTGGTTACTCAGTGAGCTGTTGTTTACAAGTGACCTATCAGTTACCAAAGTACTGTTTGTTGCAGACTTGAAATATTGAACAAAGAGAACATTATCAGATTTCAGTTGTACAGTATAGGACTTGTACATGCATCCAGTGGATGGTGAAGTAAGGTCAGCGTGAAGAGACTCTCCAGCTGTATTGTGACCATGCATGCATGACTTTTGTACTGTATTGTATTTGTGAATTTATATAGAACCTTTTACTGTAGAACAAACTACTCAAGGGTCTCATCTGTTGTTATAAAATACAGTTGTATTTTATAATATGAACAGTGTTGATACTGGAAGCCTGTGGAAGGAATGCCTATGATTATGCCTCAGACTTTAGTGTTGATTTTGGCACTGTTGATGACCAGCTACGTTTTTCTAGACTCAGTAAACGCTTTGATGTCTCTGAGACTGCCTTAAACTAACCAGCTTCTTACCACTGCATTCGGTGTTAGCAAGTGGTGGGTATTGGTACTGCTTTGCCTGCTCCTTCTTTCTGCACTGCAGGTGTGACACAGTGAACTACCGGGTATTCTTGGCCCCTGATGATTTACAACTTTCATTTCATGACCTGTGATCTTTTTTTGCTCTCGCCTTGATTATCCCTATTCAGTTTCACAGATATCTGAGATCGGGAACTTAACAGGATTCAGCTCATCCAACATTCCCTGGTTTGTGTGGTAGGCTTGCATCTTCTTGCACAAACTCCTAAACATACGTACCCGTGCACACACACTCACGTGCACACAAACACACATTATATATATATATGAATATATATTTATATACATATCTGTTGATGTATTCATGCACTTATATATTGGTGTATACATGCGTACTTACATACCGATACACACATTCTTCTTCAAGTTCTCTGCCCTTGGGCAGGTGGTGCAAACACCAATGGCGCCACTCCGGGAACTCCAGGAACTGTGACTTGAGCTCCTCAGCCTTTCTCTTCTCGTTTCGGAAACGCCTGAAGTCCATGTTATTTGTTAGTGATAGCGCTGACGGGTTGGGAGCGCCTCTGAATCACTGAGTGGCACTTTATAAATGTTCAATTACAAATTACTCCTCTCAATGCTGGGCTTTCTGCTTCAGTTACTGTATCCATTCACCATCATCCAGTCACGCATCCATCTAGGTCTTCCGCTCGTTGTCTATCACTACATTCTTCCCTTCATGATGGGTCATAAGAAAATCTTTTTCTCTGCCACCTTATATGCAACACTTTTCATTTGTTTTATGCTCAGTCCAGATGACCTTTTCTATCCTGCGAAGATCCACATCTCAAAAACCTTCAACACTATGATATTCTCCTTTCTGCTGTCCATGTTTCTGATTCGTATAACACCAAACTCCGTATCATTGTTTTAACCATTCTTTTCTTTAGGTTCATAATTAGTCCTCTTCTCATTAGCTCCTTTCTGTTCATAAAAGCGTCTTTGCCCATAGCTATCACACATATTATATGCATAATTTATATAAATTTATATGAGCTCATGCATAAACATTGACGAATATATAAATATAAAATGTTGAGTATGTGATAAAGGAGTGTTAAGGGATTTGAATGCATGGATGGCTGTTGAGTGGGCCTGAGTCATCCTCCTCCATGGAGGTTCGTTATGTTTTTGGTCTTGGAGGTAGGCTGAAGCTAGGCAGCTATAAATAGCATCTCCCCTCCGCCCATCCTGCACTGGCGCTCTCTCTCTCTTGGTCTTTCTGGCCATGGTGCCTGCCACTGTAGCATCAAAATTGCAGGAACTGGATGAGTCTTTGCTGAGTGTATAATGTATATCTCACAGTCTAGATCATTTACGGGCCTGTATTA